>SJXQ01002343.1:13640-196703 GCA_006408695.1 Aepyceros melampus
GTGTGTGTGTGTGTGTGTGTGTGTATAGTAAAGTAAACCGTGAGGTACCTAGTAAAGTACCTACGTGTGTGTGTGTGTGTGTGTGTGTGTGTTAGTTGCTCAGTAGTGTCCAACTCTTTGCAATCCCATGGACTGTAGCCCCTCCAGGCTCCTATGTCCAAGAGCTTTCCCAGGCAAAAAAGTGTAGTGGGTAGCCATTCCTTTCTCCAGGGCTCGAACCAGGGTCTCTGCGTTGACAGGAGGATTCTTTGCTGTCTGAGCCAACAGGGAAGCCCCACACCACCTCTCTAGGTTACCACAAAGCACAGAACTGCCCTTCTTGTGCTTTAAAGCAGGCTTCCACTAGCTAGCTATTGTACCTGCATATATGTCAGCGCTACTCTCCCAGTTCACCCCACCCTTCCCTACCAGCCCTGTGTCCACATGATCGTTCTCTACATCTGTGTCTCTATTCCTGCCCTGCAAACAGGTTCATCCTCACCATTTTAGATTCCACATATGTGTTTTAATATACAATATTTGTTTTTCTCTTTGTGATTTATTTCACTTTGTATGACAGACTCCAGGTCCATCCACATTTCTATTTTTCCTGAAAGAAGGTTTTATTGTGGAATACGGCTCAGAAATTACCTAGTTAGGAAACTTATTATTACCTAAAATGTCACTGCTCAGTGGGTCATCCAAGGACCAGCAACTCCAGCATCAACTAGGATCGTGTTAGAAATGCAGCTCTTAGACCGCACTGCAGACCCATTGAATCAGATGCTTCATGTTTACCAGATTCATAAGTGATTTGTTTGCACCTTAAAGTTCAAGAAGCTTGAATCTAACTGTATGCTTTGCACATACAAGTGTGAATAAACATTCATGACTCAGCCTTAAGGGATTCCATTAAATCAAATTGAGGCTGGCTGGGTACAAGCCAGTAAATTTAGAGAAGGGGGAAAAATGCAAAAAGGAAACCTGAGGGTGAATACAGATCATTCATCTGCTATGTTTGCATAAAATTGGATTAGCTCTTTATGATTTTTCTTCAATTTGATTTTTAAATAGAGCCATTATTACTCAGGTCTAAGGGCTCAGAGTTATCAACCACAGTGCTACTGAGAATTAAGATGACACCTCCCCCTCTTCCTCCCCCTTAATATTTTTCTTCTTTGTGGGGAAGAGGGAGGTAGATAAAGAAAATTTCAAATTTCAGGGGTCCTGAACTGGTGGTCTGTGATCTGGATGCTGTATAGGGGAGATGTCAGGTCTCTTGGGATCCAACTAGCTTGGGTTCCAGTCTAAACTCTGCAGCTGTGTGCTTTTGGGCAATTCAGTCTCTGAGAGTTCTCATTTCCTCTTCCATAAAATGAGAATACTGATACTTGTAATGTCCTCAGGAGCAATTCAGAGATATGAAGATTTTAAAGCTCCTCTTTAGGGTGGGTGATAATGTTATTGCAGCAAATGTGAATAATTTTCTAAGATCTAGTGTTTCAGGGAGGCTCAACCCAATTAACTTCCCCTTCCCCATCCCAGCCTCACCCCCACTCACTTTGTGAACAATGACAAACACACTGAGTGCCTTGGGTGTGCAAGGGAAGTGAATACATAACATAGCCTGCTCTGGAATGGTTTCATCCAGTAAGAGGTTCTTATGGAGCTCAAAGATTTCACAGGTCATTATAACTTTAAAAATAATTAAGGCAATGATACCAGGTTGTAAACTTTTTCCTATTGTTAAGAAAATCGGTTTCAAACATTCCCCGCCTCTAAAAGAAAAGCCTACTTTAATATCAAAAAGTCAGACATTATGAAAGACAATTCTTTTATATTGAATAAATTTAACTCTGAAAAATGTTGCATTGTTCTTTTGTTTTCACGATATGAATAGTTAAAAACCTTTTCATGGACCTGTGGCATTTGGTAACCACACCCTTTTAAAAACCCCAGACGGGCCAAGAAAAGTGTAGGTTTTGTCCAGAAGTTGCTTAAAACTGCCAAAAGTTTTATTGACCCTACCAGAAGCCCTCTCTCCACTTCTTGGCCAATCACAGGCTTGGAGTTGGGGCTCAGGTATCAGGACAGGACAATTTAAATGTTGGACTAGGCCGGCATCCACAACCTAAACATTATTTTATTTATATGAAATGAAGCCTTCTGGGCCCTGGCTATGGTTAGACTTTGAGAGGACGCTGAAGTGACTAGCAGATGGGAGCAGAAATGCAATTAGTTAATGCAAGTGTGTTATTTAATACTCTTAGCAAATATATGTGTTTTTAAAAAACTGAAAGAAACCACATCCAAATGCAGGCAGATGTTATCGCTAGCTGGCTGGAAAGGCAGTTTATTTTTACGTACTTTGGACTTTTCTGTATTTTCCATCAAGATAGACTGTTTATATAATAAGAAAACAGAGTTTATCCTGAAAAATAAGTACATAAAAATTTTAAACTATGAATTAGATTTCCCAGGAGTTGTGCAGTGAACTATATGCATAGCCATAAGCTATGTGCCTGCATGAAATACATTTTGCATCATTGTATATCCTTTCGTTGCTGTTGTTCAGTCACTAAGCCATGTCTGACTCTGCGGCCCCACGAATTGCACCATGTCAGACTCCTCTGTCCTCCACTATCTTCCAGAGTTTGCTCAAATTCAAGTTCATTTAGTCAGTGATGCTATCTAAGCATCTGATCCTCTGCTGCCCTCTATGTACCTTTTCGATTTTGTGTCTCGTGCTTGTATTATCTATCAAAAAATAATTAATTTTTTTACCTGTTCAGAATGCTGGGAGAAGAAATCCTCCCATGTAAAATGGTTTACCCATTTTCTACCCACCTCCCTCTATCCCTGTGTAATTCCACCTCACCCCTACCCCATCTTTGGGCCTTAGAGGGGTGAGGGACCTCTTCCTGGGGCTCCCCAACTGGTTAGCAGGTGCTACCCAATTTGTTACGGTAGAATGTGATCATTCTCACCTGGCATCATGGAGTTGACTGGCTTGATTGTAACAATTAGAATTGCAAACCATAACCCAAAACAAAGACCACTTCAAAAATCCAGTGCTTACCAAAACATCATGCTGTGATGAGAAATTTAAATGAAAAAGAAAAAATCAAGAAGACCTTTGTGAACCAGACTTGGGGTGGACAGAACTCTGTAGTCTTCTGAGGCAGAAGTAAGATGAACATTCTTACTCATTAGTAAATATTTGAGATGAAAGCTTTTTTCACTCACCTCCTAATTATCATTTTTTCCAAAGCATCTGCTTCTGGGAGAAGATTAATTAGTTGGCTATTCCTAAAGGCTGGATTTGAGGAGATCAAAGGCCCTCAAAATGTAATGGAGAGAAAACTAAACTGTGGGAAAAAAAATTTTTTTTTGGAGGAATGAAGATCAAAATCTGTTTGGGGAGTGTCACAGTGGATGAGGTTTGCTCTGATTTTTTTTCTTTTCTTCCAGAAAAATAAAAACCCTTGCCAGGACACAAATGTTTAACTTATACTGCATTAAATTGGCCTTCTCTTTGAAGGGCTACCACTTAAAATTTCTCTCTTCTTCAATAGACAAACACATGAAAGACGTGTTTCATGTAAAACTATCTGCAAAGCCTTTATGAGATACTTTGCAGGGAAACCTGGAGACTCAAATATGGTTTCCTTACTTACTTAGATGGGATTTCCTTACGTGCACCTCAGACATTTCCTCCTCTGATTTCTTCCTTCTGATTTAAACAAATCAACCAACAAATAGATATTGATACATTATGCAATTTTATCCTAGGTCTACACAATGACTTGGAAACTGGGCTTGCCAACATCTTTCTCCCCAGCCCACATGAGACTCTGCTTCTCCACAGCTTTTCCTTTCCTGTCTATAAAGTCATTGCTATAGACTGAATGTTTGTGTTGCACAGAATTCATATGCTAAATGGGACTAGTGCCCTTATAAAACAGATCCTAGAGAACTCCTTTAATCTTTCTGCCGTATTGAGAACATGTTGAGAAGACAGCCATTTACGGACTAGGAAATCATCCCCACCAGATGCTGACTCTGTAGGCGTCTTGATCTTGGACGTCCCAGGCTCTGTAATTATGAGAAATAAATGTTTGTTGTTTATAACCTACCCAGATTGTGGTATTTTTTAAATAGTGATGGACTAAGACAAACCTACTTCTTAAATTTTAATTTGATAGCTAAATATATTTGGTATAAACCTTAGAGAAAAATAGGCTTCCCTGGTGGCTCAGATGATAAGGAGTCCGCCTGTAATGCAGGAGACTCAAGTTCGATCCCTGGGTTAGGAAGATCCCCTGGAGAAGGCAATGGCTACCCATTCCAGTATTCTTGCCTGGAGAATTCCATGGACAGAGGAGACTGGCAGGCTATAGTCCATGGGGCTGCAAAGAGTCGGATAAGACTGAGTGACTAACATTTTCACTTTCACACTTAAGAAAATATAGATTAACAGGAGATTTCAAGTTATTGCTAAGTCCCACACTCAAAACTGTCAACATATTATTATTTAATCTATCCCTCCAGCTTTTTTCTAGTCATAAAATTACTTTTCTACATAAACTGAATCTTATAGCACACACTGTTTTCTAATCGCCCCCCTTTGCATTTCCACAACACTGATCTATACGATAGAGAAGAAAACAACTCGATTCTGACCAAGTGGGTGTTGAAGTGGTCTGATAACACATGCCAATCACACGTCATCACAAATTGTACTGTACTTAGCTAAGTGTGTTTGTATACCTTGGCCTTCAAAATGACCAACTGAGCCTACTCTGTGAATCATCAGAACTCTGGTGAGCAACCCCAGTACAGGGAAGCTCTGTTCTACACCAACATAGCCTCACACCTAGAGGTGATAATGGGCCCTACCTGGGCCCCAGGGCCATCTAATGAATCTGCAGCAGCCCTTGGCCCTGGAATTCGCCATGGTGTGGTTAATTTGATCAGTTTGGGAAAAAGTGTCTCTCATCCCTTTCCCACTACTGAATGAAGGCACAGCTGAGATGCTGGCCTCTTCAACTCAGAGTCTAAGGGCTGGGGCTATCTCCTCCCCATCCTGAGCCCTGCCTTCCTGACTGCCCCAAACAGGCTCATTTTCCAGGACTGCACTGTTCATTACTCAAGTCACACTGTACCTAACCTTCGGCATTTGCTATAGGAAGAAATCAGGTGGGCAAAGGCTACCGCTGAAGAGTGTCCTTTAGTAAAGTGTGTACAGCCTACTACTGTGAAAATTTGCAAGAGTTTTTAAGTCAAAGGGACTTTGAGAGAATCCAGGAATGATCTGTTGCGAAAATGCAGGATATACTTGGAGGACATATTCAAATTAAGTCTGGATCCAACATGAAGGCAAGCTAAGCCAAGAAGATGTTAATATCAAGGGGAATTTTTGAAAAGTTAATGAATTGTACTTTACCTGAAGAGTTTCCCAAGCTGGTGGATCATCAGAATCACTTTGACTACTTTTAAAACTTGAGATTCCCTCCTACTGTATGGCACAGGGAACTATATTCAATACCCTGTGATAAACCAGATGGGGAAAAAAATATAAACAAGGAAGAAAAAAAAAAAGCCTCTAGATTCCCACCAGATCTCCAAGGTTCTAGTTTAATAAATCTGGGAAAGGGCTTTTAGTGTTTACCTATTTCTTACTTTGTTTTAGTAAAACATTTCATGTTTTTTTCTTTCCTTTCTTTCTCTTAAGTTAAAAAATTGATTTATTGCCAATTATTTCCTCTTTAAGCTGAACTTTTTATTTTCCTTGTTTTTTAATTAATTGGTTAATCAATTTATTCGGCTTGTGCTGGGTCTTAGCTGCAGCACTCTGGGATCAGGATTTTCCATCTTTGTTGAGGCGTGCAGGAACTTTAGTTGAGACATGTGAACTCCTATTTGCCTCATGTGGGATCTAGTTGCCTAACGAAGGATTGAAACCAAACCCTCTGCATTGGGACCTCAGAATCTTAGCCACTGGACTA
The DNA here is from genome assembly GCA_006408695.1 of Aepyceros melampus. Taxonomy (NCBI): domain Eukaryota; kingdom Metazoa; phylum Chordata; class Mammalia; order Artiodactyla; family Bovidae; genus Aepyceros; species Aepyceros melampus. The sequence continues at coordinate 19,628 of SJXQ01002343.1, forward strand.
CCAGGGTAGTCCCTAAGCAGACCTATTTTTAAAAATTGAATTGATTTGTTAATTCAGACAACACCAGTTCAGATTGCTTTGTTTGTTTACAGCAGTGGTTCTCAAACCTGGATGCACCTCAAAATCACCTTGGGAAATTTTAGAAATCCTACTACCCAGCACTCCATATTAATTACATCACAATTGGTAGAGATGGAGCAGGCTTCAGTTCCTCAAAGCTCCAGGCAATACAAGGTCAGCCAAGGATTAGAATCACTGGGTGAGACCCAGATTGAAGTACCAACCCAGGTGAGAACTCCCAAGCAGGGAACTAGTGCAGCCCTTACCTAACAAAGGTGATGGTGCTAGCAGAAGGATGCTGACACACTAGTCTTCCCAATGCACTCACAGCCAAGCTCTCAGGATATTTAGAAAATCCATAAATTGATATGCCTGGTCAGCCTACTCAAAGAATGTCCCTGCTTGCTGCTGGGTAACCAGTATACTCAACATTTGCAAGCAAGAGTCACTATTGGGACTTCCCTGGTGGTTCAGTGGCTAAGGCTCCACACTCCCAATGCAGTGGGGCCCTGATTCAATTCTCAGTCTGGGAAGTAGCTATCACACGCCTCAACTAAGAGTTTGCATGCCACAACAAAGGTTTTGCAGGCCACAATGAAGGTTGAAGATCCTGTGTCCTGCAATTAAGGCCTGGAGCAGCCAAATAAATAAATTTTTTTTTAAAAGTCACTGTTCCCAGTCTTAGCCACTTCTTCCCCTTCTCTTCACCCCTCCTTTCCCTTCCTGTGTTCTCCTCTCCTCTACCAACTGACACCCTCACATGTGAATAAACAATTTGCACATAAAAACTAAATGTTTCATGTATATTACCATATGTGAAATAGATCACCAGTCCAAGTTCGATGCATGAAACAGGGCACTCAAAGCCAGTGCACTGGAACAACTCTGAGGGATGGGATGAGGAGAGAGGTGGGAGGGGGGTTCAGGATGGGGGACACATGTACACCCATGGCTGATTCATGTCAATGTATGGCAAAAACCACTACAATATTGTAAAGTAATTAGCCTCCAATTAAAATAAATTTAAAAAATAATTGGAAAAGTGAAATAAATGTTTTTTTTATTCTTTTGTTGAGGGAGTGGGTAATTTTCTCAGTTCTGTCTTGTCACAGTGAAAATTTGAAACAGCAGACCAGTGTTACAGCTCGGTTACAGCTCAGTTTATTTGGCAAGCAAAGGAAAATACATCCTTGAGGTGTGAGGGCAGGCCAACACAAAAGAAGAGCCTCAATCCGTCTTGGCTTCCTCTCCCTGAGCCTGCCTTATGTAAACTGGGCTAGCCAGGAGGGCTGCTTGTTTCACCTGAGGTTCTCACTCTGGTCCTGGGATCTTCCTTTGTTCTATTTTCACAGGCTTCTTCCTTCTTTGTCTTTTAGCTAACGCCATTTTGGACTCCTTTTTCCTATTCTAACTACCTAACACTTTGACACTGATTTCAATGGCATATGTCTTAAACTGAATGTGATTTATTAACAGTTGTTGTCCAGTAGCTCAGTCATGTCTGACTCTTTTCGACCCCATGGACTGTATCACGCCAGGCTTCCCTGTCCTTCACCATCTCCCGGAATTGTTCAAACTCATGTTCATTGAGTCAGTCGTCCCCTTCTCCTCCTGCCCTCAATCTTTCCCATCATCAAAGTCTTTTCCAATAAAACAGTAAGTCACCAAAAATGAAGCACTGCTATTTGCCAGGCACTGGGTTGATCACTTTATTTATTTGTTTATTTATTTTTGGGTTGATCACTTCAATGTCGTGATCTCATTTCATGTTCATAATGTAGCCGAAATTTGGCCTCTGTACATGGGTGACAAATTTATTCTCAGAGACAAAGTTTTGGACAAACTAAAAAATGATAGCTTTATTACTTTGCCAGGCAAAAGGAGGGGCATAGCAGGATAATATCCTCAAAACTGTGTGTCTTAACCTGGAGGCAATAGTGAAGAGTATTATAGCAATGGTTCATAGAGGAGGGCATGATCAGCTCATGGACATTCTTCTGATTGGTTGGTGGTGAGGTAATTGGGAGTCAGCATCATTAATCTTCTGGTTCTAACTTGTCTGGGGTCTACCTCCTTGTGGGCAGCATGCAGCTAACTTCTTCCACCTGGTGGCAGTTTCAGTATCCACAAAACAGCTCAGTTCAGTTCAGTTCAGTCACTCAGTGGTGTCTGACTCTTTGCAACCCATGAATCGCAGCACGCCAGGCCTCCTTGTCCATCACCAACTCCCGGAGTTCACCCAGACCCACACCCATGGAGTCAGTGACCCCATCCAGCCATCTCACCCTCGGTCGTCCCCTTCTCCTGGCCCCAATCCCTCCCAGCATCATAGTCTTTTCCAACGAGTCAACTCTTCACATGAGGTGGCCAAAGTACTGGAGTTTCAGCTTTAGCATCAGTCCTTCCAATGAACACCCAGGGTTGATCTCCTTCAGAATGGACTAGTTGGATCTCCTTACAGTCCAAGGGACTATCAAGAGTCTTCTCCAACACCACAGTTCAAAAGCATCAATTCTTCAGCGCTCAGCCTTCTTTACAGTCCAACTCTCACATCCATATATGACTACTGGAAAAACCATAGCCTTGACTAGACGGACCTTAGTTGGCAAAGTAATACCTCTGCTTTTTAAGAGGAACTAAAGAGCCTCTTGATGAAAGTGAAAGAGGAGAGTGAAAAAGTTGGCTTAAAGCTCAGCATTCAGAAAACGAAGATCATGGCATCTAGTCCCATCACTTCATGGGAAATAGATGGGGAAACAGTGGAAACAGTGTCAGACTTTATTTTTCTGGGCTCCAAAATCACTGCAGATGGTGATTGCAGGCATGAAATTAAAAGACGCTTACTCCTTGGAAGAAAAGTTATGACCAACCTAGATATTGTTATGTATGTCCCTTGAGGGGTGAACCGAGGCCTTACTATAAGGCTTCACTATTGTTTCCTGATAATTCCTCCCTTCTCCCTGCACCCGCTCCCTTCCCTGATCAGCAGCTTCTTGAACCTGCCCCTTGGAACTCAGGGAAGATCCTGGAGGCAGAATGAAATCTATTTCCTTCTATTGAGGACTCAGAAGGCTTTTTGCCCAGGAGCCCCACAAGGCTCTGCCCAGTTACAGTGCAAGCTTTTGGTAAGTACTCTTATCATTTCTAATTCTCTTTGAAGAAGCTGAGGCTTCAGATGTGGGCAAGGCAGCTACCCCGTACACTGACTGTGACTCTGGGAACTGTGTGTGTGTGCTAAGATGCTCAGCCATTTCCAACTCTTTGGAAAGAAAGCCCACAAGGCTCCTCTGTCCATGGGATTCTCCAGGCAAGAATACTGGAGTGGGTTACCATTTCTTTCTCCAGGGGATCTTCCAGACCCAGGGATTAAACCCGTGTCTCTTATGCCTCTTGCATTGGCACGAGGTTTCTTTACCACTAGCACCACTGAGCTGGGATTCTGCAACCTCTTTTCTTCTTTGCTTTGTAGATTCTGCCAACAAGGGGTGCAGGGAGAGGGAAGGAGGGATCGCCAATTCCCTCAGCTTCCTGCGCCTGTCAACACCCTCCCAGTGACGGCCCTTGCCTTCAAAGATCTGGGCTCCCACTCCACAGTGTTGCTCCTGAGAGCTTCTAGAGTCTGAGAACCCCAGCTTTTCTTTCATGGTCCCCCCACCCCCCACAGCCCTAGAGGGGACAAAACCGCTGCTTTCTGTGATTTTATTCTGTGTTCTTGCTGGGTTACCTTTTTGCTTCTGTAGTCCCTGTAGCACTGATTTAATCAATTCCCTGTATAAAATCCTCTCTGGTAAAACAGCGGGTTTCTGTTTTCCTAACTGATAAAGGAGTAAAGTAAGTTACTCAAGGACATACAGTAAGAAATGGCAGAGAGACTTCCCAGATGGTCCAGTGGTTAAGATTCCACACTCTCCACCCAGGGGACCTGGGTTCAGTCCCTGTTCAAGGAACTACATCCCACGTGCTGCAACTAAAGATCCTGCAACAAAGATCAAAGATCTGGTGTGCTATAACTAAGACCTGGCACAGCCAAATAAGTAAATAAATATGAAAAAAAAAAAAGAGAAATGGCAGAATCAGGGTTCAAACCTGGTTCCTCTGACTCCAGAACACCTGCTCTGCCCTGTGCCACTAAGAGCTTCTCAGCAGATGGCATAGAGCCTCCAAGAGAAAAGAGTTTCATCTGACCCTAGTTTTCTTCAGGAAAACCTCTTCTGAAATATAAAAAAATATGTTTATACCCATTAAAAACACATAACTTTAAAGAAAAATGGCTACTGATGTGTGAAATGGAAAAATGTATGGTACATTCTGAAAGTGCTTGAGGATGCTTACCGTTAATGTTGATGAAAATCCTGGATTCTTGAAATAAAAGTGTCTCATATAGGCTAGTACAATCATTAGAGTGAAGTTAAGTTTTAATATTTTTAAACCCCAACAGTTCACAATTCCATAGTAATGTATGCTTCTATAGTATATTGTAGGTTGTGATTGGTTGGCCAAAGGAGAAAGAGCTTCACGAACTGTGGAATGGATATCACACAGCTTATCTCATCTACACCCAGTTTATGTTCTTTAGAGCAGGGGTCCCCAACCCTTGGGCCATGGTCTGGTACTGGGCTGTGACCTGTTAGGAACCAGGCCGCATAGTAGGAGGTGAGCAAGTCAGCAAGCACAGCTTCGTCTTCATCTGCTACTCCCCAACGTTCCCCACCTCTCACGTTATCACCTGACAGCTCACCACCCCTCCCCCGTCCATGGAAAAGCTATCTTCCAGAGAGCCAGTGCCCGGTGCCAAAAAGGTCGGGGACCACTGCTTTAGACTATAGGGAACCTGGAGAAAAGATCATGCTTCTGTTTCATCTTGATTCAGACTGGGAGCCCAGTTCCCAGCAAGTCAGGAGCCTGTTTCCTCATCTGTAAATACCTATTTCCTAGTCCTAGTACTAAAGTGAGGCCTACGAATAAACAGTGGGCAACACAGAGAAGGCAGCTGATGCATTTTAGTTATTCTGTTCTTAACATACACCCCCCACACACGCGCGCACACACAGACGCACACACACACACACACACACGTGCTATGTAACCAAATGTTACTGAAAAGTGTAAAAGTAACACTGTACACAATGTACAGGACAAGAAAATTATTCTAGAGATGATGTCATTATCAAATTAATGCAATCCAAATCAAATTTTCAAGAACGTTCTATAGTACTTACTAATATAATTTTTATGTTTATAAAAATAGTTAAATTTTTTAAAAGTCATTATCCACAATGGAAGTCTACAAAGTTGGAAGGAAAAGGTCCTCTCTAATCCCATCTGCTGGAGGTCTCCACTGTGAAGAGACTGGCATATACCCTTTCAGACTGTACATACAGAGACGCATGTGGCTGAGAGTCAGCCCTGATGAAAGTTCACTTGTAACCCAGCCCCTGCTGCAGGTGTGGGCCTAGCTCTCAGCTGTCGGGACTACTTCCTGCTGCAAGGTCTCCCCCAGTTTCACCTTCTCCACACCCCCACTACTCCCTCTTAGTTTATTTATCTCCTACGCTTCTTTTCCTTTCAAAGAATCCTCTTTGAAACCTCAAAGAAACCTCTCCTTTGGGTTGGTCTTCAAGGGGGTCATTGGTCGTTTATCCCTGTCCATGCACTGCTGAATGGGACTCGTGCTTTGGATTTGCAAACAGAGGAGGGGGGTGGGTAAGAAACCCTCATCTTGGCTAAACTCAAGGTAGAGTATCTGTATCAGCTCTCTAGGCTGTGTAACAAATTACCCCACAACTCAGAGGTTTAAAACAACATAAATTAGCACCTGGTTTCTACGTGTCAGGAATCTGGGTGTGGCTTTGCTGGGTCTTTCATTCAAGGTGTCAGCTGGAGCTGAAGACTTTTCAAGACTCAGCTGGGAAGACATCCTTTCATGAGACTGTTGGCAAGATTCAGTTCCCTGTGGGCTGTTGGCCAGTGGGCACATGCAGTTTCCTGACACATGGGCCTCTCTATCGGCAACTCACAAGGGTGTTATCAAAGCCGGCAAGTGAGAAGAGTCAAAGAAAGACAACACTATCAAGACAAGTCACAGCCTATTGTGACCTGTTCTTGGTGATACCCCACCAGCTTTACAGCATGTTATTTGATAGAACCAAGTTCAACCTAGGGACTGAGGGACACTGAGAAAGGAAAGAACTTCTATTGGAGTAACACCAAACTTACAGCCCAAGCAAGGTCTGAATTTATGTACATGTGTATTTTTTGGCTGCCCTGGGTTTCGTGGCTGCATGCAGGTTTTCTCTAGTTGCAGCAAACAGGGGCTACTTGTCCTTGTGTTGCTCAGGCTTCTCACTGTGGTGGCTTCTCTTGGTTCGGAACACAGGCTCTAGAGCATGGACTTAATAATTGTGACGTTTGAGCTTAGTTGCCCTGAGGCATGTGGGATCCTCCCGGACTCGACCCCTGTCCCCTGCATTGACAGGCAGATTCTCAACCACTGGACCACCAGGGAAGTCCTGAGTTTCTTAAAGTTCATCAAATCCACTTTAAGATATTTTCAAAGTATAGTGTATTATCAAATCTGCCTTAACTCCAATGGGTGACCCTAAGCTATAGCCTGAAATCTAACTGTCTCATCACTCTATGCGTTAAGGCCAGTTCCAAGCCATGCAGTGAAATGGTAGTGTCTCTGGGAATCTGACCACCCCGTTGCCTCTTAGTGGCCCTTCTCTTCCACACACTACTTCTGTGTCCTCTCCACACTTCCCTCCTTCTGAACCTCTTCTCAGGATAGTCTTTGACTTTGTGCTTGGTCTGATCTAATACCCAGCTGACCATTTTGTGCTTACTCGTTGACCTGCAAACAGCAGAGGAAACTTCTGTTCAAGTGGCTGATCTCCTGGTCCCAAATGCCTTCCATCTTACATTTCCTCACTTTTATGCCCAGTTTGGGTCTCCCCCTGGGCCTTTTGTTATATCCACAGCATCTGGGTTTTGGACTGTTTAATCTGGCATCTGTACAAACAAGGTTCAGTTGGGAAATCAGTATCTGCTCTGCATATTTCATGCAAAGATAATGAAGGGGCAGGAGAACACAGGGAGAAGAGATGCCCCAGACATCAAGATGCTAGAGCCCTCACTGCTGCTGGCCGCCTAGACTCCTTGCCACTCGCTGTTCACCACCCTGCTCACCACCCTCTGATGCTGCCAAGAGCAAGAGGCGGTGTAGGCTGCTTTCTTCTCCTGCTTTGGAATCCCCAGTGGCAGACTCCCACCAAGAGCAGCTAGCAGGATAGACTGGAAATGTAGTGTGGACACTGCCCACTTTGCCAAGCCAAAGTTCAGAGCCCTCCTCTAGACACAGGACCCGTCATCCGGTCTTTGGCCCTTTGCCTTGGCAGCTAGGCATGTGTATGCACTCAGTTGCTCAGTCGTATCTAACTCTTTTGCAACTCCATGAATTGTAACCCATCAGGCTCCTCTGTCCATGGTTGCCAATTCCTCCTCCAGGGGATCTTCCTGACCCAGGGATCTCACCTGAGTCTTTTGCGTCATCTCCTGCATTGGCAGGCAGGTTCTCTACCACTAGCGCCATCTGAGAAGTCCTTGGCTGCCAGGAGAGCACCTTTCATCAGCCTCTCACCTACAGTGGTTTCAAAAGACAGAATGGAATGAGAGGCCATACCTACACAGGTGGGGCAGGCTCTGAACTCATCCCGTGCTCTGAACTTGGGAAAGGATGGCCTTACCTTGCAGCTGGTCACCTGGGTTGGGGAGGGGGAGAAATCTATGGCCAGGAAAACTCATTGCTTTGTTTTTGTTTCCTTAGCAGCTTTTCAGTTCAGCTTCCTTCCATTTTTCAATTTTGATTCGTTCTGTATTTCCTAGGAGATACGGTAGAAATCTTTGACTCTGGCATCACAGAAAACAGGAAATTGCATCTTATGGGGTTTTATTATCTCTGGTTCCCACTTGGTCCTGGTGTACTTCTGAGTTGAATGTCTGCCTTTGAACAAGTGGCACATTTAGCAGGGATCCAGATATATTTATTGAAATTCTGGTACTAGCCTGACCCTGGATATAGAAATGAAAAAGGAAAGAAAAGAAAGCATTGGCCCAGTCTTCATCTTTAAGTAGCTTATGGTTTTGTTACGGAAGGAGGCTTACGCGCATGCACCTTAGGAAAGCACACAGGTAAATTCCACAGTGTTTGAACTGGTGGTATCCATTCTGAGGATTACAGTTCAGAAGAGCAGTATTTCTTTCTTAAAAAAAGGGATTATATTTGGAAGGCAAAGGAGAGGGAGAGTAAGTTCCTAGCAAGAAAGCTGATAGCCAAGGCAAGAAATAAGCAAACACATACGGGTAGACAGTGAGATGATTTAGCTGGTTAGGAAAACGGCTAATATTGTGGAGGATCTTGAACATCTTTTGAAGAAATTGAACTTGAGGCTATAGCAGCCAACCCATGGCCATGAAAACAGTGACAGTAAAAAACCATCTCGTCATCACTCTGGTTCTAGAGAAAAAAATATATAACAAGCCTAAAAGTTGCAATCTTTTAATAAACATGACTCCAGAAATAAATTTTGTTCTATAAGCTTAATAATTATATTTTAATAAAATAACGGCCCATTGGGTATCAAGTGGGGGAATATTTTACCTTACATCCAATGTATTTTTTTTCCTCTCCTAAAAGTCCTGAGCTTGGAAAGTGCACTGAGATAGAAAGGGGTATTGTGATCTCTAAATCCATTTGATTCCTGAGTTTCCTGAGTTCCTGAATTAGGAAAGTAAAGGATTTGAGTCCTAATTCAAAAAAATGTACCCTAGAGACTCCCTTGGTGGTCCAGTGGTTAAGACTTTGAGTTTCCACTGCAGGAGCTATGGATTCAGTCCCTGGTCAGGGAACTAAGATCCCACATATCGCAGGGTATGGAGGAAAAAACAAGAATATCCTAGTCTGTTCAGTGCCTGGACTTGTAGAGAGTATCAGGACTGCAAGGCAGGTCTGGACCAGATTTTCCAGTGCTCCCTCTCCCACTTCCTCCTGGCTCCCTGACCCAACCTGCCTGAGTAAATATTCAGGGCTCCAGTCCAGGTCAGCATCCTCTACCACCTGCCCGTAGGTGAGGAAGCTGACAGTGAAGCCTTGAAGCCCACTCACCACAGACACACGCACACACACACACACACACACGTTTTCAGCTCTGGGAAGCGTCTCTCTAGTGGCCAATCTACACAACGTCCTGAGGAACAGGACACCACTGGAAACCTGCGTTTTATTCAAGTACAATGTCTCAGCAACTGCACTTCTCATTTTCCGAAATGCAGGGGCTGATACAAGAAGTTGGCTTTAGCCATATTTTGAAGCGGTTTATGGCTGGACTAAAGATGTTGCTCTTGGCTTTACAGGTAATGCGAAACATTGGGCGACACAAGTTTTAAAGCAGGGTGGACGTACACTCGCTTCAGCAGCACATATACTCAAGTACGGATGGAAGTGACCAGTCCATTGGATAAGGCAATGCTTGCCCTCAGTACTTGGGCAAGTATCAAAGGATAAATTTTGAGCCTGCAGATGGCTAGTTTAAGAAACAAAAAAATAAAACCTCTTTGCCTGTGCCCAGCTTGGTGCTCAGATGAGGGAAGGAACTGCCATCATTTTTTCCAAGCTGAGGAAGGCAAGCACAGAAATCAGCTAAAAGGAAGGACCCTCACTTAGCTCCACCACCCTCCTGCTCCACCTCTTCAATCACAGGGGATGGCTGTCTCCCCCTCCACAGCTCCCCACACTCTGACACAGGGAAAGTCTATTAAAATGAAGGTCAAGAACCACTGGCAGAAAAGAGGAAGTTATCACCAGCAGACACCTTGCAGACTGTATCAGTCAGGATTAAGTTTGACTCGGGATAAGAATTCCAATGTGTATGGCTGAGTCCCTTTGTTGTCTACCTGAAACCATCACAACATTGTTAATCGGCTATCTGTCAACAAAAATTTAAAGATTTTTTAAAAAGAAATTCAAAATAACAGCAAAGTTGTTGTTTTTTTCCTCCTGTGAAAGTCTGGAGATAAGCAATTCAGGGCAGGAGCAATGTCCTTGTTCGTCAAAGTCCTTGCGCTCTAGCCTGCTTCCAGATCACTATTCCATCGTTCCAAGGAAATGGTTCTTATTTTCATGGTCAGACATGGATGCTAGATCTTCAGTCTTCTCCCAGGTACCAAAGCAAAAGAAAGGGCCAAGAAGGAGTGAACATGCTAACTATTTTAAGGAAGTGTTCTGGAAGCTGGTACAGCTTTTGTGCTTATAGGTCCTCGTCCAGGGCTCAATCTCATGACTCCACTAGATGAAATGCAGGCTGAAAGTTCTGGAAGCCAGGTGTGTCTGCTGGGAGAAGATGGTGTGTGAGCCTCTTTGAATCCCAGCTAACAACTTTATACCTTTTCTGCCAGCACTCTTTGTGGGCTGCCTCATTGTGTCCAAGACCTACATTGTGGTGATACCACATAACTGCTCCTTCCAACATGGTCAGCAGCTACACAGGAGTCTTTTTGCTCCTTTTTAAATTTTAATTAATACATTAATTTCGGTTGAGCTGGGCCTTCATTGCTGCACACGGGTTATCTCTAGTTGCAGCGAGGGGGGCTGCTGTCTAGTTGCAGTGCTCAGGGTTCTCTTGTTGCAGAGCACAGACTCTAGAGCTTGGGTTCAGTAGTTGAGGCGCACAGTCTTAGTTGCTCCATGACTTTTGGGATTTTAGTTCCCTGATCAGGGATCAAACCCATGTCTTCTGCATTGGCAGGTGGATTCCTAACCACTGGACCACCAGGGAAGTCCCTTACTTCTCCTTCTTTACCACCAGGGGTTCAAAACCTGTTTTTTTTAAGAGGGTTCCTCCTTACTTACAGCCCAGGACAGGTCTACACAGAAGACTTTAGAATAAGCTCTTTATTCCCTATATCAGGGATTGGCAAACATTTTCTATAACAGATCAGATAGTAAATATTTCTGGCTTTGCCAGCCATGCAGTTCAGTCTGTTACAGCTACTCAACTCTGAACTTATAGAGGGAAAGTAACCACAGATTATATACAAATGAATGAGCATGGTATATTTCAATAAGACTTTATTTTGGACTCTGAAATTTGAGTTGCATATAATTTTCATGTGTCATGAAATATTATTCTTTTAATTTTTTTCCAGCCATTTAAAAATGTAAAAACTTCTCATCTCACTGTCCATACAAAAATGTGTAATGGGCCAGTTTGGTACACAAACTGTGGATACCAACTTTTGTCCTAAAAGATGAAAGTGTAATCAATACAAACAACTATAAAGATATCACATAGAAATGACTAGTGCTGGCTCTGAGCTGAGCCTAGTACCAGTCCTCACAGTAAAACCATGATTATGTTGTCTTCTGAGTCTTCTTTTACAAATAAGGATACGAAGGCCCAGAGAGGCTAACTAATTTGGCCAAGATAACACAGCCAGCAAGAGTTCAGCCTCACTTGAAGTCTATATCAAATGATAGTGTTGTGTCACTCAGACAAGTCTGTAGAACCTGACTAGGGAGAGTGGAAAGAAGGAATGGAGAGGAAAAGCAGGGGACCTCCTGTAGCATGGCTCGCGGGGCGGATGCTACAAGAGGACACAGGTGCCTTCCCAGAGGACAGTGGAGGTGAAGGGTAGACTCTGGGGTCAGACACTGGCTTCAGATCCTCACCCTCCCATCTGGAATCTGCATGCACTTCAGCAAGTGAGAGGGCTTCCCTGAACCTTATTTCTCTCAACAGAAAAACAGGGATAATGACATCACCTGTCTTGTGGAGTTGCTGGGAGGATGTGTTTGAAGTGCTTTGTCTGTGCCAGGTCATGTGACTTTTGAAAACAGGTCCAGGATTTTAATGAGAGCCGAGCAGTGTCTGGACCACGAGGAGGCAGGAGAGAAGGGTCTTTGGGGAGGGCATTGCTACTTCGGCAAGTATTCAGATACCAATAGAGAAGCACTTTGACCTTGGCTGACTGGGAGGAAGGGACCAGGGCAATTACATCAGCTTCTTTGAGCTCCCACCCATGAGCTCTGCTGGGGGCCAGGAGGGTTGCAGAGAAGCGAAGCAAGAGAACCTGCCTGTCAGTGGGAGGACATAGTTTTGAAAAGTTAGAGAGACGCATAAAGCAATATTTCATCACCTCCTGCTTCCAGCCCTGCTCAGCCACAATCACAAAAGACTCTGTTGAAGAAATGAAACCCTCTAACCATAGCAGGCAGGACCTTGGGAGCCCCTGCTCCTCCAGGTGGGGGCTTAAGAATAATTTTATTAAGCACTTGGGTGAAGGTGCCATTCTTGGATCTGCATACATTTCCTTGTTCATTATAATAATTATATGTTCAGTAATCAACCCTAATATTCATTGGAGGGACTGAAGCTGAAGCTCCAATACTTCGGCCACCTGATGCAAAGAGCCAACTCACTGGGAAAGACCCTGATGCTGGGAAAGATTGACGACAAGAGGAGAAGAGGGAAACGGAGGATGAGAGGGTTGGATGGCATCATCAACTCATGGACATGAGTTTGAGCAAACTCCAGGACATAGTGAAGGATAGGGAAGCCTGGCGTGCTACAGTCCATGGGGTCACAAACAGTCCGACACAACTGAGCAACTGAACAATTTTCTTCATTCCTTTTAGTAATCCCTCAGGGAGATGCTATCAGTCCCAATTTATAGACAATAAAACTGAAGCACAGATCAATTAAGTAACTCTCCTAAAGCAGGATTATAGCCCAGGACTCCCACCTAGAGCCTACCTTCTCACCAGAAATTCTAATTTAGCAGGTGTGGGGAGCAGCCCCGAAAGGTGCGTGTTGAACAAACACCCTGGGGCGATCCTGGAGCCCTCCAAAGTTTGAGAAGCGGCCCTCTAGGATACACGCGGTGGTGGAGACCCTAGAATCTTGGCGCAAACAGAAGTCAGCTGCAGAGGTTTAAACTGTGATGCTCTTTCAGGAGACTCACAAAAGGGATGCTGACTTTGTTTTTGACCTCTGTATAAAGCAGACTCTCGGGACTTCCCCGGTGGTCCAGTGGCTAAGACTCCGTGCCCCAGTGCAGGGGGCCAGGGGAACTAGATCTCACATGCTACAACCAAGAGTTCTCATGCCACAACTAAAGATCCTGAATGCTGGAACTGAGACCCAGCACAGCCACATAAATAAATAAAAATATTTTTTAAAAAGAGGTAACTGGGGTCTTCCCAGGTGGTCCAGTGGCTAAAATTCTGAGCTCTCAGTGCTGGGGACTTGGGTTCAGTCCCTGGTCAAAGGAACTAGATCCCACATGCAGCAACTAAGAGTTTGCATGCCACAACTAAGACCCAGCACAGCCAAATAAATATTAATAAATATTTTAGAAAAAGAGGTAAGCAGAACCTTATGATGTATTTTTTTGTGCCCAGCAATAGCTCTTGAACTTGTACTTTCCCAGAAGCCTGTGTTTTGGGGATTCCAAAATATTTAATGTGACATGCACATTGTTGCTCAGTCGTATCTGACTCTCTGAGACCCCATGGACTGTCTCCTGCCAGGCTTCTCTGGCCATGGGATTTCCCCAAAAAGAATGCTGGGGTGGGTTGCCATTGCCTACTCCAGGGGATTTTCTGGACCCAGGAATAAAACCCATGTCTCCTGTGGCTCCTGAAGATTCTATATCATTAAGCTGTCAGGGAAGCCCTGATCTCTCATTAATTATTTATTAATTCACATCTATGTACAAATGCATTTAATTCCACTACTTTCCCCTTTGACCTGTGATCTATTTAGAAAGACAGTGAGGGATCGGATGAGGTGATGGAGAAAAGTGCAATTCAGAACATGTGCCTTTCACTGAAGGGAGGCAGGTCTCAGCTTGACAATGAATTTGCAGAGTCCTGGCAGGCTACTGCAGCGCACTGGATCACCAAAAGGGCAGAGAGTTTCCAAGACAAACCTGGTTGGCTCTACGGGGTGGTCTGAGACCGGAAGAATGTGAAGATCACAGGGCCTGGCGTTGGCAGAACTGCATTCCTGTCTTACCTTGGCAACTTAATAGTACCATGAACCCTGAGTTCCCACCCCAGTCCTCTCTTCTCTCAGCTGTACGGAAGGGTCAGTCATACCTGCCCCAACCTGCCTGAGTGTGACTGTGCTTTGAAAACTAGTTCCACTGCCAAAAATAAAATAAACAAGCATATCTTGTTATCATGACTCTTGGGAATGTCCCTCAGGGACTGGCCTCCCGTGGGTCCCTACAGGAGCTCATCCTGGATGATTCGATGAGGAGCTGGCCCTGCAGCCCTGGCTGAATGTTTCTCCAGACCACACACAGAAACACTTAGAATGACTCAACTTTGCCGAGATCAAAACCTTAAAGAGAGCAAGTTCAGCTGATAAGAAGCTTCCTTCAGGGAGTTTAAATGAACAATTCAGGGTCTGCTGTTGCGAGGTTCACGTGGACCAGGCTCTGGGCTCCAACTTCCAGCCTAGAGAACACAGCTGCCAGTGAAGTGGCGCAGGCCTAAGGAAACAGGCAAATGGGACTGTTTTTTAACTGCTTATTCTTAAGCCTGTCCACAGAGCCCAGATCCACATAAGAGCAGCGTCCCAAGCCCACCAAACAGATGTGGGACGTGCCCTTCACCCGGGTAAAGTAGATGTTGCTGGATATGGACAGGGTGTGTGGGTGCATATGTATTCTATTTTTTTGTGAAGATGTTAATGGTTGAGAAAAGAGTGAGCAATCAAAATTCCCGCTGGTTCCATATCCTAATTGAGAGTTTTTAGATATTTTGATTTAGAGGTACTTTCTTCTCTTGCTGTTGGAGAAAAAAATTTCCTCTATTGAGAACTAAATAATTTCTTATGGAAATAAGGCATGTGAATGTATGTATTTATTTATCCCATATAATTTAATTTGCATTTTTTATATTACAAGGCTATCCTGTGCTGTGCTGTGCTTAATTGCTCAGTCGTGTCCAACTCTCTGTCACCCCATGGACTGCAGCCCACCAGGCTCCTCCCACCATGAGGACTCTCCAGGCAAGAATACTGGAGTGGGTTGCCATGCCCTCTTCCCAAAAGACTATCCTACTAGCTACAAAATTAACACCAAGTTTTACTGCAGTGCTTCAATGTCCTCTTGCCTTAGCCACCTCCTCAACTGACCTAGATACATTTTGATCCCTGGATAGGGTTAGCATGCTGCCCTGGGGAGGATTTTGTATTAGAAATTATTCAGGAGGTCTGGGCTGCTTGTCAAGAGTCTGTTGTTCTTTTATTACAGATCTTGGTTACTGGGGTTGGGAAGGCAGGGGATATAGGAACTAGAGTTAATTTAAAGACATGTCCCTGGTGGCTCAGAGGTTAAAGTGTCTGCCTGGAATGCGGGAGACCTTGGTTCAATCCCTGGGTCAGGAAGATCCCCTGGAGAAGGAAATGCACCCCACTCCAGTACTCTTGCCTGGAAAACCCCATGGATGGAGGAGCCTGGTAGGCTACAGTCCATGGGGTCGCAGAGTCGGACACGACTGAGCGACTTCACTTTCACTTTCTATGTAAGTCTTGATATTTGACAGAAACGTTTATAAATATTAACTTAATTCATCCTCGCAGCCACCCTAATAATTACAGTTATTATCCCTATTTTATAGAGGAGGCTAAATAATTTGTTCAGATTCCATAAGAATTTAGGAACTCTTGGAAGAGACCTCTGCCAAGATTAGCATCATTCTTAAACAAGAATGGCCTCTCTCTTTGGTGGCAGGTGGCGCTAGTTGCAAAGAATCTGCCTTCCAGTGCAAAAGATGCAGGAGCCTGGGTTCAATCCCTGAGTCGGGAAGATCTCCTAGAGGAGGAAATGACAACCCACTCCAGTATTCTTGCCTGGGCTACAGTCCATGGGGTCACAAAGAGTCAGACATGACTTTTAAGGGATCCCGTTGAGAATCTGATGAAAGCTATAAACCCCTTCTTTGGAAAATACAGCTGTGTTAACAAATTAATCTGCATTCCAAAGCCATCTATGGAGCCCAGACAGATTGAAAACCCTTAATATAAGAGAGGAGACCATCAGTGCTTTCTGGCAACTTCTCTCTCGCGGAAGCCCCAACATAGAGATATTCTGGCAGTTACTCTCTGATCTTTGAGCCATGTCTGTTCTTTTTTAGTTACGCTAGATTAGAAACCATCTAGGTAAACTAATAGTCATCATGGTTATTTTTGGAGGGTAAAATTCTTGGGTACTTTCACATTCTGTCTGATGTATTTCTGCAATGTATAAATATCTCCCTAAATGCAGGTATCATTTTAGTCAATAGAAGAGAAATGAAAGATATTTTTAAGGAATAAAACAGGGACTTCCCTGGTGGTCCACTGGTTAAGACTTCCCCTTCCAATGCAGGGGATGTGGGTTCAGACCCTCATCAGGGAATTAAGGTCCCACTGCCTTGCAGCTGAAAAACAAAAACGTAAAACAGAAGCAATACTGTAACAAATTCAATAAAGACTTTAAAAATGGTCCACATCAGTTTAAAAAAATTTTTTTAAGGAATAAAACAAAAATGTACATTACAGTTATATTTTTAAATGTGCAAAATTATATATTGGGTTGGCCAAAAAGTTCATTCGAGTTTTTCATACTATGGTACAGAAAACCTGAATGAACTTTTTGGTCAACCCAGTGCATACAAGGATATTCATTGCTACATTGCTTGCCATCTTCTCAAATGGGTTCAGTAAAGAAGAAGTTAAATAAACTATGGTCCCTTCTTTAATGGACTGCTATTAAAATGGCTATTAAAAAGAGAAAAAAACTTCCAAGTAGCTGTAAAGGACACTCTCTCAAGCCAAGAGCTCTCCATTTGGAGAATAAAGCATGATGCTGAATGGTGTATAGGGAGCTGCAACTCTGTGGAGGGAATACTGGCTGATGTGTCTAATACCTCCAGAAGGATCAGAAAGACCTGTGACAGTTACCGTCTTCGGCAAATCAAGAGCGGAAAGAGAGATCTATTTTCACTCGATGACCTTCCCTACTTTTGAATTTTGTTTCATTTATTTATTCTCATTCAATAAATAATTAAAATTCTTGAAAGGAAAGGACCTTAAAGGTCATCGAGAAACACCATCATCGGTGGTTTCTTCCCACCATAGGACCTTGTACTATCTGTCCTTCTTCCCAAAATGATCTTCTCTACCCCCGCTCACCCTTTGGATCTCAGCTCAGTTGAGAGCTCTACATTGTCTTCCCTGACCTTTCCAACAAGGTCAAGCACTGTTTTACAAGAATATGTTCAAGTTCAAGCATTCTTTTACAAGAATATGGGGTCGCACAGAGTCGGACACCACTGAAGCGACTTAGCAGCAGCAGAGCAGCATACCTGGTGTGCTGCTGCTGCTGCTGTTGCCACTTCAGTCGTGTCCGACTCTGTGCGACCCCACAGACGACAGCCCACCAGGCTCTGCCGTCCCTCCACCGTCCCTGGATTCTCCAGGCAAGAACACTGGAGTGGGTTGCCATTTCCTTCTCCATTGCATGAAAGTGAAAAGTGAAAGTGAAGTCACTTAGTCATATCTGACTCTTAGCGACCCCATGAACTGCAGCCTACCAGGCTCCTCCGTCCATGGGATTTTCTAGGCAAGAGTATTGGAGTGGGGTGCCATTGCATAAATAGTGAGTGAGTACCTTTATTACCTCCATATTCCTGCCAGCAGGTCATCAGGCCTGTTCTAGAACTCCTAAGAATGTGGACTTCACAGTTTCTCCAAGCTGTCCATTACACTTTTAGATACCTCTAAAATTAAAAATGTCAACCTGATATTGTCATGTTGAGCTGAAATGAACTTCTGCCCGTTGGATTTAATTCTACTCTTAGTAACACAAAAAACAGGACTAATCCCTCTGCTAGATGATGATTTTTGAAGAATTTGAGCACCAGGGTCTTCATTTTACCTAGCTAGCAATCTTCAGATCATAGCTACTAAGCTGTTATCTCCTTCAGGGCAGGGAGGGTGTCATTCATCCCTGTATCTCTATTCCCTAGCTCTGGGCTTGTCTTAGCATATGTTATTTTAATATAATCAATTTTTATATGGCATCTCTTGGTTTTTGTTGTTGTTGTTGTTTTGGTTTGGTTTTTTTTGGCCAAACTGCACAGCAAGCAAGATGTGAGTTTCTGACCAGGGACCGGACCTGTACCCCCTGCAGTGGAAGCACAGTCTGAACCACTGGACCAGGAAGTCCTGGCCTCTCTTGTATTACTCAATTCTGAACATACTCCACTTTTCCTATGTACCTCTTACAGCACCAGTCAAAATTATGGACAAATATCACAGGTTTAGTCTTCCCAGTGTACCTCCTTCCTTCCATTGTTCATATCTCTAACTAGTGACAACCAAGATCCCATGAACTCTGAAGGCAGCCACTGATGACAGATAACTAGTCCTGTTTGTGTTGATTTCCTTTTTTTCTCTTTGCAGATCTCCTGTCTCTACCCTAGAACATTCTGTGTGTATGACCTTATTTATTAAAATACTGCCCTCAGCTGCTAATGTTAGCATCACTCTGTCTCTCAGACTTTCCAAAGCCAGACCAGCAGCTTCATGAAATGCCACAAGTCCCTCACCAAAAAGGATAATGCCATTTAAAAATAGGTCCACTTGGAATCTTCCTACACTGTTGATGATAAATGGGTACAGTTACTATGGAAAACAGTACGGAGGTTTCTTAAAAGACTAAAAATAGAGTTACCATATGATCCAGCAATCCTACTCCTGGGCATATACCCAGAAAGGACAAAAGCTCTAATTTGAGAAGATAACATGCATCCCAATGTTCATAGCAGCACTGTTTATACTAGACAAGAAATGGAAGCAACCTAAATGTCTGTCAACAGATGAACAGATAAAACAGATGTTTTATATATATATATCATTCATGTAAAAAATGAAACAATGCCATTTGTAGCAACATGGATGGACCTAGACATTTTAATACTAAATTAGGTAAGTCAGACAGAGAAAAACAAATACTATAATCATATATATGTGAAATCTGAAAAAATAGTACAGATGAACTTATTTACAGAACAGAAACAGACTCACAGACTTATGGTTACTAAAGGGAAAAAAGTGAGGTGAAAGTTGTTCAGTTGTGTCCAACTTTTGCAACCCCATGGACTGTAGCTCACCAGGCTCTTCTGTCCATGGAATTCTCCAGGCAAGAATACTGGAGTGGGTAGCTGTTCTCTTCTTCAGGGGATCTTCCCAAACCAGGGATCAAACCCAGGTCTCCCACACTGCAGGCAGATTCTTTACCATCTGAGTCACCAGGGAAGCCCACTAAAGGGGAAGAAGGGGTTATAAAATAGGGAGTGTGGGATTAACAGAAGCACACTCACATACATAAAATAGAAAAACAATAAGGATTACTGTACAGTACAGGGAACTACATGCAATATCTTGTAATAACCTATAATGGAAAAGAGTCAAAAGGAAGAATACAGATATATACGTATACAAGTATAACAAATCACTCTGAGGTACACCTGCAACTAGCACAATGTTGTAAATCAACTATACTTCAATTTTAAAAAGTAGGTCCACTTGGTCTGGCAAATATTACCCAAGGCAACCCTACATTGTTCCCCTCTATCCAACCTTTACTCAATGAGTACCTTCAGAGAGGAAAGAGAGAGTGTTTGAGCTTCAAGTGAGGTTTTTTTTTTAAAGGCCAACCTCTTTAATCATCAACTCTGATGCTCAGAACTGTCACTAGATCCATTCTCAAGGGCTCTCAAAATGCTGAATCTAAGCTCTTAGCACTAGATAACTTCTGGGTAAGCGCGAGCATGGGCACATCATTGCTAATGGGCACAGTGCTTGGCAGAGTGCCATAAGGCCCATACGTTGAAGGAACTTCTTGGTCTTTTAGCCAAGATCAAGAGGAGAGCCAGTCAATCTCCGATATTGTCTTAATTCCTCCATGGGGAACATGTCCTGACCCGGTAAAGGGATGGACATGATAATTTAGTTTCTTTTTCATATTCAGCTTTCATGAGCTATATGACAAATGGATAAAGGATCAGAGCACACTGAGAACTAATGAACCAGAGGGAGAAATTCATTTAATGACTAAAGTGTGCTTTATCTAATGTGAAATGTAGGTCAATTCACTGTAAATTTATTCATGGGGATTATTTGTTCTTAGCCTGATTACATGGCATGTATTGTAAGACTTCAGCCCTGGGTAACGCAGGACAGACCCAGCTTGTCCCTCCTCATCCTTCTCCAATCCCCTCCCGACCCCCACCACCTCCATACACATGCTGGTAAAAATCCAGCAATATCCATCAGTGCTTGTCTCAATAGAAAAACTGTATTTTGAACCAATAAAAAAATTGATTTGGAGCTCTTTATTACATTTTTGGAGACACTTGGAATAATCTAAAAGCTGAGTACAAAAATTCAGATCTATTGCTGAATTTGCAGTCAAAACAAAGAGCAGGCAATAAGAAGGGTACTTCATCATTCTATGGGTCCAAGCCGGGTTGTGTCACCAGAGAGACAAATTTTTCACATGCAGCATCCAGGGAACAAATTTTATGATGTTTGGGTAGTAACTCCTTCTCAATTCTAATTTTAAAAAGCCAAGACAGCACTCTCCTGGGGCTTATTGTAATCATCATCATTATTATTTTGTAAAATTGAGATTAGTAACTGATAGTCCAACTTGGATGAATGTTTCATTAGTTTTATTACCTCTTATAATCAAACAGAAGGCTCAGTTTTTGGTCCTAAAATACAAGCCAGTAAAGCATTTAAAGATTTGAATGAAAACTTAAGAAAAATGTTTTCCTGTTCAAAACAAGTGCCCATAAGATCCATATTTTCAGAGGAAAAAATTTATGGGGGTCTAGTTCACATTAGTATCATAGGTCATTTAGTACAGTAATGTGAAAATCCTGTGGTTTATCAAAAGTCACCTTTATGACTTGGAAAAAAAGAAAATGGAATTTAAATTTCTTTTCTTTTTCTAATTTAAGTTTCGAGGTAACTGGAGAAGGAAAGTGTAAAGAAACACTAAGAAACATTAATTTGGCATTGAGCACTTAGCAAGGTAAAGAGAAGAAAATGTCATACTTTTCCCAAACCAATTTCATCTCCAAGACAAAGAGCAACATGGCCTTTGAATGATTCTGTAAATTTCAATGAATTTTATAGAATAGGAAAGAACATTACTTTGGGGATTTTTTTGTCTCAGAACTGTGAACTTAAATGCCTTCTCCTCATCTCCCCCGTGGAACAGTTGTTTAAAACAATGAAGGACCCTGGAACAATGTCCTAAATAACTTCAGAATTATAAAGGACTTCTTAAGTCTCATAAAAAGGCGGTATTAAGTTGCACTGTTCCTGGAAGAACTAGCCTTGAAATATAAGTAATAATAATGCCCTATATATTTTTTTAATTTTACAGTTTATAACTTGCTTTCATGCACATGATTTTATCTGATCCTCATATTGTCCTGTGGTGCTCAGCAGAATTTTATCTTGTGTGGCAGTGGGGGCAGGGAGGTGTTGATCTATAGTCCTCAGCAAAGGACAAATCACATCTGCTTAACGTCTCCTGACCACAAAGTGCTGAACACATGGTTTGGCGTCTATATAAATAAGTTAGCTTGCCTTTAGCGGCCTGGATATACTAAAACCCTCCACAACTTTAAGCCTAGTGGTGGGGAGTAGGTAATAAGGACGGGAGCCTGACTGAGGGGCTCCTGTCTCTGACTCATTCTCACTCAAGGCACTAGGTCATTGAGATGAATGGCTAGTAGAGGTGAGCAGCCCATCTATTTATTTATTTATTTATTTATTTATTTAAAAGATTTACTTGTTTGTCTATTTATTTGGCTATGCTGGGTCTTAGTTGCTGCACATGGGATCTTTAGTTGTGGCATGCGGGATCTAGTTCCCTGACCAGGGATTGAACCTGGGCCTGCTGCATTGGGAGCACGGAGTCTTAGCCACTGGGCCATCAGAGAAGCCCCGCCCAACCTGTTTAGATTCTTATCATCTCTCTCTCTCTTTTGCCAAGTGTTTAGTTGCAAAAGTCAGAGTCTCACCAAGAGAAGAAAAACCGCTCTGGATATTCAAATAGATGGGCTTGAATATAGGGAACTGGTATATAGGTGATAGAAATGCTCAGAAGATGAGAGCTGAGAAGTCAAACAAAAGACAGTAAAGATGTCAAAAGTGTCCTAATTTCTAGATGCCTCTACCACCCCTTGGATGGAGGAAAACAGAAAGAGGTGTAACCAGGACCTATGGGCTGGGATCACTGGAGTTAAACTGGAACGAGGTGGGCCAGCTTTGAAGGAAGTGGACCCATAAAGGAGATGCCATCCAAGACGAGGTGAGGAAGAAATACCCTGGCCTCTCCTTCCTTCTCTCTAGTCTCCAACTAGCTCCTGTCTTTAGTGGAACATAGCTGCCAGTCAGCAGACAATGGAGTCAGAAGCAGCTGGTAGGGATCAGTCTGCTTGCCCAAGACACACAGCAGATAAAAGGTGAGAAATGGAGCTGAAGATAAATAGAACCAGACCTGCCTAATAAGTAAACTTCTCTTCGTGCCGTTTATAGCCTGTACTTTACGTTATGCACATTACGTTACATCACGTTACGCACAACCTTTATATTAAATGTGCATATGATGTAACATCACCATATCTATCGCCAGTTGCAACTTACAGATGAGGAATCTAAGATTCAAGTTTAATAATTTGCCCAAGTTTACACACTTAACAAATGTTAGAGCTTGGTCTATTTTTCTGATTCTTATGTCTACCACTATGATCACTATCCTGGTTCCTTCCATTTGAATATGTTGGAGAAGGGCTAGGATAATCTGAGATTTTAAAAACTTGGATAGACGCTTAGAATGAAACTAGCCCAGGGCATTTCAAGCTGGGTACCCTGGAGCTCTGAGGTCCATAGAACATCCCCAGACAGAGTCAACAGGATTCCAAACTCCACCCTCCACTGCAAACTTTGTGGCAGCTTATTCTTTTATGCAGTGAGAGTCTACTAAGATTTTATTTTAAGAAAATGATTCTACTAAAAAGAGTAAATAGGGGCTTCCAATGGGTTTCTCTGGTGGCCCAGATGGCAAAGGATTTGCAATGAAGGAGACTCAGGTTAGATTCCTGGGTGAGGAAGATGCCCTGGAGAAGGGAATGGCAACCCACACCAGTATCCTTGCTTGGAGAATTCCATGGACAGGGAATTATACAGTCCAGGTGGGTTATACAGTCCATGGGGTCACAAAGAGTTGGACGCAACTGAGCAACTAACACTTTTACTGCTGGTCCAGTGCTTGAGAATCCACCTGCCAATGCAAGGGACACAGATTTGATCCCTGGTCCAGGAAGATTGCACATGCCAAGGAGCTGATGCACCACAACTACTGAGCCCATGAGCCACAACTACTGAAGTGTGAGAGCCTACAGCCTTTGCTCCACAACAAGAGAAGCCTCCACAATAAGAAATCCATGCACCACAACTACCGAGTAGCTCCTGATCACTGCAACTAGAGAAAGCCCTTGCACAGCAAAAAAGTCCCAGACAGCCAAATATATATAAATGAATTGATTAATTTTAAAAATGAGTAAAATAATATTGTTCCAGTCTAGTGATCAATAGGTCACCAGATCTAGTAATCTCCCTCAAATGAAGTCACTAGGGCCCAGAGGGGGTCTAGCCAACAGCAGGCTGAAATCCAGATGTTCTGGCTTGCCCCTCAGGGTTTTTGCCAATGAACCATGCTGTGTCGTGGTGAGCTAAGAGAGAGAGAGACAGTGAGGCAGGGGTAAGAAGGAAAAGTGACAGAGCGAAGAGGCAAAAGACAGAGGCCATGCAGGGAAAGAGGACTTAAGAAAAAAACAAGAATGAAATCCCCATTCTCTTGAGGATGCTGCTTGAAGGCTTTAATGGTGCTGTGACTCTGCACTTGGGGCAAAAACAAGCATAATTCTGCCAGCAATCTGACCTGTTCACGGACGGGCTAAGCGAAATCACGGATAATAGCTCCAAGATGGAAACAATTCAAACATCCATCAGCTAGTGAGTGGATCACACATGGAACATCCAAGTAACACACAGTTCTTCAGCAGTAAGGGTGCAGAGAGCAGCTACAACATGGATGCGCCGATTACACCAAGTGAAAGAAGCCAGACACAAACGACCACATGCTGTTTAATTCCATTTGTATGAAATGTCCTCAATAGGCAAATCTGTCAAGACGTAAAATAGATTAGTGGTTGCCTGAGGCTGGGCATGTGAACAGGGAATGACTGCAAAAGGGCAGGACGTTTCTTTCAGGGGCGACAGAAAATGTTCTTGAACTAGATTGTGGTGATGATTGCCTAACTGTGGAAATTTACTAAAAATCCTTGAATGGTACACTTCAAATGAGTGGATTTTATAGGTGTCAATTTTACTTGAATAAACTCATGTTATTTTAAACACAAAAGATAAATTGAGGGCTGACTCTAGCTTGTAGTCTTGAGGGCACAAAACTAACCCCATAAACACCCACGAGAGAGAAAAATCTTGCAGTATGTGTTAGGAGGGTGAGGTGTGGCCCTCTCCCATTCCCGGGTCAGGTCACCGCGGACCTCACCCATTGCTTCCAGCCCAGTAATAAATCTGCTGCCTACTTCAGTCCTGCCCTGAGATTGCCCAGTACCTCTGTTTCCTGGGTTTACAGATCATGAAAGCTACACAGTTGCAGATTTGAAATGACTATGATACAAACATAAAAAACTTTCTCACAGTACTTCTTGGTGGTCCCATGGTTGAGAATCTGCCTGCCGATGCAACGGACACAAGTTTGATCCCTGGAATCAGTCAAGATCCCTGGAATCTTCCCAGATTCCACAAGCCGCTGGGCGACCAAGCCAGTGAGCCACAACTACCGAGCCCGTGCGCCTTAGAGCCTGTGTCCTGCAAGAGGGAAGCCACCTCGATGAGAAGCCCGTGAATGAAACTAGAGAGGAGCCACCACTCGCAGCAACCAGAGAGAGCCCTTGAGCAGCAACAAAGACCCAGCACAGCCAAAAATAAATAGATACCATTTAAAAAAGAAATAAATTATTAAAAAAATTTCTCACATGATTTCTCAGCACTCAGCACCCCTTCTTCTAAGTACCTGCTATAAATCTATATTCCTCTGTAGGTTGTAAACTCCATAAGAGCAGAAATGGGAACCACCTTTTCTACTATTTTCTTCCACCACACAGCATAAGCCTGCTCATTGTCCATTCTAGAGCATTATTTATTAAAAGAATTAAAAAATTATTAGGGGGATGTGCCTGAGGGTCTGTTGATTAAAATTTAGCCTTCCAGAGCAGGAAGTCCAGGTTTGATCCCTGGAGGGGAAGCTAATATACCCACTCCAGTATTCTTGCCTGGAGAATTCCATGGACAGAGGAGTGGGGTGAGCTACAGTCCATGGGGGCCCAAAGAGTCAGACACGACTGAGCAACTAACACTTTCCACAAGGGCAGAGTTGGGCTCCTTTTTTCCCATTGTGCATTGCTTTATGTATGCATAAACATACATAAAAGGACTATGTATAAAAAACATAAGAAGACATACACAAAGGGATAAGTATCAAAACTTCAGTACTGAGATTTCCCTGGGGGTCCAGTGATTAAGACTCAGAGATCCCAATGCAGTGGTGCGGGCTTGATTCCTGGTTAGGAAGCTGGATCCTGCATGTGCAACTAAAGATTCTATGTGCTGCAACTAAGACCCAGTGCAGCCAAATAAGTAAATAAATAGTTTAAAAAGTCTCACTACTTTTTATCAAAATGGGTCCCTAATTGTTTAGTGATTTGAAAACGCATAGATAAATAGAATCAAAAGATGAAG
Source organism: Aepyceros melampus (assembly GCA_006408695.1). Lineage (NCBI taxonomy): Eukaryota > Metazoa > Chordata > Mammalia > Artiodactyla > Bovidae > Aepyceros > Aepyceros melampus. Next base: position 45,643 of record SJXQ01002343.1, read on the forward strand.
TTTACCACAAAGATCTCAGATGGGGACCTAGCAAATGAAAGATAGTTTTTATATGTCAGAAATCAGTTCTAGGAATAGATTGAACTAAGAAAAACTGCATGTGAAAGATTGGACTTTAGTACAAATTTATTAAATTCGCCTATGGAAAGAAACTAAACTATAACAGATACTTTATTGACCAACTGATCAACTTTTAATAAAAGTATGTGATAAACCTCACATTAACCATAGACATGGGTGAAGAGTGTAGGCTCCCAAAGGGAGTTATAATCGTTTTGTCAGGGCAGTTCAGTTCAGTTGCTCATTCATGTCTGACTCTTTGTGACCCCATGGGGTGCAGCACAACCAGACCTCCCTGTCCATCACCAGCTCCTGGAGCTTGCTCAGATTCATGTCCATTGAGTCAATGATGCCATCCAACCATCTCATCCTCTGTCATCCCCTTCTCTTCCTGCCTTCAATCTTTCCCAGCATTAGGGTCTCTTCTAATGAGTCAGTTCTTCACATCAGGTGGCCAAAGTATTGGAGTTTCAGCTTCAACATCAGCCCTTCCAATGAATATTCAGGACTGATTTCCTTTAGGATGGACTGGTTTGATCTCCTTGCTGTCCAAGGGACTCTCAAGAGTCTTCTCCAACACCATACTTCAAAAGCATCAATTCTTCAGTGCTCAGCTTTCTTTATGGCCCAACTCTCACACCCATACATAACTACCAGAAAAACATAGCTTTGACTAGGTAGGCCTTTGTCAGCAAATAATGTCTCTGCTTTTAAATATGCTGTCTAGGTTTGTCATAGCTTTTCTTCCAAGGAGCAAGCATCTTTTAATTCCATGGCTGCAATCACCATCTGCAGTGATTTTGGAGCACCAAAAATGAAGTCTTTCACTGTTTCCCCTGTTTCCCCATCTATTTGCCATGAAGTGATGGGACCAGATCCCATGACCTTCATTTTCTGAATGTTTAGTTTTAAGACAGCCTTTTCACTCTCCTCTTTTACCTTCATCAAAAGGCTCTTTAGTTCCTCTTCACTTTTGCCATAAGGGTGGTGTCATCTGCTTTGTACATGATTCCTTTTGATTGTCCCCTCAAAGTGTGTAGTCATCACCATGCTGATATGAGGAAAGTGAGGTTCTTTGGCTCTTCCCATAGTCTCACCTCCCAGAGTTAGCTGCTCATTCACAGCTGGTGGCTAAAGCATCCTTATAATCCTCTCTTACTTTCTTTTCACTGCTTCTTTCTCCTCATCTATCTCCAGAGGTTTAAATACTGCTGCTACTGCTGCTGCTAAGTAGCTTCAGTCGTGTCCAACTCTGTGCGACCCCAGAGATGGCAGCCCACCAGGCTCCCCTGTCCCTGGGATTCTCCAGGCAAGAACACTGGAGTGGGTTGCCATTTCCTTCTCCGAGGTTTAAATAGGTCCACTCTTAATCTTTGGCTAAGCTATTCAGGAATAATGGGATACTTTGATATTATTACTCGTATTCAATGTAGAAGGAAAAACACCATTATCAACCATGTATTCCTATGGGAGAAGCAAGGCCCAGGATGTCATATAGAGTGTCAGGGGCCACATCAGATTAGAAATCCGGTCTGTAGAGCTCTGGTCCAGGGTTTTGTTTCCTCCTATGTCATTTCTCAACTAAACAGTTTATTAAAAGCCTCTATGCCCATAGTCAAAGAAAGCTTATAGATACAGTTCTGATCCATTTCAAAATATGTTTCCAATATGATAATCCCTGCCTCCTAGGCTTCCAATTCCAAAAAGACTTCAGAAAATGGTCTCACAACTACTCAATTTTGAACAACAAAATATTCAACCTAGAAGATGATTTAGCCAAACCCAGGTATACTGGGTGGGGGCTTCCCTGGTGGCTCAGACAATAAAGAATCTGTCTGCAAAGCAGGAGACCCAGGTTCAATTCCTGGTCAGGAAGATGCTCTGGAGAAGAGAATGGCAACTCACTCTGAATGTGTTAGTTATTCAGTCGTATCCAACTCTTTGAACCCCACAGACTAGAGCCCACCAGGCTCTCTGTCCATGGTATTTTCCAGACAAAAATATTGAAGTGGGTTGCCAATTCTTCCCAACCCAGGAATCGAACCCAGGTCTGCACTGTAGGCAGATTCTTTATCATGTGAGCTACCAGGGAAACCCAACCTACTCTAGTATTCTTGATATACTTGCATTTTTACATGTGAATGTATTTCTCTGGAGAATTAAAAAAATTTAATTTCACCCTTGCCAGCAGCCTTCTGCCACAGGGGCAAAAAAGAGGCAACTTTCCTTTTTTATGTTTTTAAGCCACACTGTGCAGCATGCAGAATTTTAGTTTCCCGACCAGGAATCCAACTGCTGCCCCATGCATTGGGAGTGCAACATCTTAACCACTGGGCCACCACGGAAGTCTCCTTAACTTTCCTTTTTAAAGAAATATCCCCAATAGCATTCAAGTATGACTGTTAGTATAGTGTCAGGGGAAAAAGAAGGACACTAACCAACCTCAGAACAAAAAATAGAGAACCAGAATTTGAGAAAAGCTTCCAAAACATCTCTGTGTCCCTAATGTTAGCTTCACGCCTTTCTGGAAATGCTTCTGTTGTGCCCTCTGGGGGAAACCAGCAGCCGTTGGACCCTCCCACAGTCTTTTGGAGATATCAGTGTGGGAAGGAACTGAGGCCTCCTGCCAACAACCAGCACCGACTTGCTAGGCCCGTGAATGAACCCCTCTGGAAGCAGACCCTCAGCCGCAGTCAAGCCCCGTGTCTGCCCCGCGGCTCTGGCTGACATCTTGGCTGCCCCTCGTGAAGTGCCTTGAGCCAGACCACACTGGTCAGCTGCTCCTGGATTTCTGACCTGCAGGGACTGTGAGATAATAAATATTTATAGTTGAATCCACCAAACCTGGGATGACTTGTTACATAACTGTAGGTAACTAATACAGAAAGTCACCTGAATATGTGACTAATAAATGACATAAATTTGGTCAGAAAATTAACCACTGGGTTCTACCTGCTGAACTCATACCCAGAGTAGGGAGTTGGGAGATTGGAATGAGGGGGGAAGACCGGAATACTTTACATTAGTTATTTTGTTTTCATTAAGGGGTTTTTATTTTTTTCTTTTAAAGAGAAGGGGGTTGTGATGAAGGGCTGGGGAAGGGAGATAGGAATATGGAATCTTTGTTAAGGGTTTTTTTTTTGTATTTTTTTCTTAATTATTTGTGTTTTGAAAGAGCAATTTTAAAATTTGTTCTTTGGTTTGAGGTCTTGTTGCTGTCTTTCCTCTCTTCTACTTTCTTTCCATAGATAAAATCTAAGCAGACTGGTCTTGGCTGGAGTTACATCCCACTTGGGGTTAAAACTTCTGGAATATACTGGAGGAGCACTTGAGTGGGAACGAAGAGAAGAATTATTTTCTTTCTTTTTGACATAAAAAAGACACTCCAGTCCCAGAACCCACAACAGAACAAAGTCAGCTGTGTCTTCATAAGGACCTTAGTGTCTTTAAAATCAATTCCAAATAGTATAGAAATGAGATCCTGTCCTGGGATCTTCCTGGATAAAACTAGTTACAGCCACAAACACAAAAAGGAAGTTAATGGCCAATTTTTCCAAAAGAAAAGCTTACTTGTGGAGACTGTTTCAAAGGTAAGCCTCAGGAATTATGACATATTAGACAAAAGGAAACATGGGATTATAAGTGAGAAGATAAAATACTCGAGAGTGGCTAATTTTAATTATAAAATGATAATGTTCAGGGGTTCTCAAATTTTAGTGTACTCGAGAGTCACTTGGAGTGGGGAGGCAAATTCAGATCTCAGGCCTCAGCCTCGGAGATTCTGATTTAGGATTTAGTAGGTCTAAGATTGAGTCCAGTAACCTATGTTTTTAATATTTATTTATTTATTTGGCTGCCTGGGTCTTAGTTGTGGCACTTGGGAGCTTTAGCTGTGGGTCTAGTTCCCTGACCAGGGATGGAACTCATACCCCCTACATTGGGAGTGAGAAGTATTAGCCACCAGACTACCAGGGAAGTCCCCAGGAATCTATGTTTTTAATGAGCATAATATTCTGCGTTGACTGTCAAAGTTTAAGAAAAATTGAGTTACTGTACATAATATGTGTCATCAGATACTGCATTTGTTAAAATTATGAATGGAAGGATGTCTAGAAATACTAGCCAAAGGGTGGACAGCAAGGCAGAGTGTGAAATGTCATCCTGACAAGTGCCCATCAAACATTTCCAGCAGATCTGTCAACTGCTCCAAACCCTCCTAATCCTATCCAACTCCTAAAACGCAACTATGTTCGATTTTTCACAGTTCAAAATATAATCATTGCACAGTGGCCATCAGAGAGGGTATTTCAAAATAACTATATTATAAAGAAAGATGGTAAATGTTTCCCTAGGTTTTGATGGAATACTATGTTCTTACTGTGAAGCAACACTTGACCTGCAAATTTTAAAATGAGAAGGAAAAAAAATTAAATCTAGTTTTAGAAGAAAATTAACTGTATAAGTAAACATTTTTAATAAGAAGAGTATATGAGATATAAAATCTCGATTCTTTGGTATGTGACCACAGAAGCAGTTTTACCTTTTATTAGTGACACATGCAATTCAGAGAAGAAAGCCCTAAGGACATACGGGTATAGCCCAGCTATGCTGCTCTCAGCACAGGCAATCGTGTATTTCCAGTCATTTCTACAGGTGACACGCTGACAATTGGATTTACGGAGCAGTGACCCAATTCAGTCACTCAGAGTTGAAAAAACACAAATGTCACAAAACAGGCGGGAAAAAAATAAGAAAATGATAGTATGTGGGATACAATCAGGAGGAAGGAAAAACTTCAGATTGAAGGGGACTAGAGGGGACCTCCAAGTCCAGCACCTTCATTTTACAGGTAAGAAACAGAGTCATGAACAGATGGAAGCCTGTCTTTGCCCTCATGATGTCCAAGTGGAACTCAGACCTCCCAGCCCCCAGCTCAGCAGACCAAGGGTTATTTAAATCATAATGATGGAGTCGGTGCTAACCTGCCCCAGGGACAAGAGCCTCTGGGGGTCATCACTGCCTTCAAGGGTGTGTCTGGCTGCTCTGCTGACCAGGTGCTGCCTTGAGTAATTTTTTTAAAAATCACATCTGTTATTTTGTATTTAACATATTGGAATACCTTTGCTTTTTAAAAATAACATTCTGCAATAATAAATCTGAAAATAAACACTGCACGTTGTAATAATAATGTTTTTTCTTTCGGCCTGCTCTTATCATTTATTCTATCATGAATGTTTTCAGTGCATCAGGTTGAATGGCTCACTGTTTTCTAGAATGGGACCTTATTTTTTATTTTTTTGGCTGTGCAGGATTTTTGCTGGGGCAGCAGGCTCTTTCTTGTGGCATGTTAACTTATCTACTTGAGGTGTGTGGGCCATGCACAAGCTTAGTTGAGATACATGGCATCTTAGTTCCCTGGCCAGAGATTGAACCTGAAACCTGCGTTAGGAGCTCAATGTTTTATTCACTGGACGACCAGAGAAGTCCCTGCTCATACCTGTGTTTAAGCTCAGTTTTACGCTCAGTTGTGTCCGACTCTTTTCGAGCCCATGGACTCTAGCCTGCCAGGCTTCTCTGTCCATGGGAGTTTTTCCAGGCAAGAATACCGAAGTGGGTTGCCATTTCCTCCTCTGTGGGAATCTTCCCTACCTAGGGACTGAAGCCGCATTTCCTGCGTCTCCTGCATTGCAGATGAATTCTTTACCCCTGGGCCAATGGAGAAGCCCAGGGAAGCCCCTGGGACCCTGTTTATTCTGATCATCCTGTATGCCCAACCTTTAGCACCGTGCCTGCCACACAGCAGGAATCAATAAACATGTGTTGAATGAATTCATTAGTAGAATGTATTAATTAGTAGAATAAATTATCCTTTATTGTGGTACATTGAGATGGATTCCAGTTTTTTCACAATTATAAATAATACTTCAGCTAACATTCTTTGATGAATCTTTGCACCCACTCCTTATTATTACCTTGTGATAAATTCCTAGAGATGCAATTAGTGGATCAAAGCCTTTAATACATATTGCAGAAATGTCTTTCAGAAAAATGGTCCAGTTCCCCCCTGTACTCCTGCCAAAGTTCTTTTCTTTCTAACAATGAAGATATTTGTCTCCTGAGAATGGAAGTTAGTGCTGGGAAAACATTTTCAGAACATTCTGCCCATTTTGATTGCATAAAACAGTTTTTGAACACTTTCCGTCTGTATTGTATTAAATCGTACCAGTAATTTATCTAGAGGTGAAAGGTTACTGAAGCCACTGCTAAATCGTTTATATTCATTGGATCTGTTGTGCCTTATAAGTTTTCTAAAAGGGGTGGGAGGAAATGTCTTTTGCTTGAAAGAGCGCAAGGGAGCCTAGACATGGGGCTGCAGAACCACGGTGGGACAGAATGGCAGGGGACAGGGTGCTGCAGCAGGAGCAGCCGAGTCCTCGGAGGAGGCTGCAGCGCGCAGAGTTCTCACAGGTAAGACATACACATAACACACACGGAACAACGTAGGAGGACCTCAAAGCACAGTGTCTGGAGGAAGGAGAAACAGACACTTTTAAGATTCATAAAAATGAAAACGAGGCACGTGAAACACCTCAGAGGGGTGGCCTGATTGGAAGGGAGGAGGCAGTGCATGGGGATCAGACATGAGGGGGAGCACGCTCAGATCAAGGATGCTGTGAACGTGCCCCGAATGGGGAGGAGAAGTACGCTGCGGCCACTCAGAAGGAAGCAAGAAAGAAGAGATTTCCCTGGGGGCCCAGAGGCTGAGATTCTGCAATCCCAATGTATGGGGTCCGGGTTTGATCCCTGGTCAGGAAACTAGATTCCCACTGCCAGAACTGAGAGTTGGCATGTCACAGGTAAAGGTCCCTCATGCTGCAAATGAAGGATTCTGCGTGCCACAACTAAGACCCTGCGCAGCCAAATAAACAAATAAAAATAAACATTAAAAAAGAAAGAAGGAATGAAGGAGATAGAGGGAGGGAGGGAGGGTTCTGACACCCTCTGAACCCCTGAACCCTAACTCTGTCACTTAACTCTGGATGAATTGCCCTCGAGTCGCTCCCCAGGCCTAGGTTATACGTGCTGGGAAAGGACTAGATGGTTCTAGCGGGGTCACACTGCGATTCAGACACAAGTGGGAGGCGGAGGCAGATGCAGCCGCCAAGGCGCTTTCATGTAAATACAGGTGTTGCGTTTCCAATGTCCACTCTGACAAATCCCACAAACAGAAAGCATCGATCGATTTGTAAAACAAACCATGTGCTTTATGGAAGAAGCACTGCTAGCAGAGACTTCCATAATATTATAAGCAGATGTGAGCCGTTTATTAAATTTACAAACAGCAAAATCCCGTAATGACGGACCTCCCCAGGACGGCCAGCTAGTCTTTGGCAGAATTCCAGCAGGAAATTTTCTGGTGTCGACTGTTCTCCTTTCCTCTTGGAATCGCGATGTCTCCGACAATGCTTGAATTCTTTAAATATGCCCCAAATCTGCAGTTTGTTGTCTTATCATTTCAAAGGACTGTGCTTTTATAAATCATATCAAATGTCTGAGATTCAGACCAAAAAAGCAAGGGAAAAAATGAGGCACAGATACTCCTGGCTATCCAAGAAAAGCATACAGCAGAAAGGAAATGACATTGCATATTAAAAGCAAGTATCCTTTTGAAAGGTTTATGTGAACACAAGATGATAAAGCACAGTCAGTTGGTTCCACAGACTAAGATGTGTGCGTGTGGCTGTGTGTGTAGGTTCTGTAATTAACCTGGTTAAAAATGACACAACTTGCTCATAAGAGCAACCAAGTAAATGTATTAGAATATGTGGAGGGGAGAGGAGTTGCCTAAACAATTTTTCCCTTTATTATGGAAGGGAGCAGCAAGCTTTGCTAAACACCTTGACACCATCTATGCTGATGGATGCCAGACCATCCCTGTGTGATCAGTTTCCTCCTGGTTTTCATTTGGGAGAGGAAGCAGCTTGAAAACCAGGGTTTTTTCTCTCTGGCTTTAGAAACACAAGGAGACCGGCCAACTTTTAAATATTCTGTTGGTCTTAGTCGTGTTACATAGGACCCAGTTACTCCACTTCAGCTGTTGCCAGGAATTAGACATACACAAGAAAAGAGAAGAGCAGGAACAAATCATTCCTGGGTGCCTTACCCATGGAGAGCATTTCGTCCGTTCTTGGCTTTGCTGGTGGAGATTTGGAGCCTAGGAGAAACAGTGAGTTTCGGCACTGGTGGAGACAAAGAACAGCGCTGCTCTCCTACCTGCTGGGGCCCCTGTGGACTCCAGTTCATTTCAGCCCACCTACACAGGGGACGTGGTGGGTACATGGGTGGAGACGGGAAGCTAGCCAGGCACATAATTACAGCCCCTAGAAAGCAGGCTCTGAGACTCAGATTTGTGTGCAGGAGGTCAACTAGGAAATGCTCTTATTAACCACACCGGTGAGGGAGTGAAGACAGCAGGATAGAAGGACCTCAGGGATCTCCAGGGATGCTCTGCTCTGTGGCAGCTCTTCAGAGTCCTCCCCCCTTGGCCACTGTTATTGGTCCTCCCACATCAACCATCTAGTTGTTGGATACTGGCTATCTTTACCCCGCACACCACTCGCACACATTTCCCTCATACCAGGAAGGGTGGAGAGGGTCTCAGATAGGAGCTCTTGGCCAACAACACTTCTAGCAACAGAGGGAAGAGGTTCCTCAGTGGATGTGCCAGGGCAACCACCACAAAATAAGAGATGCATGTCCGCCGTTGAGGAGCTTACCCTCTTACTGCGGGACCATGTGCATGAACCACGGCACAAGGCAATAGCTTATTAAGTGTTAAGTGAATGGCACTGATTGTCTGTTTTACAGATGTTGGAGAAATGACAGAAAGCTGGAGGTGGAATTATGGATTATTGGACCCAATCAGCTCCATTTCCAAGTGAGAATACTCTGACGTGAAAAATGGGGGGACATGTCCAAGCTTACATATCTGCCGAGGAGCCACCTAGGTTTCCTGATTCCCATTTCCGTCCTCATTTTCCTCCTCAGTAAACCTCCCATTCCCTGCCTTTAGAAGTGGTTAGTTGTGACAGGACTGATCTTATATATTGTGACTAGATCTAGGTAAGGCAGAAAGCAGAACCCTCAAAATAGGTCCACACCAGAAGAATTAAAGTCAAATGAATATCTTTGGTTTCCTAAACAACTGTCAGTTAAGAAATGGGACTAGAAATGACTGCCATCAGCTTACAAGTAATTTCACATTTTATCACTTGCCAGACTGTTTGTGGTCATGTGGGAGGCCGCCATCTCTCCTGAAGAAATGACCCGCCCAAGCTATGCTCATTTTGTGGAAATGAGAAATAATTTTTGAATCATTTCTCAAAAAACACCAAAGAACATAAAAGTAGAAAACCAGAGTCAAGACCAGACCACAATGGTGCTATCTAGCTTCTGTTGAGGTTATTTGGTAAACCATAAGTGTAGTCTGTAGTAGTGCTCACTGTCTTCCAAATGACAGCATGGCTTGCTAAGGGTCTCCTTTTCTTCCAGAACTTTCCAGTTCATTTTTTTTTCCCATCCATGTAAGGTACGTCTACAAATATGTAAGGTGCATTGAGGGGGTAACAGAAAGGGCAGCTTATATGACATAGGACCAAGTCAGTATTAAAGATCTGAGTCTTTTAATAAGTAACTACTTGTTCATTCCTGAAGTCACTCATTCAACAGGTATTTGCCAGCACTTACTCTGTCCTAAGTGACCTTGTAAGAACTGAGGGCTTGGAGATGAGTGAGATATGGCCCCTCAGGAGCCAAGTCATCAGGAAGCTTGATCTGGTAGACAAGACAGAGATGTGAATGGGAGTCAAGTGCTGCAAGGAAAACCAGAGCAGGACGTGGATGGTGGGATGGCGCTAGCGTTGTCTGTGCTACAAAGAGTCCATTTACCTTGTTTGATGTGAAGCATCATTTGGCTTGAGTCCCACCCATTGTTTTGTTGTTCAGTCGCTAAGAGTCGTGTCCAGCTCTTTGAGACCCTGGCATGCCAGGCTTCGCTGTCCTTCACTATCTCCCAGAGTTTGCTCAAGCTCATATCCATGGAATCAGTGAAGCCCTATTATTTGTTTATTCACTGAAAAACAGTTACCAGGGGATTTCCACATGCCTAGTATAGCACTAGATGCTTCAAGTACATCTACTTGAGTGACTCGTTAATAATGTTCTTAATAATGAAGGGTTTTGATGTATTAAAACATCTATTTTGTTGTGCTTTGCTTTCTGAAGCATACATATGTCGAGGGAACACAAGCATCTCATCCATTCCATATCACGTCCTACTCAGACCACTCAAGTAGACTGGAGCTTAGTTTCTTCCTAACTCCAGGTCTCTGTATTTCTTTTTCAACACCTCTGCCCTTTGACTCTTCTGAACTGGGACAGTTTCCCAGTTCTTTGCGACTGAGTTATTCTAGTGGTTCTTCTACTCTTGGCTCACTTCCCTAGAACCCGAGTTCCTTAAAACACTCTTGAAACAGGATATTCTATCCTGTACAGTGTTTCTCTCCAGCCCTCCACCATGGCTTTTTTGGTTACCCTAGCCCCTTCAGGGAGAAGGCAATGGCAACCCACTTCAGTACTCTTGCTTGGAAAATCCCATGGACGGAGGAGCCTGGTAGGCTGCAGTCCATGGGGTCATGAAGAGTCGGGCATGAATGAGGGACTTCACTTTCACTTTTCATTTTCATGCATTGAAGAAGGAAATGGCAACCCACTCCAGTGTTCTTGCCTGGAGAATCCCAGGGATGGTGGAACCTGGTGGGCTGCCATCTATGGGGTCGCACAGAATTGGATATGACTGAAGCAACTTAGCAGTAGCAGCAGCAGCAGCCCCTTCAGTGTCTCTGCAGAGAGCATGGCACACTCACACACATCTCTTACACTTTGGTGTTTCTCCATTCTTAAATGGTTCATTATCCAGCCCAAAGCCCAACACAAAACTAAGCTATATTGTGAGGATTTGCCAGGGGAGAGACTAGGATGAGGTTGCCTCACGAACTCAGTGATGAACATTTCTCCCTCCAGAAAATCTCCCTTCCTCAACCTGTAATTGCCCACTGCTCTTTACCCTCTCCGGCTGCTTCCTAGGAGGCCCTGGAGCCTGTCGACAGCTTAAGGTCTCACTCTCACGTTGCTCATCCATGATGGATCTTGCACTGTCACTGACACATTTTTATCAGCCATCGGAGGTCAAAACTTCTCCAGCACAGAAATAATGGCAGAAGGGGTGGGAAGGCATGTGGAGTAAAAGTAATCACTGTAGGACACACTCAACTCAGTGGCAAGCAGAGTCCTGTTTGGCACAGCCACAACTGCAGGGTACACTGCTGAGCACCGATAAAAGGGCTCTGCTGAACTTGCACAAGGAGTATGGAGAATGCATGTATCTTCCCAGTGTGGTGTGATGGATACAGTTCTTGAGGAAACACTTCAGAGACAGATAGTGTTACAGTGAAGCAGGTCCACTCAGTTCAGTTCAGTCCAGTCGCTCAGTTGTGTCTGACTGTTTGCGACCCCATGAACTGCAGCACGCCAGGCCTCCCTGTCCATCACCAACTCCTGGAGTCTACCCAAACCTATGTCCATTGAGTTGGTGATGCCATCCAGCCATCTCATCCTCTGTCGTCCCCTTCTCCTCCTGCCCCCAATCCCTCCCAGCATCACGTGTACTCAGTTCAGTTCAGTTCAGCCGCTCAGTCGTGTCCAACTCTTTGCGACCCCATGAACTGCAGCATGTCAGGCCTCCCTGTCCATCACCAACTCCTGTGTCCATTGAGTCGGTGATGCCATCCAGCCACCTCATCCTCTGTCATCCCCTTCTCCTCCTGCCCCCAATCCCTCCCAGGTGTACTAGACAATGGCAAATATGTACAGGTGTGAGTTCAGAACCCTCAGTACTTACTCTGGGTTTTTTCTCTGAATGTGATCTCTGGACCCACTGCATGGTCTCTGGACCCACTGCCTTGTTTTCTTTCCTTTTTCCCCCCCTCTTTTCTTTCTTTCTTTTCTTTTTAAAGAGATCTTTACACTTTCAACTTTAAAATAGGTAGGACACATACCAGGCTTCTCCAGTGGCTCAGATGGTACAGAATCTGCCTGCAATGCAGGGAACCTGGGTATGATCCCTGGTTCAGAAAGACTACCTGGAGAAGGGAATGGCAACCCACTTCAGTTTTCTTGCCTGGAAAACTCCATGGACAGGGAAATTTGGTGGGCTACAGTCCAAGGGTTCGCAAAGAGTCAGACATGATTGAGCTACTAACACTTTCACTTCATTTTAGGACACGTATCATGTTGATCTAACAGTTACAATATGAAAAGGCCACTAAGGCACTGAACCATTGCATCGTTTTCTCCTGGGATGCTTTTAAACAAAGAAACTTAGCAAATCTGAACCTCTTGGAGCAGGGTGTAGGCATTTGAGTGAGAAGCCTACTGAGTCTAAGTTTGGACAAGAGACAGCCCCTCGTTTTAGAGAAATATCTAATGCTTGAACATCCTCTCTTTCTCTGGCCTCGAAGCCACACATTAGTTCTCTGCTGGCTCTTATCTGCAATTCTGGAAATATTCATCTCCCTGGAGATTTCCTCTCCGGAGAGGATTGTTTTCATCTTTCTAGCATTCTATAAAGGGAATAATTCTATAATTAATTTCATATTGAGTGAGAATATTCTTTCTATAGATATGTTGGGCTGTCTAGTGCATATGGGAGACATTCCCGGTAGATTATATTTATAATGTTATATAACTGCAGAACACCCCCGACTCAAGTGATAAGATCTGCTCCTCTCAAATGGATCTAGACTTTTTAAACCTTAAAATCAAAGATTTTGAAGCTACAGGTTTTTAATTTTCACTTGAATGGAATTGAGACAGATTTGGAAACTTCTTAGTGCTAATTCTGGGATCATGTATTTCCATGAACTTGGTTGTAAATTTTCCAGTTCACAATGAATTCTAAGATCTTATAAATCCATTCAGGTAAAGAAGGTGCTTGTCACCACACAGTACTGCTAGAATACTCCCATTTTATAGCCCTTAATGAATCACTGATATAGGCAAAGGTCAACAATAATGAAACACCTTGATAAAAGGCTTGTGGGAAATTTATGAAAACATCAGGATGGCACCTGCTGAATCCACTGGTCAATCTCAGTTTCACTGAAGTTTGGACAACTTACCATTATGTGTCCCCTCGTGTGGTGTGCTATGAGACATGCAGTGTGTGTGTTTAGTCACTCAGTCATGTCTGACTCTTTGCAAACCTACGGACTGGAGCTCGCCAGGCACCTCTGTCCTTGCGATTTCCCAGGCAAGAATACTAGGGTAGGTTGCCATTTCATCCTCCAGGAGATCTTCCCAAACCAGGGAATGAACCTGAATCTCCTGTGTCTCCTGCATTGCAGGAGATATGCAGTACCAGCTATGAAATCTGCTTGCCTCAAATTTCAATCAGAATCTAATTAAGTTGAGAGAAACAACTTCCAATTTACAAGGAATAGGGAGATAGAGGACAAAATAAGCAACAGCACAAAGGAGAATAGGTAGATCCAGAGTGTGAAACATTCTACAGGATGGTAAACAGTTGTCTTCAAGTTAGTACCACCAGAAAAATAAGGATGGGTTACTTTCGATGTCAAAAGGAGGCATAACAAACACAGAGAATAAATCTAGTGTTTGTCATTTTAACAATCAGGGTGGGACTTCCCTGGTGGTCCAGTGGGTAAGACTCCTCGATCCCAATGCAGGGGGCGCAGCTTGATCCCTGGTCAGGAAACTAGACCCCACACACCGCAGCTAAGAGACCCTGCATGCCACAGCAAAGATCATGAGTGCTGCCAGACCCGGCGCAGGCAAATAGATAAAAAATTATTGATTGATTGATTTTAAACTTGTAATTTTGTTGGAGTATGGCAGGTCAACAAGTTATGACAGTTTCAGGTGAACAGTGGGGGACTCAGCCAATCATATACATGTATCAAATGGCAACCCACTCCAGTGTTCTTGCCTGGAGAATCCCAGGGATTGGGGAGCCTGGTGGGCTGATGTCTGTGGGGTCACACAGAGTCGGACACGACTGAAGCGACTTAGCAGCAGCAGCAGCAGCAGCATTCTCCCCCAAACTCCCCTCCCATCCAGGCTGCCACATAACACTGAGCAGTGTCCCATGTGCTATACGCTAGGTCCTGTTAATTAAGTAAATATTAAAAAAAAATAAAGACAATTGGGGAAGCCTGAGTATAGGCTGGACACTAAATGATCCCAAGGAATTAATTTTATTATGTGGGATAATGGCATTGTACTTATGCAAGAAAATGTTCATAGGATTTAGAGAGTAGAAGGTACTTAGGGAACAGAGATAAAATGACACAATGTATGAGATTTGTTATAAAATATACACATACAAGTAAAAAATAGACAAAGCAAATGGTAATACCTTGAGATGGTTGAAATTAGATGTGGCAGTACCTGGGGTTCATTACGTAATGCTCTCTATTTTTGGTAGATGTTCTAAGATTTTCGTAATATCATGTTTAAAAAAATTCTACCGATAAATAATAACAAAGAAAGCAAGTCACAGAATAGCATACTACAATTCGTGGGGAAAAAGGAAAATATGTTTATGTTTGTATATCCTGAAAGGATACCTCAGTAACTGGTAAAATGATTGCCTCTGAAGAGAGGATCTAGGTGACTGGGAGACAAGGATGGAAGAAAGGCTATTCAAATAATAAAAATAATTAATTAATTAATTTATGTGTTTGGCTGTGCTGGGTCCTAGTTGTGGCATGTAGGATCTTTAGTTTTGGCATGTGGGATCTAGTTTCCTGACAGGCATCAAACTCAGGTCCCCTGCATTGGGAGCTCAAAGTAATTTTAGCCACTCAACCACCAGGGAAGTTCCTCAAATAATTTCTAAAAGAGAAGATCCAGGCGACACAATGGTAAGAATCTGCTTGCTAATGCAGGAGACACAGGAGACACGGGTTTGATACCTGGGTCAGGAAGATCTCCTGGAGGAGGAAATGGCAACCCACTCCAGTATTCTTGCCTGGAAAATTCCTTGGACAGGGGAGCCTGGAGGGCTAAAGTACATGGTGTTGCAAAGAATTGGACATGACTGAGCACAGCACACAGCACAGCATATGCAGATGTTGCAAAAGGAGAGAAATTCGTTTTTATAGACTTGGCCCTCATTAGTTTAGTTTAAAACATTTGTTTGCTTCCCTGGTAGCTCAGACGGTAAAGCGTCTGCCTATAATGCGGGAGACTCACTGCCCTAGTCATTTATTGGTTGTAAATTGGGTATCTGTGGGCCACATTCAGCTGAAGGAGTTAATTTATCTAAATAATGGTAGAGAAATTTATTTAATAAACATATATTCAGTGCCTGCTGCTATGGGCACTGGGTCTCAGGAGATAAAAAGATGAGTCAGACACTTGTCATCATCAAATTGATAGTGTTTAACATAATTTTGCTAATGCTTTATTTTTAATTTTAGGCATAAAAGAAGGAACCTCTGAATAACTGTTATTTAATTTTGACTGTCTTTATGGTTAATTAAGAATTCTATTTAGCTGTGCCAAGTGATATGGATAGTGAAGAAAGAGATATATCAGTATGATTGAAGCCCAGTGAATGCAGAAAGTTTCTGTGTCAGAAACTTTGTACTCAACTACTTTCCCTTGTGGCTCAGCGGGTAAAGAATCCGCCTGCAATGTGGGAGATCTGGGTTTGATCCTTGGGTTGGGAAGATCCCCTGGAGAAGGGAAAGGCTATCCACTCCAGTAATCTGGCCCGGAGAATTCCGTGAACTCTATAGTCCATGGAGTTGCAAAGAATCAGACATGACTGAGCGACTTTCACTCACTCACTATAACAATAAGGATTATTAATAAAAGTTAGAAGGGCATGGAGAGGAATTAGAGAGGTAAATGATATTAAAGTACTATTTCATCCCACTGATTTTGTAAAGAGCCCTATATTTCCATGGTGGCCTTGTGGTTCTGACCCACATATTAATACATTTAAAAATTAAAATCTTTTAATTTCACAGGAGACCAAAATGATGTTTTTGCATATATTCTGATATGAAGGAAGATGAAATGTTATCCCTTTGTTTCTATTTTACCTTTGGGTAGAAAAAATTAAGCTAATTGAGTTGATGCTTGAGTTTTTCTTTAATTTTAGTATTATTCATATTGCACTAGGGAAATACTTAAAGAATAATGTTAAGAGCTGATGCATTACAAATCATCAGAATGTATATTTCCTTCTCTTTTTAGCTCCCTTCTGACTCGATAACCTAACACTGCACATATTTGTGTATAATGCCAGCTTTATGGTCTTTGCAAAGGTGGTTCTAATGCTGAAAATTCCGAGTTTATATAATGCTGAAAGTTTGATAAAACTCAATGGAATCACCTTTGAGGCAAAATGAGAACAATTAAATCTTCTTAACCTGAGGAAGCTTCAGGAGATGGATCTGGTTGGCAGGAAGTAAAAATATTCAAAACAGTGAGACAAATGACATATGGGCCAGTTCATTAGCACTCCTGCATTGTAGTTGATAGCTAAGATTTAAATGAACACATAATGATGCCAAGCTGATATCCTAAGGTGTCTGTTTTGATCTGCTCTGGACAACAGAACATTGGGCTACAAGGACTACAGCTAAGCCTTTGTGCCTAGGATTGGTAGGAAAAACCATCATTTTTGATGCATTCTAAAACCTTATTTAACTTATATGCAGAGTACATCATGAGAAATGCTGGGCTGGAAGAAGCACAAGCTGGAATGAAGATTGGCGGGAGAAATATCAATAACCTCAGATATGCAGACAACACCACCCTTATGGCAGAAAGTGAAGAGGAACTAAAAAGCCTCTTGATGAAAGTGAAAGAGGAGAGTGAAAAAGTTGGCTTAAGGCTCAACATTCAGAAAACTAAGATCATGGCATCTGGTCCCATCACTTCATGGCAAACAGATGGGAAACAGTGGAAACAGTGTCAGACTTTATTTTCTTGGGCTCCAAAATCACTGCAGATGATGATTGCAGCCATGAAATTAAAAGACGCTTACTCCTTGGAAGGAAAGTTATTACCAACCTAGATAGCATATTAAAAAGCAGAGACATTACTTTGTCAACAAAGGTCCGTCTAGTCAAGGCTATGGTTTTTCCAGTGGTCATGTATGGATGTGAAAGTTGGACTGTGAAGAAGGCTGAGCGTCGAAGAATTCATGATTTTGAACTGTGGTAGTGAAGACTCTCGCAAGTCCCTTGGACTGCAAGGAAATCCAACCAGTCCATTCTAAAGGAGATCAGTCCTGGGTGTTTTTTGGAAGGACTGATGTTGAAGCTGAAACTCCAATACTTTGGCCACCTCATGAGAGGAGTTGACTCATTGGAAAAGAATGAGGCTGGGAAGGATTGGGGGCAGGAGGAGAAGGGGACGACAGAGGATGAGATGGCTGGATGGCATCACCAACTCGATGCACATGAGTTGAGTGAACTCCGGGAGTTGGTGATGGACAGGGAGGCCTGGTGTGCTGCAATTCATGGGGTCACAAAGAGTTGGACACAACTGAGTGACTGAACTGAACTGAACTGAAACCTTAAGAGCTTGTCACTCTGAATGAAAGTGAAAGTCACTCAGTCAGCCATGTCTGACTCTTTGCGACCCTGTGGACTCTACAGTCAATGGAATTCTCTAGGCCAGAATACTGGAGTGGGTAGCCTTTCCTTTCTCCAGGGGATCTTCCCAACCCAGGGATCGAACCCAGGTCTCCCACAGTGCAGGTGGATTCTTTACCAGCTGAGCCACAAGGGAAGCCCAAGTATACTGGAGTGGGTAGCTTATCCCTGAGCCACCAGGGAAGCCCCCCAGAAAGGCAAGGACTATATTTTGTTCTGTTGGATTCTGTGCAGCTGGGAGGGAGAGTGTTTTGCTCATAATGAGTCTTGGCACTAATCCAATAAATATTTGTTAAATCTATTTAAAGAAATAGGCAGTAACAATTGTGTTGGATATATTTATTTTGTCTTTGATGTAGACTCAAAGCCATCACTTACCTCTCTGAACAAACATTAAAAATATCTAATTTCTACCTACATTTACTCTATTTCAGTTCATCACTTTCAATTATGTAATAAAAAACAATTAATGACTTAGCCATGATTTAATCATCTTATTTGTTTAGAACAAGTCTATTCCATTTGAAGTTGATTTAGAATAATATTCCCTACATGAACATAAATACATTGTTTTAAAATTAAAGTTGGTTTGATGCCTAAACAAAATTTTTGGCACCTATAAGTAAATACATCTCTAGAGCCAAAGAAGCCATTCTTTTTTTAAAACATTTATTTATTTTTGGCTGCACTGGGTCTTCGTTTCTGCACTTGGACTTTCTCCAGATGTGGTGAGTAGGGGATACTCTCTAGTTGCAGTGGGTGGGACTCTCATTGCAGTGGCTTCTCGTTGCAGAATGTGGGTTCTAGGCGTGCTTGGGCTTCAGTACTTGTGGCACTTGGCTTAGTTGCTCCGCAGCATGTAGGATCTTCCTAGACCAGGGATCAAACTTGTGCCCCCTGCATTGGCAGTCAGATTCCTAACCACTGGACCGCTAGAGAAGTACCAGCCATTCTTTTTCAATTAACTATGATCACAGATTTAAAAAAATTTTTTTTAGTTTAAAAGTCTTTCTACAATACCTTGGTATTAGAGAACATTTCATGAAAATATGTTTATATATAGCATTTTAAAAAATCCCAAATGACCAGAAAGACTTATAAGTTAGATATTTAATAGTAAAGGAGTTTTGATAATCCACACTAAAAATATTTTAAAATGTTTTTAGCCACAGTATAATAACCCCAAGCAAGTCTTCTCAACTCAGTTATCAAGCAACCAAAAGGGACACATTTTGTCTCGCATAATGCCATGTGATTTGGATTAAAGATAAATTCAATTTAACATCATAATTACTGGAATTCTTCTAGACAGCATGTTCTTCAGAGATACTTGAAGAACTTCAGTGGTGTGTTTCATATATCATAGGAAAACAAAATAAATCTCAAGCATCTCCTGTGTTGGGTACAATAATAACAATTGTTTCCTGAATCCGTGTGAATGATTTCCTTTTCTTAAAAAAGACATTTAAATCTGCATCCTCCACTCCACACTGAATGTCAGGAGTAAGGTGAGTCTCTATCCATGGAGATAGCTACAAAGCTAAAATATATTAATCCTGCATAATGTCAAAAATCTTCCCTTCAAATAAAATGAAAGTAACTTATCAATTATATGCTGTACTGAAACTCAGATGGCTCAGAGGTTAAAGAGTCTGCCTCCAATGCGGGAGACTAGGGTTCATTCCCTGGGTTGGGAAGATCCTCTGGAGAAGGAAATGGCAATCCACTCCAGTATTCTTGCCTGGAGAATCCCATGGACGGAGAAGCCTAGTAGGTTACAGTCCACGGGGTCGCAAAGAGTCAGACACGACTGAGCGACTTCACATACTCACACACACTATAATTATTAGGTAGTAATCTCTCCTAGATCTTAAAATTATAGAGCAGATGGAGAGATTTCTATAAACCTAAAAATGTCAAATGTTGATAAATAGAAGCTCAAGCATCCCATTTCCATCTCTGGTTCTGAGTAACAGGCCATTTTCAGAAAACATGCTTCCCCCTGTCGACCCTGTTCCTTGGAGTGGGTAAGGCAATTTTGAAAATATCATGAACTGTTGGTGTATTGTACTGAGGAAATCCCAGAAAATATAGCACAAAATATGAACAAAAAGTATTAACAAAGGTAGAACAAAATATTTGGTGGAATTTCTTTTTGCTTTTCAACATGGACACAATTGGGTTTTCTCGGGTATATGTGCAGATAGGAAGTTAAGAGGTTATGGCTAACAGGGCAACGAGTGAATAGATCAATTCCATAGAGTTTCTGTAGCACCAAGCAAGAATGGTTTGGTCTTTATAGCTCTCAGTTCAGTTCACTCACTCAGTCGTGTCTGACTCTCAGTGACCCTGTGGACTGCACACACCAGGTTTCCCTGTCCATCACCAACTCCCGGAGCTTGCTGAAATTCATGTCCATCGAGTTGGTGATGTCATCCGACCATCTCATCCTCTCGTCCCCTTCTCCTCCTGCCTTCAGTCTTTGCCAGCATCAGGGTCTTTTTCAATGAGTCAGTTCTTTCTTTGAAAGTTTTTTTCAGGTGGCCAAAGAATTGGAGTTTCAGCTTGGTAACAGTCCTTCCAATGAATATTCAGGGTTGATTTCCTTTATGATAGACTGGTTTGATCTCCTTGCTGTTCAAAGGATTCTCAAGAGTCTTCACCAACATCATAGTTCAAAAGCATCAGTTCTTCAGTGTTCAGCTTTCTTTACGGTCCAACTCTCACACCCATACATGACTACTAGAAAATCATAGCTTTGACTATATGAACCTTTGTTGGCAAAGTAACGTCTCTGCCTTTTAATATGCTGTCTAGCTAGCAAAAAAAATAAAATTTAGTTCCAGATATATTTGTAATTGACTCAGAAGCTATCTCTTTGATTTAGT
Organism: Aepyceros melampus; assembly: GCA_006408695.1. Lineage (NCBI taxonomy): Eukaryota > Metazoa > Chordata > Mammalia > Artiodactyla > Bovidae > Aepyceros > Aepyceros melampus. The sequence continues at coordinate 66,344 of SJXQ01002343.1, forward strand.
TCCCCCAATATCATACCTTTTAATCACACAAAATGTGAATTTTTTTCAGTTTCTAATGATCTGCTTGGCAGGAATTGGGACAATATGGTGGTGGTGGTGGTGGTGGTTTATTCCCTAAGTTGTGTCTTACTCTTGCGATCCCATGGATTGTAGCCAGCCAGGCTTCTCTGTCCATAGGATTCTCCAGGCAAGAATACTGGAGTGGGTTGCCATTTCCTTCTCCATGGGACAATATGAAGACTTGGTAAATTGCTTAATGGAATGAGTTTTATCACAAGCTCTAGACTCTAAGATAAACTTCCACCATGTTTTCCTCTGCTAGATGGAGGCAGAGTTGAAGAATGTGAACTTGTTAGATCAGGTTTTTTGCTGGTCTACAATGAATTATGATCACTGTGACTAGTAAAGAGAGGGACTAATAATAGCTGACTCTATAGAAATAGTTTAGAAATAAACTATCTTTTAAGGACATGGAACAAAAGACTGGTTCCAAATGGAAAAGGAGTACGTCAAGGCTGTATATTGTCACCCTGCTTGTGCAGGGTGCATCATGAGAAATGCTGGGCTGGATGAAGCACAAGCTGGAATCAAGATTGCTGGGAGAAATATAAATAACCTTAGATATGCAGATGATACCACCCTTATGGCAGAAAGTGAAGAAGAACTAAAGAGCCTCCTAATGAAAGTGAAAGAGGAGAACGAAAAAGTTGACTTAAAGCTCAACATTCAGAAAACTAAGATCATGGCATCCGGTCTTATCACTTCATGGCAAATGGATGGGGAAACAGTGGAAACAGTGGCTGACTTTATTTTTGGGGACTCCAAAATAACTGCAGATGGTGATTGCAGCCGTGAAATTAAAAGATGCTTACTCCTTGGAAGGAAAGTTATGACCAACCTAGATAGCATATTAAAAAGCAGAGACATTGCTTTGTCAGCAAAGGTCCATCTAGTCAAGGCTATGGTTTTTCCAGTAGTCATGCATGGATGTGAGAGTTGGACTATAAAGAAAGCTGAGCGCCAAAGAATTGATGCTTTTGAACTGTGGTGTTGGAGAAGACTCTTGCAAGTCCCTTGGGCTGCAAGGAGATCCAATCCGTCCATCCTAAAGGAGATCAGTCCTGGGTGTTTTATGGAAGGACTGATGTTGAAGCTGAAACTCCAATATTTTGGCCACCTGATGCGAACAGCTGACTCACTTGAAAAGACCCTGATGCTGGGAAAGATTGAAGGCAGGAGGAGAAGGTGACGACAGAGGATGAGATGGTTAGATGGCATCACAGACTCAGTGGACATGAGTTTGGGTAGACTCCGGGAGTTGGTGATAGACAGGGAGGCCTGGCGTGCTGCAGTTCATGGGGTCGCAAAGAGTTGGACACGACTGAGTGACTGAAGGTCTATAGAAGGTGTTTCAATTTCAGAGCAGTTACTGTAGGTTATTGGTAAAATCTATTTTACTTTTATTTGGAAAATTGTTGAAAAATAAGCTATTAGCCATTAGAATGGGTAGAGTTGTTTTTTCTAAAGAAACAATAAATGGCTTTGAGGTTATTAAGAGAGGTTAGAGAAACTGAGACATCAGAAAAATAGGTGAAGTGTTCAAAGTCAGTTGGTTAGAAGCCCAGACTAAAGCAAATAATTCTATGACTGATTTTCATTGGGGGAAAGCATTTGATTGATCTGAGAGCCACAAAATAGGCTAATTGAACACATAATGCATAGATATTCAGACACCTGCACCTCTCTCCTCTGAATGTCTCAGACTTAGCTGCTATTTTGAAATGAGTGAAATTACTGGACTAAACCAATGCTATATATAACTCTACAAGATGTTGGTATCCCAGGATTGCACTGATAGTCTAGGAGGAGAGATGACTATTCAAATATCTCAGGAACTAGTCAAGTAGACAGTGAACAAATATGCTGTTTTCATGGAACAAGTATTTATTGTGTATCTACTAAGTGTCATGCCCTTTTAGGTACAGAGGTACAAGAAAGAACTTTGCTATTACTTTTGAAAATTCAACAGCTTCTCACTGTCAGGCAGAGGGAGAACATGGGATATTTTGAGAATGGCGAATTAAATAATGGAAAATCTTTAAATCCAAGTTGGGGAAAAATCTAATTTTGAGATGTTTGACAAGAAGTCATTGGGACCCATGAACTAACGACTAAGCAGAAGGGGAAAATGGCTTTAGTTGTAGTCAATTTTTGTCTTGAAGAGCCTCTTACACAAACCTGTCATTTGAGCTATAAAAATATGGTCTGTAAACCAAGGGACAACTTAGGTGGCATTAATTTAATGTCCTTATTACCAATCTCTTACAAAAATCAATAAACATTTACTTTTTAACCATCCCCTGAGGTGGCTTCTTGCCACCACCAGTTATTGTTAGACTGGGGAATGTTTAAAATTTAAAGTGTGGTGAACAGAACCATTTTTTCCTGTGCAATTAGAAACTGTGCAGTGCAACTCTGAGAACTTTCTCAAGTAGCCAGTTCATTGATTCTCTAACTGTGCCTTTTGATTTATAAAGTGATTCTCTGAAATAAGTTACAAAGCTGTTCTCTGTTATAAACATGTGGTCATAGTAAAGTCAAGTCCATCAGCCCTGACAAGAATATGCTTTTTTTTTTCCTTATAGAGTATCCAGCCTTATCCAACGTCTCAATAGACTTCATCAACACAGATCAATTTACATAATCTCCAATTCATAGGGCAGAAGTTTCATGCTCTGAGAAACACTAAAAAGTTGCAGTAGTTTCGGTTAGGAGTAAAGAGATTTGCTATCTGTTTTTTGGGAAAAAGAGTTAATCCTGGTTATTTTATATTGGGATGGAGAAAAATGCAAGGTCTTTTCTTATTAAAAACATTTTATTTGTAATTACAAAAGTTATGTGTGTCCCTTGGAGAAGGAAATAGCAACCTACTCCAGTACTCTTGCCTGGAAAATCCCATGGACCGAGGATCCTGGTAGGCTACAATGGGGTCGCAAAGAGTTGGACACGACTGAGCGACTTCACTTTCACTTTCACGTGTCCCTTACAGAAAAATCACAAACTAGAACTAAGCAGACAGAAAAATCACCCACAACTCCAATTACCGAGCCCTAGTTAACATCGTGGTTTCTGCGTCCAGTCTTTTCTACCTCTCCACATACCAATTTTAAAAATGACATCATACAGTACAGAGTGTTTTGTGATGTCTCCTGACCTCCAAAACTTCTCATTGTTTCAGGTCATCCTACAACATCTCCTAATGGCTGTGTAATTGCAAAGGTATATCATTGATTTTAAGGGCACAGTAGGCAGGAGAAAAATTTCTTCCGCTGAATTTAATAGATTACGCCCCCTCATCCCTAAAAGCCGCTCTCTAAATCCCTAAATGACCTCTGACCTGGTGGGTTTTGGTGTCGGCGTGTGCGACACTTACAGAGAGGGACAATCCTGCTTGGGGTTCTCACCGACAGCATCGCAACAGGACCCCAGAGCCCACCAGGTTCCATGTGTCGGAACCTCACCTCGCTTCCCCTCCGCGGCGGGTCAGCGGTTTGGGGAAGCCTCTGCGGACCCAGGGACCCCATTCCCCAAGACCGTGCATTCCCTCCCTCTTTACACAGCAGACCCGAGCTCTGCGACAGTTCGGCCGGCGCGCCCCTTTGCCCCAGAAACCTCCCAACACCAGACGGCTGGCTAGAGACCCAAGAGATGCCCAGTGGAGCCCGTGCCTGCCCAACCTCGGTGCCGCGCTGCGCGGCGGCCGAACCCGAGCCGCGCGGGGCCGCGCCGTCCCCGAGTGATGACGCGCTTCCTGCCCTCCCGGCGCTCCCGGGCCGTGCGCTCGCGCTCGCCCTCGGCTCTTGTTCCGCGCCTGGAGCCAGCGGCGGCGGCAGCGGCTGGGGCGGCTGCGGGAGCGGAGCGGTCGCTGGGCGCGCTGGGGGACGCCGGCTGCACTCCGAGGCAGGCGCTCTGCAATGAGACAGTAAATGCATCCCCCGGTAAGGCGCACGGCTCACTCGGGTTTTCCTCTTCCTCCAGCTGCATGCACGTTGCATGAATTTCTCGTGTCTTTTCCCTCCCCTTTACAGAAGGAAAATGTGGGTGGTTTTCCCCTTCCTTTTGCATCTCGTGAGTGATGCCAATGCAGAAAAAAACCTCGCAAAGCTCCCAGATTTGATGTTCTAGGGAGCTTTTTGCAGGAAAATAAAAATAAAATGAAATTAATGCACCTGTCTATTGCACATGTATGTTTCACTGCACTGGACCCGAGCGCGGCGGTTTGCAAACAGCCTCACAGCCCGCTGCCGAGAGCGGATTCCTAGCCGTGGGCAACTGGTCCCCTGCGGGGCTCCCCCTGGGTTTCCGGTAACTGGGCTTTGAAAAGCGGCCCCGCCTGCCTGGAGTGTCCCCTCGGCCCCGGCCGGGCCCCCTCGCCGGGAGAGTTGGCGCGGGCGGAGCGGCTTCGTTCCAGCACTGGTCGCCCCGACTCCAGCGCCACTTTACAAACAAGTCTCCGGCCGGGCTCCGGGCAAAGAGAGCCGGCCGGTGCGAAGCTCCTTTCCCAGTCTCGGACTCTCAGACCTCCGATTCCACGATTCTGTTTTACTTGGCAGTCTCGCCACTAGCAAACTGCTTGAAGCTGGGGGACCAAGAGCGAGGGGAGGATTGGGATTCAGTGCCGCCGCTGGCCTCGCGCTGGACCAGGGGCGCCCTCTCCTTCTTTGGCCCCAGGAGCTTAAATTTCGCCCCCGTCGCGAGCCGGGGGTCTCGGACACCGGCATTTCGGGATTCCCCAAGGGGACCGAGGAGCGACGTTCGAGGGCGCCATATTTTCAGTGGGTCTTGGCTACCGAGGGGAGTGGGCGAACAGCTGGTGGGCCGTGGGGAGAGCGCGGCGCCCCGGCAGGAGAAGCTGGAGCGGTTTTCCCCGGGAAAGTTTGTGCGCCCAGGCCGGCAGGGAGGCGGCTCCACAGGGCGCGCACCGCGCCTGTCCCCGCAAGGGCGCGCGGGCTGCAGCGCGTCGCCAGGCCGGCCCGCCGGGGTTGAGGGCCGAGAGCCGCCGTCAGAGACTGCGCGCTCTGCTCGCCTCGGTCCACGGTCCCGCCGAGACGCCGTGGTCGGGCTCCGAGGCGCAAGGAACACGCCCCTCTCCTGCGGCCGCGGCCGCCGGGGCGCTCTGTTGGAGCCGTGCGCTTGACCGCTTTCCCTGGCCAGGCGCCGGTGCGGACCGTCTTGGCGGCGCCAGGACCCTCCTGGGTGCCCATCAGAGCGCGGGAGCTCACTCCCCGCGTAGAGGAGGAGCCCCGGTTATCATCCGTGGTTTGCGGTGACCCCGTGGCGGAAGACCAGCCCGAGCCTCCTCTCGCCTCTCTGGCTGCGGCCGCGACAGCAGCAGCGCCCGCGGCTGCGTGCTCGGCTCTCGCCGCGGTGCCAGCTGGCGAAGGCGAGGTCAGGGGGACATTTCCAGAAGTTGGGGTTTCAGGGGAATGCGTGGGGAAACTTGGATTTTTGCTGCCCGTGAAGAACCCAGGTGACTTGGGGAAAGGAGATTGATTCAGAATGCCTGTCTCGTGGTGAAAACTAACCTCTGGCTATTTCTAGACGAGAGAGGGGAATGAGCGGAAGTGTTGGCTTGGTCCGAGACGCATTTAAAGACGCGAGAGTAGGGGGGCTGTTCTGGAGAACTGGACCCCAGATAAAATAAATTACAAGCAGCTCAGTGCTCTAAATACCACTGAACTTTGGCTTCTGATAGAATCCGGGGTGCTGAGTGGTGACATTCGTCAGGTTGAGCGCTATTCTCCTTTCTTCGGAGCTCGGAGTTGGCGACTTGGGAGGGGGGCGGTGGGGAAATCTTTACTTTTGAGATAGATGGTGATCTCTGCTTTGTGAAGGGGCAGGGGAAGGGCGAGTTGGCTGACCTACAGTTCGCTGGCAGGAACGTGCCAGCCTTTCTCCTTGGCGAGAGAAATGATGCCATAGTATTGAGGTCATGTCAGCACTTTGGGGCTTCATCACTGGAAAGGCTTCAAGGGATCACTGAGAGCATGTGGGGGAGGGGGGAGGCTTTCATCTCAGAGGTGTGCCCTGTGATGTCAGGATGTCCGCTTCAATAAATACTTATACAGTGAGAATGTCAGGCTTTGAATTTCCAACATTTTATCTTCCTTGTTGGCTGATTTGGGGTATTTATGCAAAAACCCGGGAGGGGCCGTGGTTGTGACACATGACCTTGAGAGAGGAGGGATACCTGCAGAAATGCTAGTTTTGTTTTCACTGAGCCCCAGAACTGTGGAGAACAACCTGAGCCTAAGACACATTTTTCTAGAATTAGCGTAATTAATTTAGGAGAGAATCAAATTAGTTGCTGAAAGCCTCCGTCCCTTTTGTAAACTTCCCAGTCTTAGAAATAGTACCTTGAATCAGAAAACACAGGGCTCCTCAGATTGGGGAAGTCCTTGGATTCTTTCTGCCTTTGTGCCCACTCAGGTCATCAGGGAGTACTGAAGAATTATTAGAGTTTCCGTTTTGGGCATTGATGTGCTTTTACCTCCAAAGGGAAAGTGCACTTTTAAAACTTGACCCTGTTCATTGAGGTATTGGGGATATTCTTTATAGGCATAGGTTATTTATATGAGTTTTGAATTCACCTACTGTTAAATCTACTTGTTTGGGGATTTTCAAACAGTATTCCCTAAAGTATTTTTAAGCAAAGTCAGGTTTTAGAAAGAGGTGTGTGTGTGTGATTTACTTTAGTCTAGTTTCTTTTATAGCTCAAATTATACTGATTCCCCCATTCCTCCTCCCCCTGTTACCAGCAGATCATTTTTTTCCAAGAGCAGTTAAGGATGGTTATGGGGGTGAACAATTTAAATTTTTACCAACTGCTCAGAAAAAAAAAAGTCTAAAGATGTATTTATTCATCTTAGTATTGTGCTTTATAACTATATATATGTCATATTTTTTGTGCATGTGCTAAACATTACATAATAAAAATCTGAAAGAGGTATTCTCAATAAAGCTAAAATTAAAAATTAAAAAACTTTTATTATAAACCCTTGTATCTTCATTCCTAAATTTGCTACCTCAATATTTGTGTTTTTTTTAATGCCTCTCTTAACAAAGTGTTACAAATTGGGCTTTGTTGCCTCTTGCCTGATTCTTCTTATAACTTCTTGAGTTGATCAAAGTTCCTGCAATTTTTTCCTATTAAGATTTTATAACTTCAAGAGGTTAGAAATGCCTGTTCATTTTGGAGAATTGCCTGTCAAGTTACTGTGTGGTGTGTGTGTGGCTTGCTTGTGATATCTGACATTACTAGTCCAGAACTTTTGAGTCATAACATTTTCTTGGAGGTTTGAGGAGGTGAATTAGCCAATACAGGAAGTACTAAGAAAGAGTTAAGTAATTCAAAGTTATTTTTATGGGTTAAAAAAAAATTAAAGACAAGAAGGAAAACTTAATAAGCAGGACCAGAATTACAGCTTAACATATACCCAAATGGTGCCTTTTTAATTACAGTACTTTCCCCCAGAACTTTTTAATCCTATTACTCTTATATTTAATAAGGAGACTAGTTAAAATATAAGCCAAACAGAACTATTACAAATAATGGGGATAAATGCTGGGTATAACCAGATGTTTTGCCTAAGTTAAAAGAGTTAAGGAATCTGAACTGTATCAAACTCCTCCTATAGGTTGTCCTCAATCCGCTTCCTCAATAAGCAGGAAATTTTCAAAGGCAAAAAAATCTTGGGTGGCAGTGGAGACAAAACAAGAAAAGAACAAAATGTTTAAGGCAGACTTCATCTGTCTGTTGACCAAGACTGTGGCTTAGTGGCAGGTGTCACTTGGTTTTGAGAGCCCCTGTTTATGTACCACCCAGAGCTATGAATCAGGACAGCTATTTTGCCACCCTTTCAGCACAGTGGATTGTTAGAGTCAGTGCTAGGACAATGTTTCGTTTCTCCGTTAACCAACAATTAAATTGTATCCAAAGTGGTGATGTTCTGAGTATGTAGAACAGGACGTGAATATTTATATTTCTCTTTTACTCTTTTAGTTTAGTTTAGTTTAGTTCAGTCGCTCAGTCGTGTCCCACTCTTTGCGACCCCATGAATCGCAGCACACCAGGCCTCCCTGTCCATCACCATCTCCCGGAGTTCACTCAGACTCACGTCCATTGAGTCAGTGATGCCATCCAGCCATCTCATCCTCTGTCGTCCCCTTCTCCTCCTGCCCCCAATCCTTCCCAGCATCAGAGTCTTTTCCAATGAGTCAACTCTTCACATGAGGTGGCCAAAGTACTGGAGTTTCAGCTTCTGCATCATTCCTTCCAAAGAAATCCCAGGGCTGATCTCCTTCAGAATGGACTGGTTGGATCTCCTTGCAGTCCAAGGGACTCTCAAGAGTCTTCCAACACCACAGTTCAAAAGCATCAATTCTTTGGCGCTCAGCCTTCTTCACAGACCAACTCACACATCCATACATGACCACAGGAAAAACCATAGCCTTGACTAGATGGACCTTAGTCAGCAAAGTAATGTCTCTGCTTTTGAATATGTTATCTAGGTTGCTCATAACTTTTCTTCCAAGGAGTAAGCGTCTTTTAATTTCATGGCTGCAGTCACCATCTGCAGTGATTTTGGAGCCCCCCAAAATAAAGTCTGACCTGTTTCCACTGTTTCCCCATCTATTTCCCATGAAGTGATGGGACTGGATGCCATGATCTTCGTTTTGTGAATGTTGAGCTTTAAGTCAACTTTTTCACTTTCCTCTTTCACTTTCATCAAGAGGCTTTTTAGTTGCTCTTCACTTTCTGCCATAAGGGTGGTGTCGTCTGCATATCTGAGGTTATTGATATTTCTCCCAGCAGTCTTGATTCCAGCTTGTGTTTCTTTACTCTTTTAGCTGCACTCCTAACAAACAGATTTTCTAAGTGTGCTATTCACTTATTCAGTAATTGTTTTTGAGGGTTTATTGTGTACTTAGATATTTCCTGGCCTCACCCGACCCATCCAGTTCCTAGAGCATGATCTTCTATGCATCTTGTAGATTGGGGGGTGAGGAAGGGTAATAGTGTGAGATTAAACAGTACTTGAAGGACTACATGACCAAAGAAATGCAAAGGATATGAACAGGCAATTCTCAAGATAAGGGGTACAAACGGTCATAAACATGTGAAAAGATTCTCATAACACATCATGGTCAGGGAAATGCAAATTAAAAAGCCAAGAACTGTTAGTTTTCTGTTCATCCAATTAGTACGTGTTTTAAAGGTTGGTAACATCCTCTGTTAGGTGGGTTGGGGGCAACCCTCACACTCTTGGTGGGAGTATGAATGGGTGCAACCTTGTGGGAAAGCAGACAGTTTCAGTGACAATTTGGAATGTGTATATTTGTGTATGCAGTCGCATATTTGGAATCCTTTCTTACAGAAGTAACAGCCTGTAGGCATCTGTGTGTGAGGATGTTTGTTGCCAGATTACTACAGTAAATAACTAGAAGCAGTATGAGTTTCCATCAGTAGAATGAATATATAGGGTCCATATATACATATGGATCCTCTCATCCATATATAGAGAGATTATGTGTGAAGGATGTCTATGATATACTACATATAAATAAAATCAAGTTGCCAAGTATCATATCTGGTATGATACTATTTCTGATTTAAAAAAGAAGCCCCATATGATGACCTTGAAGAAAGATATGGAAGGACACATAAAACCTAATATTGTTTAAAATTAGCTGTGGGGCAGAGGGGTGATTAATTTGCTCCCTATACACCTTGAATGGTTTACTTGCCTAAACATTCAGGCTTTTTTTATGTGAAAACATTTAAAAGTATTATTTGGTTAATGAATAGGAAATTTGTCTGGAACCATTTTAGAAACAAAAACTGGGCAATATTCTGTTTTTTTTTTTTTTTTCCTGATCCATCTGCAGCAATCTTGTCTCTTTGGAAACTTTCAGTTATCTTCTAAAATTCTGAGATTTCCCAACTTTAAGTGAAATCCTTCAGTATAAGCCTTGGCTTCCAGAAGAGCTATTTACCTTTGTCTCCCGGGAGAGTGAAACCCTTTTCCTTGACTTTCTTTGATCCCATTCAGAAGGTAGAGGGGAGGTCTTCTGGCCAACTGGAGAGTCTTCCAGGAAACAGGCAGCATGTCCTCAAATTTGGTTTTCCCGAGCCTGAGACTGAGAGAGAGAGAGACATGAGTGTGTTAGTTGCTTAGTCATGTCAGACTCTTTGCAACCCCATGGATTGTAGCCCGCCAGGCTCCTCTGTCCGTGGAACTCTCCAGACAAGAATGCTGGAGTGAGTAGCCATTCTCTTCTCCAGGGCATCTTCCCGATCCAGGGACTGAACCCGGATCTCCTGCATTGCAGGCAGATTCTTTACCGTCTGAGCCACCAGGGAAGCCCAGAGAGCTGCTGCTAAATGATTATGCTGGCGTTTGAATCCCGGTCTCCATCCACACTATCTTTAGCTTAGCTGATTGTTCTACCTGTCTACCATTTTCAATTCTGCCTCTAGATGTGTTTTTTGAAACTTGATAGTATTTGAGTTCTTGGCAGTCACTACCAAAAAAATGAAACTTTCAAAAGCAGTGGAACCTCCATTCACATTTTAAAAAGTACATATCACGTGACTCTGAATGCTGGTGGGACACTCAGAATCTCAACCGCTTGGAAGCCAGGGCTGTGCTGCAATTTGAAAACTGTGCTTTAGATTCAGTGCTTTCCAGGTGTGAATGCCTCAGAATCCCCTGGACAGTGAAAGTGTTAGTTGCTCAGTAATGTCTGACTCTTTAAGACCCCCATGGACTGTAGCCCACCAGGCTTCCCCATCTGTGGGAAGGATATATCTAGGCAAGGATGCTGGAGTGGGTAGCCATTCCCTTCTCCAGGAGATCTTCCCAAACCAGGGATTGAACCCAGGTCTCCTGCATTGCAGGAAGGAGATGGTGATTCTTCACCGTCAGAATCACCTTGAGGACTTGTTAAAACCCACTTTGTTGAGCCAGTTTTAGATTCTGTAAGTCTTGGGTAGGGCCTGATAATTTGCATTTTTAACAAGTTCACAGATGACACTGATCTTCCTGGTCCTGGACCATACTCTGCAAACCACTGGTGTAGGGGAACAGCTGCTTGTGTTTTGCAGCTGTTGTGTTCTTGTCCAGCCAGTGCTCTACCCTTTCATGGATGCAAGTTACAATGCCAATTGAGGCAAATTAACTCAGTTTTATTAGTTTCAACGAGCTGAGAAGAAGAATTATTTGAGTTACTTTACTGAACTGTTGTCTGTATCCGTTGTAGGTGTTTGAGGATGTAATGATGTTTCATACATGGATGTGTGGTTAATCAACAGTGAAAGTCAAAGTTTAGGCTTATTTTAAATATTCTGTAGTGGATTCTCACGGGAGAGCAGAGAAGCCTATTAGTCTCTGGTTCCTGTTTTTTTGCTTTTCATCATACACCCCTGGAGGGTGGATCTCTTCTGGAGGGTTCTCCACCCTGGCCACATGTTGGGATCACTTGGGGATGTCTGGATGGGGCCTGAACATTGGTGGGTAAGTTCTCCAGGTAATTCTAATATGTAGTGGGGGTAGAGAACATGCATTTATAGTCCTCAGGGTCACTTTGCCTCATTCTTTGAAGATGGTGTTCATCTGGACCACAGCCCCTCCTCTGATCAGCATTTTTGGTAACTTGGGCATCGATATAGATTGTCACCCAACTCAGTCCTTTGACCACCTCTCTCTTAGTTTTCCTTTCTTCTGTCTACTTCAGCCATCCCTCCCACAGTTATTCTTAGACTGCTGGTTCTCAGCAGTTTTGCCACCCAGAGGCTATTTGGCAATGTCTAGAGACATTTTGGAGAAGGCAATGGCAACCCACTCCAGTACTCTTCCATGGAAAATCCCATGGACGGAGGAGCCTGGTAGGCTGCAGTCCATGGGGTCGAGAAGAGTTGGACACGACTGACTTCACTTTCACTTTTCACTTTCAGAGCATTGGAGAAGGAAATGGCAACCCACTCCAGTGTTCTTGCCTGGAGAATCCCAGGGATGGCGGAGCCTGGTGGGCTGCCTTCTATGGGGTCGCACAGAGTCGGACACGACTGAAGCGACTTAGCAGCAGCAGAGACATTTTAGGGCTTCCCCGGGTAGCTCAGTGATGAAAAATCTGCCTGCCAGTGCGGGAGACGCAGGAGACTTGGGTTCAATCCCTGGGTCAGGAAGATTCCCTGGAGGAGAAAATGGCAACCCACTCCAGTATTCTTGCCGGGAAAATCCCATGGACAGAGAAGCTTGGCGGGCTACAGTCCACAGGGTCTCAAAGAGTCGGACACGACTGAGCAACTGAGCACACAGGCATGCAGAGACATTTTTGTCTGTCACACCTTGAGGGGACACGGAAGTGCTGCGGGTATTCAGTGAGTGGAGGCCTGGGATGTTGCCAGACACTGTATAATGCACTCCCCTACTACCCGCCCCTGAATTACATGGTCTCAAACGTAAGCAGTGTCATGATAGAGAAACCTTGCCCTGGTGTCCTAGGGGAGTTTTGTTTTTTTTTTTTAAACCCCAATTTATAGGAGAAATACATCTTATGTGATGACCCAGTGCAAATATACATACAACTGAAACCAAGTTTCACAAAACAATGTTTACCCTTACTAAGTGTAATGTAGTCACATACTTTTTATTTTGTCTCATTTTAAAAAATTGCTGGTCATGACCCACTAAATTGTTTTATTAAGCACTAAACTTGCAATCACAAGTGTAGACCTTATCATTACCAATAACTGTACCTCCGTTAGAATCTTGACAAGCATTCCCAACTGACCCTCACCTTTTCTCTTTTGCCTTATTCCTGTTATTACCCAAGAGCACCCAGCCTGCACCCTCCAAGGGGCTCTGACCTGGTGACCCTTGTACTTCTTCATCCTCTATCACCCTTATTATCTATTCCCACTATGCCCCACCCTCACCCCTCACCCCAAGGTGCTTGCCTACACTCCCCAACTTCTTTGACTATTTCTCCCTTCATCTTACTTTCCTAGGAAAACCCCATCCTCTGTCCACCCTGCTCCTGCCTCAGGCTGATGAACCTGCCTAGAGAAAACCAGCCATCTGCATTGTCTCACTTTTTATTTATGACCATAAGCCTCCAGACGGACTCTTGGCACTGCGGAGCCCACTGTGTTTCTGTCCCCACCTCACTGGCAGCTGATGACTTGGCTTATTTCACTGAGAAAAAGGAAGTGGTTGGGAAGTGGTTTCCTCGTTTCCTCATGCTGAATCTGCTAGCCTACCTGCACTGTAGCCACACAGCACTGGAGCCTGTTCCCTGTTGGCATGCAAGGCTCTCACTCGTGCATGAATCTTCTTTCCCTTCTGCACCATCAGCTTTCTCCCTCTGATGGATCATCTCCATGAGAAACATACTGTAGTCTCTCTCATCTTGAGGGGAAAAGTGCCACCAACAGAACACTCTTAGCCCAATATCCCAGTTGATGGTTCTCCCAAGTCCTCTATTCTCCCTTGGAGTCAGTATCTCCCAAGAGAATTGTCATCCATCCTGTTCCATTTCCCTCTCTCATTCTGTCTTGAACCCACCAGTTTGGCTTCCGTCCCGTCCCTTCAGCGAAAGCACACTTCTCCAGGCGCCAGTGATGTCCGGTGGCCAGCGCTTAGCTGTCGTTGCCTGCGGCCTCGGCAGCAGGTAGCCAGCTCTCTCTCTGGCTGTCTTCACTTGGCTTCTGCACCACGTCCTCACCTGGTTTCCTCCTACACTCAGGCTGTTCCAGCTCCTGCTCTGCTGCTGGATCTCCTCCTCCTGGCTTCTGAAGGTGGGAGCTGTTCTCTCACACTTCACTTGACTTGGGAGTCTGTTCCAGTCTCACCTCCTTAGATGTCTTCCTAGCTCCCCCTGGTCCCTGCTCTCAGCCTTTTCCTTGTTTTCATATCACGTGTCATTCCCTGATAACTGGCATACCTAGGAGACAGTGTAGCTTCTGTCCCAGACCACTGCAGTAAAGTGAATATCAGAGTGAGTCATACAAAGTTTCTGGTTTCCTAGAGTATATTTATACTATACTATAGTCTATTATAGTATATAGGCTCTATGTAGTATATAGTATATTATAGTAAATAGGCTTCCCTGGTGGCTCAGATGGTAAAGAATCTGCCTGCAGTGTGGGAGACCTGAGTTCGATTCCTGGGTTGGGAAGATCCCATGGAGAAGGAAATGGCAACCCACTCCAATATTCTTGCCTGGAGAATTCTATGACAGAGGAGCTTGGGTGCAGTCCATGGGGTTGCAAAGAGGCAGAATGACTGAGCTACTGACACTTTCACTTTCATAGTCTATTAAGTGTGCAGTAGCATTGCATCAGGAGAAGGCAGTGGCACCCCGCTCCAGCACTCTTGCCTGGAAAATCCCATGGATGGAGGAGCCTAGTAGGCTGCAGTCCATGGGGTCGCAAAAAGTCAGACATGACTTTCATGCACTGGAGAAGGCAATGGCACCCCACTCCAGTACTCTTGCCTGGAGAATCCCAGGGATGGGGGAGCCTGGTAGGCTGCTATCTGTGGGGTCACACAGAGTTGAACACGACTGAAGTGACTTAGCAGCAGTAGCAGCATTGCATCTAAAACACCAATGTACATATCTTAATTAAAAATGACTTTATTGCAAAAAAGTGCTATCTGTCCTGAGTCTCCAGAAAGTCTTTTTTTTTTTTTTGCTGGTGGAGGGTCTTGCTTTGATGTTGATGGCTGCTAACCTATTTGGAGGTGATGGCTGAAGATTGGGGTGGTTGTGACCACATCTTAAAATAAGACAACAATACAGTTTGCCACATTGCTGGACTCTTCCTTTCATGCATGATTTCCATAGCAGGCAGTGCTGTTTGATAGCGTTTCACCCACAGTAGAGTGTCTTTCAGAACTGGAGTCAGTTCTCTTAAACCATGCTGCTGCTTTTTCAACTGAGTTTGTGTCATATTCTGAATCCTTTGTTGTCATTTCAGTAACCTTTACAGCATATTTATGAGGGGCAGATGCCATCTCAGGAAACCACTTTCTTTGCTCATGCATAAGAAGCAGTTCCTCATTCATTCAGGTTTTCTCATGAAATCAAAGCAATTCAGTCACATCTTCAGGCTCCACTTCAAATTCTAATTCTCTTGCTGTTTCTACCACATCTGCAGTTAATTCCTCCACTGAAACCTTGAACCTTCAGAGTCATCCATGAGAGTTGGAATCAGCTTCTTCCAGATTCCTGTTAATGTTGTTATTTTGACCTCTTACCATGAATCATGAATGTTCTTAGTGGTATTTAGACTGGTGAATCCTTTCCAGAAGGTTTTCTGTTTGTTTTGCCCAGATTTATCAGAGGAATCACTGTCTATGGCATTTGCAGCCTCATAATATGGAATTCTTAAAAGAATAAGACTTAATAGTTGAAATGACTCCTTGATCCATGGGCTACAGAATGGATGTAAACATGAAAAACACTCATCTCATTGTGCGTCTCCATCAGAGCTCTTGGATGACTAGGTGCATTGTCAAGGAGCGGTAATATTTGAAAAGATTTTTTTTTGTGTGTGTGGGCAGTAGGTCTCAACAGTGGGCTTAAAATATTGAGTGAGCTGTGTTGTAAACTGGGTGTGCTGTAATCCAGGCTTTGTTGCTTGCTGCATTTACAGAGCACAGGCAGAATAGCTTGAGTCTTTTTCTTAAGGGCTTTAGGATTTTTAGAATGGTAACTGAGTATTGGCTTCAACTCCAAGTCATCCTCTGCATTAGCCCCAGAGAGAGAGTCACGCTGTCCTTTGCAGAGCCAGGCATTGACTTCTCCTCTCTAGCTATGAAAGTCTTAGGGGATGTCTTCTTCCAGGATGACTGTTTTGTCTATTTTGAAAAATCTGTTGTTTAGTGTAGCCGCCTTCATTAATGGTTTTAGCTACATCTTCTGACTATCTTGTTGCAGGTTTTGGATCAGTACTTGCTGCCTCACTTTGCACTTTTATGTTATGGAGACAGCTTTTTTTTGCTTGAACCTCACTAACCAATTTCTGCTAGCTTCAAGCTCTTCTCCTACAGCTTCCTCACCTCTCTCAGCCTTCCTGGAATGGAGGAGAGTTAGGGCCTTGCTTTGAATTAGGCTTTGGCTGAAAGGAATGTTGTGGCTGGCTTGATCTTCTATCCAGACTGATAAAACTTTCTCCATGTCAGCAATAAAGCTGTTTCCCTTTCATATCATTTGTCTATTTGCTGAAGTAGTACTTTCAATTTCCCTTAAGAACTTTTCCTTTGCATTCATTCACAGCTTGGCTGTTTGGCTCAAGAGACCTCACTTTTGGCCTGTCTGGGCTTTTGACACGCCTTCCTCACTCAGCTTAATCATTTCAAGCTTCTGATTTAAACTGAGAGATGTGTGACTCTTCCTTTCACTTGAACACTTAGAGGCTTTTGTAGGCTTATTAATTGGCCTAATTTCAGTATTGTGTCTCAGAAAATAGAGAAGCTGGAGGAGAAGGAGAGAGACGGGGAGCTGCTGGTTGGCGTAGCAGCCAGAACACATTTATTAAGTTCCTCATCTTATTTGGGTGCAGTTCATGGTGCCTGCCAAACAATTATAATTGTTACATCAAAGATCAATGATCACACATCACCTTAACAAATATAATTATATGGAAAAAGTTTGAAATATTGTGAGAATTACCAAAATGTGATGCAGAGACAGGAAATGAGCAAATGTTTTTTGGAAAGATGGTCCTGATAGATTTGCTCAACACGAGGTTGCCACAGACATTCAATTTGTAAAAATAGGGCATCTGCAAAGCTCAGTAAAGCCAAGTGCAGTAACATGAGGTCTGCCTGTATTACATACATGATTCATTGCTTGCCTGTCTCATGGCACTAGAACGTAAGCTCGTGAGAGAAACCATCCACGGTGCTCTGTCCGCAAGAGTCAAACAACATCTGGCACACGGTAGATCATCAACAACACATTTTTTTAATTGAAATGTAATTGATTTACAGTGTTGTGTTAATTTCTGCGATACATCTAAGTGACTCTGTTTTTTATATATACGTGCACATTTTTTTCCGTATTCTTTTCCATTATGGTTTATCATAGGATATTGACTGTAGTTCCCTGTGCTGTGTGGGACCTTGTTTATCCATTCTGTTTGTACTAGTTTGTATCTGCTAATCTCAAACTTTTGGTCCATTCCCCCTGCACCCCTCCCCGCCAACCATCTCCCACTTGGAAGCTACAACTCTGTTCTTTGTGAGTCTGTCTCTGTTTTGTAGATAGGTTCATTCAACAACAAAAATAGTGAGTAATTGATGAGGAAAACTTGTTGATTATAGAGTTAGCCTTGTGTGAAGAAAAATTGTTTTCCAGATTAGAGTTAAGGAAGAGAGTAGTGTTGAGGTAGAAAAGCAGCGTCTCTTGGGGACAGTATTTCTTAGGTCATGTGCTGAGTGTTAGGGAGTTCAAGTGCTGAATGAATGAAGCCTGTCCTTATTAAATACTTGTTGAGTGGTGGAAGGCACCTGCTGAGGACAGCTAGACTGAGACAAATGGCTGCCTCTCGCTTTTATCTCTGAAGAGGGGCTCGTAAGTGGTCTGCTTGCTAACTTGCCACTGTGTTGAAGACGTAAGTTCACTTGTCTTAAGTGTTTATCATTGACCTCAATGTTCTGGTGAATTGTTTTGATTCATCACTCGTCCCCAGAGTCCACTCGACTACACAGAAAGACGTCTCTTTTTTCCTCGCACAATGTTTGAGGCCCTCGCAGAGTGAATTCCTGCAGATGGGTGAAGGGTTCTGTGCTTCCCTCTGACTGCTCTCTCAGCCTCCAGACTTTGTGTGTGTAAATCAAGGCCCTGTCTTCTCTCTCTATGTGCATGCTTCACGACTGCCCATTTAATTACTTGGCATCCGTGTCCAGGACCTAGTTTGATGTAAGTGGAGATATTTCCTGAGTGTAGCCTGAGGTCATGCATGGCAAATCTTCCAAGAAGAGTGTGGCTTATTCCTGGGTTTGAGAGATTACATCAGGGGCACTTTAAGAGGCTTAATTTTCTCCTTGAAGGGCTCTGCATTGGGCTTAGCATCTGTCACTCCTGGGCCCTCCCCATGGGGTGAAGGAGCTCTTCCTGTGGGTAAGATGTCAGCCACGGGCAGCCTGATGTGTACCACAAAGTCCTTGAGTCTAGTACTTCCAGGAAGAAAGAGTGATGTCTTTGTGGGACATCTTTATTTTTATTATCAGTGTTTTATATTTAAGTAACTAAGTAAGTAAAGTCACTCAGTCGTGTCCGACTCTTTGTGACCCCATGGACTGCAGCCCACCAGGCTCCTCAGTCCATGAGATTCTCCAAGCAAGAATACTGGAGTGGGTTGCCATTTCCTTCTCCAGTTTATATTTATTTATTTATTTTTAAAAGGAAGCTTGAGTGGTTCTAGGTCAGCCTTTCTCTTTGACAGGGACAGAACTGAGTCCCAGAGAATGTCCCTGACGGGGTCACTTGGCACAACTGACTCTGAATGCCCACCCTCCTGATCACCACAGCCTCCATTTTCTGGGATGTCCGGGTGAACCCTCACTTTAATTCATGACTGTGATTCTAGGCTCTAGGCGTGTGTCATAATCACCAGGGGGTTTTCCCTGGTGATCCAGTGGCTAAGACTCTGTGCTGCCAATGCAGGAGGCCTGGGTTTGATCCCTGGTCAGGGGACTAGACCCCACACACTGCGACTGAAAGATCTCGCGTGGTACAGTGAAGATCGGAGATGCCGAGGGCTGCGACTAAGACCCAGCACAGCCAAACACATAAATACATGTTAAACAAAGCCGCCAAAAAACTCCTTAAGCATGCTTATTGTGCTAGTTCCCAGACTCCCCCTGATTTGGGATCTTGGCGAGCAGGACCTGGACACTGTTTCCAGTAGTCATGTATGGATGTGAGAGTTGGACTATAAAGAAGGCAGAGCACCAAAGAATTGATTTTTTCAAACTGTAGTGCTGGAGAAGACTCTTGAGAGGCCCTTGGACAGCAAGGAGATCAAACTAGTCAATCCTAAAGGAAATTAATCCTGAATATTCATTGGAAGGACTGATGCTGAAGCTGAAGCTGCATTATTTTGGCCACCTGATGCCTTGAGCCAACTCATTAGAAAAGACCTTGATACTGGGGACAATTGAGGGCAGGAGAAAGGGGGCGACAGAGGATGAGATGGTTAGATGACATTATCGACTCAATGGACATGAGTCTGAGCAAACTCCAGGAGATGGTGAAGGACAGGGAGGCCTGGCGTGCTGCAGTCCTTGGGGTCGCAAAGAGTTGGACATGACTGAGCTGCTGAACAACAAAGGGAGCCTCCTAGGAGAGGTTGCCCAGGAAGGGTGTGAAGGGGGGTAAAAGCAGCCAGGGCCTTGGGGACAGCTGGTCTGCAGGGGTGATGCTTGCCAGCCTTGCACTCTAGACAGACATGGCTTCTTCCTGGGGCTGCATAATCATTTCAACCAGGCCAGTCTGCTCTTCTCTCTCCCACACTCCCTCTGCTTACTGACTATGACCTTGTGGGGCTCCGGTTATGCATAGTAGCAGGACTGTATATTTTCTTTGGGAGCATTTCCCAATGTGTTTTGCTACTTAGGCAAGAATGAAAGCTATGTTCGGTTTGAGAGGGTCATGTCCTGAGGGTTTTTATGGGGCCACTTGTTTAGGGTCTCTGGGTGCCTGCATTTTGAAGGTAACTTACCAGCTCTCAGGCCACTGGAAGGGAAAAGCTGCCCATAGGTGCTGATGGAAGAAAAAAGGGAGTGTGATTGGCAGTGTAAGGTGGGTTTGCACCATTTTATAAGAATGAAAAATCACTTCTTGCTCTCAGACTGGTGAACTTCCAGAAGTGTTGGAGCTCTGAGTTTGTGACAGTTGCTACAGGTCCTAGACTGTGATGCCTCGTCCCCCAAGAGCTGGGTCCTGACAAGTAGAGTGTATATAATTTTATAAATATGCCTGATGAAGATATGAGAACAACCCCTGTGGAATCTGAGATGCATAAGGTGGTCAAAGGTCCCTCGTGGAAGGAGCCAGAGAAGGGCACTTTGCTCTTGGATTGGAACCTGACAGATTGAGTTTGTTAAGGCACCCTCCTCAGCATGCCGCAGGCTAATGGCTTCAAAGCAGAGATTTATGGTCTCAGTTTCAGAAGCTATAAGTTGGAGATCAAGGTGCTGGCAAGAGTTGGTTCCTACTGAGAGCTGTGTTTAGTTCAGTTCAGTCGCTCAGTCATGTCTGACTCTTTGCGACCTCATGGGCTGCAGCACGTCAGGCTTCCCTGTCCATCACCAACTCCTCGAGTTTACTCAAACCCATGTCCATTGAGTCGGTGATGCCATCCAACCATCTCATCCTCTGTCATCCCCTTCTCCTCCTGCCTTCAGTCTTTCCCAGCATCAGGGTCTTTTCAAATGAGTCATATCAGGTGGCCAAAGTATTGGAGTTTCAGCTTCAACATCAGTCCTGCCAATGAATATTCAGGACTGGTTTCCCTTAGGATGGACTGCTTGGATCTCCTTGCAGTTCAAGGGACTCTCAAGAGTCTTCAACACCACAGTTCAAAAGCATCAATTCTTCGGCGCTCAGCTTTCTTCACAGTCCAACTTTCACATCCATACATGACCACTGGAAAAACCATAGCCTTGACTAGATGGACCTTTGTTGGTAAAGTAATGTCTCTGCTTTTTAACATGCTGTCTAGGTTGGTCTATAACTTTCCTTCCAAGGAGTAAGTGTCTTTTAATTTCATGGCTGCAATCACCATCTGTGGTGATTTTGGAGCCCCAAAAAATAAAGTCTGCCACTGTTTCCACTGTTCCCCATCTATTTGCCATAAAGTATGGGACTGGATGCCATGATCTTAGTTTTCTGAATGTTAAGCTTTAAGCCAACTGTTTCACTCTCCTCTTTCACTTTCATCAAGAGGCTCTTTTGTTCTTCTTCGATTTCCGCCATAAGGATGGTGTCATCTGCATATCTGAGGTTATTGCTATTTCTCCTGACAGTCTTGATTCCAGCATGTGCTTCATCCAGCCTAGTGCTTCTCATGATGTATTTTGCATACATCAAAAGCAGGGTGACAATATACAGCCTTGACGTATACCTTTTCCTATTTGGAACCAGTCTGTTGTTCCATGTCTAGTTCTAACTGTTGCTTTGAGGAAGCATTTATTTCAGGCTTCTCTCCTTGGTTTGTTAATGGCCATCTTCTCCCTAGGCAGCTCTGTTTTTGTGTCCAGATTTCCTCTTCTTATCACTATAAGGACATGAGTCACAACAGATAGGGGAATGAAAGTGAAAGTGTTAGTCGCTCAGTCCTGCTCAGACTCTTTGTGACCCCATGGACTGTAGCCCGCCAGGCTCCTCTGTCCATGGGATTCTCCAGGCAAGAATACTGGAGTGTGTTGCCATTCCCTTCTCCAGGGGATCTTCCCAACTCAGGGATTAAACCTGGTCTCCTGCATTGCAGGCAGATTCTTTACTGTCTGAGCCACCAGGGGAGCCTAGGGCCCACTGTTAACAGTTTCATTTTAACTTATTTACCTCTGTGAAGACCCTATTTCCAAATAAGGTCACCTTCTGAGGTTCTGGGGATTAGGACTCCAACATTTTCTTTTCTTTTGACTGCACTGTGCAACATGTGGGATCTAGTTCCCAGACCAAGGATTGAACCTCTCCCCGCTGCATTGAAGTACACAGTCTTAACCACTGGACCTCCCTCTTTTTTTTTTTTTAAAGAATACATTTGAATCAGCTCTAATGAGGTGGATGAAGCTGGAGCCGATTATACAGAGTGAAGTAAGCCAGAAAGAAAAACACCAATACAGCATACTTACACATATATATGGAATTTAGAAAGATGTAATGATAAACCTGTAAGCGAGACAGCAAAAGAGACACTGATGTATAGAACAGCCTTTTGGACTCTGTGGGAGAGGGAGAGGGTGGGATGATTTGGGAGAGTGGCAATGTAACATGTATGATATCATAAGTGAAACAAATCGCTGGTCTAGGTTCGATGCAGGATGCAGGATGCTTGGGACTGATGCACGGGGATAATCCAGAGAGAAGGTATGGGGGGGAGGGGGTGGTGGTGGTAGGGATTGGGAGTTCATGTACACTCGTGGCTGATTCATGTCAATGTATAGCAAAATGAATACAGTATTGTAAAGCAAAACAAACTAAAAAATAAAAATTAATTAAAAAAAAAAATAAAAGGGAGCCCGAGGGGTTCTAGGTCAGCCTTTCTCTTTGACAGGGAAAGAACTGTCAGGGAAGACTCCAGGGAAATCTCTAGCATTTCTTTTTTGATGGGATGCAATTCAAGGCATAACACGTTGTTAGACAGACTTGTGTTTCAGAGTCTGTGTCTGACATGGAATGGTTACTGAAGTTACCTCTTTAGGCTAAGGGACCCTCACCTATCATTCTGTACCTGATAGTTTCATTGGCCTACACCTGGGACTTTATATTTTCCTAAGGTCTTGTCTGTATTTTCTGCCATCAGAATGGCCATGGCAGGCAAGAATTATTTCTACTTTGAGAAAATTGATACGTTCCAAGGTTTACACGCTAAACACTGGGTACATTTGTTTCAAGTTCAGATTTTCTCCTCTGTATCTTAGCTGTCTCCCATAACACTGGTGATTTCTTCAGTCTTGGTATGCATAAGAATCTCCTGGGAGACTCGTTGAAAATACTAAGATTTAGGAGACTTTGTGGAATGCCACTGAACCAGAAGCTGAGGTTACAAGTAAGGAAGCAGTATTTTTATTGTTTCTGGGCCCTTCTCTGGAGGTCCAGTGGTTAACACTCCATGCTTCTACTGCAGACGGTACAGGTTTGATCCCTGGTCGGGACAGGTTTGATCCCTGGTCGGGAAATTAAGATAGCGCATGCCATATTGTCCAGCCACACACAGCCAAGTATTTTTATTATTTCCTCGGGAGATTTTTTGATGGACTGCAACGTGTGAGAACACGTACACTGTGCCATGGGTGTAGTTTTGGCGAGGAGGGAACCCACCAACACTGTCAAGTTCACATTTTTCTGTTGGCGGCTTTGGGAGGCCCTAGGAGACACCCTGAGAAGGCGCTCACTGGAATTGGGATGCTTTGAGCCTAGAAGCACCTTCTTAGATCATAGCCCTGCCACCATACTGATGAGGAGGGCCTTTGGCTGCCAGGCTGTGCACACTCTCTCATCTAAGGGAAAACAAATCTGTCTTGAGCTTCCCGAACTTTCCATGCTGTACAGATGCACCTTGCAGAGTAGGGAGCCGGTGAGAGATAAATTGTTGCCTTTGTGGTAACACATAAGCATTGCATGCATTATCAAGGCAGAAATAGATCTGGCAAGAGGACAAGAAACATTTTGTGACTGTTAAGTATTCATCGTTATAAAATGGATTCACAGCAGATAAAGTGGGGTGGCACATGCCCAGTACAGAAGAAACACCTAGAGAAAATTTTGAAACCTGGATTTCTAGGCTCCAGCCCTAGAGATTTTTTTTCTAAAGTGGTATTCAAAAATTCTGAGATACTAGTCTGGGGACCACAGAACTGGCAACCCAGCGTTAATGAAAGATTGTCCCTGTGTAGTTCATCTGTTGATACTACAATGACATTCTCTCCGAATCACAAAAACATTCCTAAGCCTTGGCCATTAGCCTGTAGATTATATAACTTATACTCAGGATCAATGTTCAAGTTATTTCACCAGCTTGACTTTATGTTGATGACTGTATAACAAAACACATGCTCTCTTAGTGTATTTCTTAGAATGTGGTCCTTAGGTCAAATATGATCAAAATTACCCAGGAATAAGGTTAAAGGATGAAGGTTAAATGCTGTAGTTGCCCAGACCCCAGGTATTCTAATTTGGTAGATCTGTGTGGGACCCAAGATAGGGAGTTTTCATAATCAGAAGATTGTTAGGGATACTGAGGTTTCAGTGTCACTCAGCCAGGGTTTGGAAAACCCTGTGGTTTTTACCAGAGTCCAGCCAAATAGTAAGGTTAAAAACACTGTTAGAGACTTTCCTGGTGGTCCAGTGGTTAAGAATCCACCTGCCAATGCAGGAGATGTGGGTTCGACCCCTGGTCTGGGAGGATCCCACATTCCATGGAGCAACTAAGCCTGTGTGCCACAACTACTGAGCTGGTGCTCTACAGCCTGCGAACTGGCGACAAGAGAAGCCACTGCAACGAGGAGGCCATGCATTGCAACTAGAGAGAAGTCCCTGCTCACCACAACAAGAAAGAGAAAGCCCACGTGTAGCAATGAAGACCCCGTGTAGCCAATGATAAATACATAAAAATAAAATGAGCAAAACACTGTTAGATTGATTGTTTACAGTGGCGTTTGTTGCCATTTTCCGACTTGTAATTCTGTTTGTAGTCTGAAGTTACCAGGACCTTGTTCTGCAGCTGGGATGTAATTTTAACAGATTTTTAGAGTTTAGTTGAATAATCACCTCCCTCCCTTTGTACATAAGCTCATGCAATTCATTTTAAGATATGTCTTAAAATGAAAGTTATGCTCCTTGTCCAGGTAAATACCTTTGGAGCATTGATAGTCATGTGAAACTTATTAGAGATTTTTGGAATGAATTCCAGGAGGCTTTGTGGTTGTAAACTGCACAAGTGGCTAAAGATGACCTATGGTAGAAATAGGTTTGTATTCTTGGGCTCCATTTGTATATTTTTAAAAAAGGTAAATGCTTTCATATGAGTGGGGGTGTTGTCAAGGGGAGGGACTCTCCCATTAGTAAAGGAAATTCAACTGCATTGACCAGTATATCTTGGTAGTTTCCATTCCTTGCTTTGTAGATATATCTACAAATTGACTTTTTTCCCCCAAAGACAGGATTGTCACTTCTAGGTTCTTCTTTTTGGCAGAATGGGGATCATTACTTTTAGAAAGAAAACTAGAGTTAATTTTTGTGTCATGGAGCCACATGTGCCCTCTTTATGTAATGTATTCTTGAAAAGTTAGAGGTGAATAATCTATTTTTAACATTGCTGCAGGAACTGCATGTGTTTGTCAAAATCGATTGATCTCTACCCTTAAAAAGGATGAAATTTACTGTACATTATAATACTTAAATGAACCTATCTCCAAAAAAATGTGCCAGCGGGACTTGTCACTTTAACCATTCTTTTTGTGAATTAATTTTTGAATTCAAGATGTCGTTTGTGATGCAAATGACTCCTGTGTTCATCTTTGTGCCATACCTGTTTGGAAAGTCTTCTGTGTGCTTTACCTTTGTTGGTACTTAGTGGGGTGGGAGGAGTGGAGATGGCACAGGACTGAGGGATGGGATTTACCTTCCACCCATTCTTTTTGTGTGTGTGGGCTGTGCTGGGTCTTCCTTGCCGTGCGGGCTTTTCTCTAGCTGCTGTGAGTGCGAGCTGCTCTCTGGTGGTGGTGTGTGGGCTTCTCATTGTGAGGCCTTCTGTTGTTGTGGAGCATGGTCTGTAGTCAGGTGGTCTTCAGTAGTTGCTCTGTGGCATGTGTGGTCTTCCCAGATCAGGGATTGAGCCCATGTCTCCCTGCACTGGCAGGAGGATTCTTTACCACTGAACCCCCTGGGAAGTCCCCTCCCACCCATCTTGATCATTTTCATCTCAGTGCCACATTTAGTACATGGTGGAAGTTCACAAAGGTTTGGGGGATGAATAAAACCATCATGCTGATAGAGAAATCCGAGGTTCGGTTCCGTGAGGCCAAGTGGCTTGTCCAGATGTGAGGGCAGCATGGTGGAAATGGGAGAAGAATCCTTCATGCTTCTGACTCCCAGACCACTGCCCTTCACCATCCTTTCTTCAACTTAGGTCTTGTAAATTCATGTTTTATCACTTGGGGGTGTTTTAAGCCTAGGTGTACCTGCAGCCTTGTAGAATGGAGGCATTCTGTTATCATGGAGGAGCCCTGGCTTTGAAATCATTCTCAGTTTGGAAAATCTTTTTCTGAGTGTCTCTAAGGTGCATGCATGGTGGATATGGCCCAGACCAGAGCCCTGCTTTCATGGAAAGCACAGTTTGGGAGGGTGTATGTGGGCAGGAGGCATTAAAACAAATCAGAAGAGGGTTGTCAACTGAAAAAAAAAGATGCACTACATGAGAATTTCAAGTTAAGTTTTATTTGGATCAGAATGAGGACTGCAGCCCGGTAGACAGCACTTCAGATAGTTCTGAGGAACTGCTCCAAAGAGGTCGTGGAGGAAGACTGATATATGTGATTTTGGTGAGGGGGAAGTTCAGTGCAATCAAGTACATATTTTACTTTTCTGCTAGTCACAAAGAGCTGATATCATCATGAAGGTTTTTAGTGCTTTTTTAGATATGAGGAGATGCAAGGATTGGGATCATGAAGTCAGTTTCTGAAAACATCTGTCTAAAGACCTGTCCCACCAGTTTCCCTGGAGCACAGAGTGCTTCACTCTCCACCCTGAATTCCCTTCAGGGCAGGTCGAACTTCAACAGCTGCAAGGCACAGGGTTTGATCTCCATAGAGGCAGATGGCAAATGCCCTCAGCAGGGGCCAATTTGTGGTTGACAGGGTTGAATGTCACAAAGGGTTACATGTAGGAACCTATAATATGGTGACCACTATTCAGAGTGTGACCTTGCGGGAGTCATCTAACCTCTGTAAGCGTCAGTGACCTCAACAAAACAGACGAATCAAAGATTTGTTGCAAAGATTCAATGAGATCACAAATGCATGCTTCTGGGCACATGGTAATTATCTGTAATTTGTTAGAGTGAGTAAATATGTTTGTATTTCTGACGACTGTGCTGCCCTGGCCCTTGTAGACAACCTCAGAGTGGGAGTTTGGAATGTTTATTTTTTTCTCTGGTGTTTTGGATCATCTGAAGAACGATGGAGGAATGTATTGGAGGGCTGTGTTAGTTGGTTTTGCTCATTGACTAATGAGATTGAGGTGGGAGCAGCTCTTTCTATCCAGGGAGTGGGTTGTGATCATAAGCTCACTGAGATAGTAATGCCCCTGTCCTTCCTCTGGCTCTCAGGGCCTGCAGAGCTTAGGCTGGACAAAGGATAATTTTCCAAGTGTGCCAAGACTTGGAAAAGTTTGGGGTAGCACATCTCTAAATGTGCTCTCACCCTAACCCCTGGAAGCAGGAGCTAGGTTACTAGAGTTTTAAGTTCTCTTCTCACTGAAGAGAACAATTTAAAGGAAGTAAGGACTGCCCCTGGCTGTCTGGGAGTTTCAAATGAGAGATGCAGGACTTCCCTGGTAGTCTAGTGGTTAAGAATCCACTTGCTATGCAGGGGACACCGGTTCAATCCACACTCTAGTAAGATTCGACAGGCCGCAGAGCAACTAAGCCCGTGAGCCACAACTGCCGAGCCTGTGTGCCCCAGAGCCTGCAAACCACAACAGGAGAAGCCACTGCGGTGAGAAGCCCATGCATTGCAGCTGGAGAGGAGGCCCCACCGGCTGTAACTAGAGAAAGCCCTCACATAGCAATGAAGACACAGCATAGCCAAAAATAAAGTAAAAAGAGAGATGCAGATGATAGACTCGAGTTCCCAAACTTCTCTGATAATAAGACTCACTTGAATACTTGCTAAGCCGACAGCTCCCCAGGCCTGCCCTGGTCTGGATTGGGGCCCTAGAATGTGTGTATGTAACAGTTACCCCGTGTGATTCTTCCTGGGGATATCTGAGAAACCCTGGATGAGGTCATAAATCTCTTTGCCCTTGCCACCTGAAGTTGGTCTGAGGATCAGCAACATCAGCATCCGCAGGGAACTCATTGAAACTCTTGAGTTCCATCCAGACCTGCTGACTCAGAATCAGTATTTTAATAAGATCCCAACTTGAATGTATATCCACAGTCAATTTGGGGCAGGGTTTGCCTAGAGGGCAGGGACACCCATCAACATTTTACACCAGAGAGGTGGTGGTAACAGGTCAGATCATCTCTTCTGAGGAATCGGAAGAGATGCTGGCCAGGGATTTGAACTCGGTTTCTGATTCCAAATTGAGTGCTCCTCACACAAGCTGTGTGACAGAGGATGAGGTGGTTGGAGGGCATCACCGACTCAATGGACATGGGTTTGGGTGGACTCTGGGAGTTGGTGATGGACAGGGAGGCCTGGCGTGCTGCGGTTCATGGGGTCACAAAGAGACATGACTGAGCGACTAAATTGAACTGAACTGAACACACAAGCTGAAGCTCCAGTACTTTGGCCACCTGATTGGAGGGAAGAGCCAACTCTTTGGAAAAGATCCTGATGCTGAGAAAGACTGAGGGCAAGAGAAGAAGAGGGCAACAGAGGATGAGATGGTTGGATGGCATCACTGACTCAATGAACATGAATTTGAGTACCTTCTGGGAGATGGTGGAGGACAGGGAAGCCTGGAATGCTGCAGTCCATGGGGTTGCAAAGAATGGACACAACTTAGCAACTGAACAACAACAATACACACCCTCTTGACTGTGGCTCTTACAGACTCTGAGGGTGTGTCTCTAGCCTGATGTCAGGCCCCTCACCAGCCTGTTAGTGTTGCGCCTGGGAAGAATGACATCTGGGGACAGGAGGGGACTGCTGGGAACACTCAAGTGTACTGTGGTCCTTGGCATCCATTCATGATACAGAGTTGGCCCTGTGGGGCCCCTGGGCACAAAGCCTTTCTGTGTCTTCCATTTCTTTGCTTATAGGGAATAGCCTTCATTCAGCCTCCATGACCTTCCCAGAATTCCAGTGGGTAGATTCAAGCAGTTGATAATTAGGGAAGGGAGGGGAGGCAAGACAATGGAGAAACAACCAGTCAAGAGAAACAATAGTGCAATCTTGGGTCGAGGCCCTGGTTCCGTATCAAAGGATACACACAGCAGTATCTGTAAATTGTTTTGCAGATACCGAAACCCCCTCCAGGTGGGAGAAGTTAAGATTAATGATGGTGTACTGTCCACAAGCAGGTAGACCCTAGATCAGTTGGAACCTCGGGGTTGGTGATGCTAACTCCTACTTACCTCACCACCACCCATCAGAAGAATGTCCACAATCTGATCACACCCTCTTTGAACCATTACTATAAAACTCTTCACTATTGTCTCCAAATGGGGACACAAAGTTTTTTTTTTTTTGAGGCAGGAGTCCGATGTGTCCGCCTTTGCCTGGCAAAGTGATAAAACTATCCTTTTCTATTTCACCCAAAACTGTGTTCAAGATTTGGTTTGGCCCTGGTGTATAGAGAAGCTGAGATTCTGGCATCATTAACCCTGTCAAGACCATTTCTCACTGTTTCTGGAAAGAAACTTAGATCTAAATGTCAAAGTCAGCACCTTTGAGTTCTTGGAGACCTGCAGAAGTTTGTATCATCCTGGTGATGGATCCCTGAAAAAGTTGTTTTATCTCCATCCAAGGTCAGGGTCAGATGGAGTGCAATTTTTCTAATGCTCCTCCAGGCTTTTTAATCCTTCTTCTCCAAGCACAATGTCAGAGAAAATACCCTGTGAGACTCTTGCCAAATGGCTTGAAATAAACGTCCACACACAATTCCAAAAAGACAATTAGAAGCTTATTTGATGAACCAAAGGCCTGCTGTGCTAGACATTAGTCGAAGAGAGCTCAGTGCCAATTTGGGAAGCTCTCCCAGGGGCCCTCTTTCTCATCACAGCCCCCTCTTGGAGAAGTTAAATTGGGGAAGGGCTGAGACCGCCTGGGAGAGGAGAGGATGGGGAGGAGGGGCAATGGAAGTGATGGCCCCAGAGAGAAAGGAACAATGGCTCTGTCTCCTCCCAGGAGGATTGGAATCTTTGCAGATAAAATTAAGCAGAAAAATGAAGGTCGTTACAAATTCATCAGCATTTGAATCCTATTACCAGTTACCACTGGTGGTGTGGCCACGGAGACTCTAGGAAACTGAGCCCTAGGGAGGTTATGGACTCTATCCAAGGTCATGTGTTGGGTTAGTGGCAAAGCTTGGGTCAGGGTCCAGGGATTCCATCTGTGCTCTGTGCCTGTGCTCTGCTGCCTTCTCTATGGGAGGGAAGATGCGAAGATGTGAAATTTTATAGTGATTGGATCCAGATGTTCTGGCCCTGCCCCCCTTTAAAGCCAGCATAGTGGTTTTTTTTTTTTTTAATGAAATAGAATATTTTAATCTGCTGGTTTCATTTGCTAGTCCACCTTATGCATTCAAGGAATAAAGGTTAGGGAGGAAAAATCCCAAGCTGGTAAGTGTCCAGTGGTTTGGGGGTACGACACCAGGCTGTTTTTCTTGGCTTGAGGCATCAGATTGAGTGACCTGTGGCACACAGGCAGGGGTAGGCTCTGCGCTGGATGTGGGCAGAATGTTTATGTTCATAGTTGGAGCATGGGTTTAGATGCTCTTGCCAAGGACAGATGCATATTACATTTTTAAAATTAAATTGTGAGAAGACTGAAATTTTTTGGTGGTTCTTTTAGCTTGAGTGCACGTGTGCGTGCTCAGTCATGTCTGACTCTTTGTGACCCTGTGGACTGCAGCCCGCCAGGCTCCTCTGTCCGTGAAATTTTCCAGGCAAGAATACAGGAGTGTGTTGCCATTTCCTTCTCTAGGGGATCTTCCTGACCCAGGAATCGAACCTGAGTGTCCTGCATCTCCTAAATTGGCAGGCAGATTCTTCGCCACTGAGCCACTTGGGAAACCCCTTTGGCTTGAGGAAGGGAATCCTAAAGGGCCCTGGTGAACAGGCATGGGGAGGATATAGCCATTTCTGTGATGCTTCATTGCTCGTGTGGAAAATCTGAAGCCTGTGATGGCTTAGCAAATAGATTACACATTGCCTTGGTTTAAAATAGTATAATGTGTGTGCCTGTTTCATTTTGTTCACTAGATTGAATTTTGAGGACAACCAAACCCTTCTTTTGTCCAGCAGTCTTGGGGGTGTGTTAAGTGGTTAGAACATCCTGATGCCATGGTCAGAGGAGACACATGCCTTAGTGAAGCTGGACTTGAGCTGGAGGCCAAGTGCACTGAATTTTGGTGTCTTTCCTTGTGGTGCTGGCTGTGTCAGCCAGGCCGTTACAACTCTTACCAGTCTATGTCATATTGGTTGAACTCAATGAAGTTATTTTTTTCCATTGAGGTATAGTTGACTTACCATGTTGTGTTAGTTTCAAATGTATAGCAAAGTGATTCACATACACACACATATACACACACAAACACACACATATATTGTTGTTTAGTCAACAACATACATGCATACCACACACACACACATATACACACATATACATTATTTTTGTTCAGTCACTCAGTCATGTCTGACTCTTTGTGATCCCGTTGACTAGTCTGCCAGGCTCCTCTGTCCAGGCAAGAATCCTGGAGTGGGTTGCCATTTCCCTCTCCAGGGGGATCTTCCTGACCCAGGGATCAAACCCGTGTCTCCTGCATTGGCAGGCAGATTCTTTACCACTGAGCCACCCAGGAAGCCCCACCACATTTATATACATATATACACATACATGCCTATTCTTTTTCAGATTCTTTTCCCTTGTAGGTTATTACAAAATACTGAGTGTATCCCTGTGCTGTACAATAAATCCTTGTTGGTTATCTATTTATATATCAATGAAGTATTAACAAAAGTATATAATGTGTCGAGAAGTTAGATCCTTTTAGATTATGACAGAAGCAAGTAAGTTGTTAGTGCCAGAGGTTTAATTTGTTTTGAAAGCTGAGGGGAAACCCCATGCCTTGATTTCAGTGGTAGAATTCCAGTGTTTCATGGGGATCGGGTTTGAGAACCACTGGGCTTCTGTGTGCACCTTGGCCAGTCTGGTGAGAAGCCAGGTTCTAGCTTGGTCATTGAACCGGTGACTTACGTGCTGTGTTCAGCTGTTCCAAGTGCACTTCTGGGACCAGCAGCTCAGTTATCACCAGGGAACTGATAGAGAGGCAGAGCCCCCAGGCCCTTCCCTCACTGACTGATTCGTAACTCTGGAGCAGGGCTCCAGGAGCCTGTGTTGGAACAAGTTCTGCAGAGTGACGACTGCACAGCAAGGTTTGAGAACCACTGCTGTGTAGTTCTTCTTTTTTAAACATAGACAGTCAGTTTCTTCTTTCTCTTTTGGCTGTGATGCACGGCATGGAGATCTCAGTTCCCTGATCAGGGATGCAACCCACATTCCCTGCATTGGGAAGGTGAAGTCTTAGCCACTGGACCACTAGGGAAGTCCCTGACATATAGTTCTCAAGCAATAAGAACTTTTTGGATGTGCAGTCTGGTGGATCATTTCCCAAAGCCTTCCCATTGGGCTGGGTTCTTGTTCTGGTAACCCAGCCCAAGTTAATGGGGGATTAATAGAGCTAGATTTCCACTAGTGCTCAGTAATATTTAACAATAGCCCACAGTCTGGATGGATAGGTTGGTCCATCTCACCTCAGACCGGTCTCTACAAAAAGCACGCTCTGATGGCGACTAGATAAATCAATTTCAGGACATTTCCTCTCAAGGATGTCTTTGACAGTGTTCCTGACAGGGATAGACAGAGATGGACAGGTCTCAGGTAGGAAAGAATAGGAGAGGGCCAAAGCTGGCTGAGGACCTTGCAGAGAGACAGGTTTCCGCTGTGGAAACATCACAACAAGCAGCGGGGTTAAGAGGGGGATGTTTTTCACCTGTGTTTCTGCTGGCCGTGCGATAGCAGAAATGTTTGATGAGCATTCGTCTCTTGAAAGGATGTTTTCATTCCATCAGTTCAAACAGAGCTCTCTGTTTGAGAAACATTTCCTTGTGGAACAAATGTTTCCAGCTTAATCAAACTGAGTGTGGAGATAGTATTGACTTGAGGGAAAAGAGGAGAGTTAAAGGTTTCCGTTCATTCATGCCTTCTCTGTGCTGGGCAGCAACAAGAGTGGAGTAAGACAGAATTCCTGCCATGATAGGGGTTTACCCAGAGGAAGGGGCAGCTGTCAGTCTTTCCTGGCAGAGGACACGGTTTAAGGAAGGAGTCAGCCACAGCTCAGGGGCTCTGGCACCTGCTGGGATGGTTTCTCTGGACCTTGGGGTGTGAGAGGCTAATGGAAAAGACTGTCCCCAAGCTACAATCTGCCTTTTCTTTTAGGGTCTCTGAGCAGGTATGGAGATGACTGTCCCCTGCCCATATGGCCAACCACATCATAAAGCCATAATAATACCCCATTTTAGTGTAAGATAACTAAAATAAAAAATAACTTAAGTAACTTCTAGGAGGTCGGATCTGGGTGCAGGTTGGGGCATTTCTATGAGGAGTGTTAGGGAAATACTATTAAAGACAGAATCTCCTCCCAGCCCAGAACACTTGCCCACAAAGAAAAGAGAAAGAAAACCATTTTGTTATTGAATAAACATTAAACCAGAATGTGATACACATCGCAGGCAGCCTGTTGCGAGGACTACAAAGCTAGAGATTACAAAGATGGAAAGAATTCTCAGTCTTTTGTGTAGCTAGGTGGGTACAATGCATGTCTTCAAGCCTTCAAGATAAAATTGTTCCGTTTGTCAAGACTTTAGCACTGGAGGTAGGGCTTGCACTTTGGAGCCTGGTGACAACTAAAATTAGGTCCTATTCCTCCCAGGAAACTGAGCTTCATTTTCCTTGATGATTATGTTTTAAAGAGGTGATTCTCAGGCAGTTGTGAGAGAGGCTTATTTAGTATTTGACCTTACGGGAGCAGCCCTGCCCCGTTTCCCTGGTGAGGGTGGCTTATGTATCCTGGAATCAGGGATCTTCCTCAGTTCATTGGAGTGCCTACCTACTGATGTAGACATTGACCTTGGACAAGTACCTCTTAGCAGTACCTTAGGATTCTCATGTGAGAATAGTAGGACTAAAGCTCTTTGGTCTCATGATTTGGAGGCTCTGTTCCCATTTCATTTCCCCAAGCTGCCATTTTTTCTCTTCTTAAGCCTGGTCAGACAGCAGTTGCAGCCTGGCTAAGAAATCTTATCAGTTCATACATATGTGGAAATCAAATTACAAACCAGCTTTTGGAGCTCCAGTTGGGAGTGCCTCGGTGATGGCATCAGGTCTCGGGATACCCCTGGGCAGAGCCATCTCCTTCTCCCCCAAGGCAGTAAGGTCCTGAAGGATAATTCTGCAGTAGACAGAATTTCCCTGAACCACAGCAAGGTCAATTTAGTGACACCGTGTTGTGGTATAGTACAGTGTTTATTGCGGAGCACCAGGCGAGGAGAACGGGCAGCTTGTACTCAGAAGACCTGAACTTCCCAGTGGCTTTCAGGTAAGAGTTTTAAAAGGCAACAGTGGGGTGAGGGCGGGGATGATGTTTCAGGAATCTCAATCATCAGCCTTCTGCTTCCACCTGGGTGAGGGCTTATAGGCTTGTGGTCAGCATGTTGTCACCGTCCTCCACCTGTGTTGCGGTCTTAGTTTCTGCGGAACAATCAAAGATAGGCATCAGATTGTTATCTGTATCCCTTTCAGAGAAACTAGGAGTCCTGTGACTCTACTGTTCTAATCATTAACTGCTTGCGTCTGAGTGCTCTTGGAAACTCAGGGAAGCCTAGGAGACTAAAGCTCTTTTTTTTACAGACAGGAAATGGGGGACAGGGAGGGACTTCTATACCTGGAAAGGCCCCATAGGATTCTGCTCGGTTTCAATCTTTGCTTATTATCTGACTCACTCTGCCATTATAAGGTGATTAAAATCACTTAATTTGTCACCGTCCTTTCCCAGTTGTTGCCTTCAATACATTTGTCTTTTCTCTACCTCCCATCAGAATCCTCGCCCGCTTACTTTATGGCTCTTCTCTAAAGGATGTACTGAGACTTTATGTGCCTTTTAGCGCCGGCATTTTATGCTTCTTTCCTCTAATGCCTGAGGAAGCCTCACACCACGGTCACCTGTGTGGTCAGCTCTGTGTCCAGCTCTTTGTGATCCCATGGAAACCGTAGCCCACCAGGCTCCTCTGTCCATGGGATTCTCCAGGCAAGAATACTGGAGTGGATTGCCATTTCCTCCTCCAGGGGATCTTCCTGACCCAGAGATTGAACCAGCCTCTTTTGTGTCTCCTGCACTGGCAGGCAGAATCTTTACCATTGCACCACCTGGGAAGTCCTGAGGAAGCTTAAACTGCTTTACCTTGGTCTTTCTGAGGTCTTGCCAAGAAACTTTGAGTTACTGGCAGTGCTTATGTACAGAAATTTCCTATCAGATGATGCTCCAGTGAATTGCTCATCCTTCACTTACCAAGTTAGAAAATTCTTTTCCCTGCCTGATTCAGCCTTACTGTGGGAACCTCACAGTAGGCACCCGGTTCTGCAAGAACCGAATCCAGTCTAGATGGAGACTTGTGAAGCTAGAGCTAAGTAAAGCTTCTGAGGGCTCCGAGCCTGGTGGTGGGAAATGAGCACCCAATTCTTGGCCACAACAGTGCCAGTGGCCAGTGAGGGGGCACCACTGAAGGATTTTGTATTTAGTGGGACAAAAATGTAAGAAGTAGCATTTTCAGATCTTTCCCTCCCTTTTATTCTCTTGCTCCCCCTTCTTTCCCCTCCATATTCATTTTCAGACCAGTGTGTGGTTGTCATCTCTGGTTACCTGCATTCTGGCTTGTCTTGAATTCTACCTGGTACTAAATTCAGAGAAGACACAGGGACTTCCCTGGCGGTCCAGTGGTAAAGACTGAGCACTTTCAGTGTAGGGGGCATGGCTTTGATCCCTGGTTGGGGAAATAAGATCCCATATGCTGCATGGCCAAAAGAGTTTAAAAAAAAAAAAAAGAGGACACAGTATGTCCCCACCCCTAATCCTTGGATTTTGATGTGGCTTGGGGAGAAAGGAAGGGTCCTTCTGGAGAGTTGTGGGGCCTTGGGCAATTCCCTCACTGCGGCTGATCTGATTGTTTATCTGTTAAATCTACTTAACGATGTGTCATGTAGGGGATGGTGGGGACCAAGTAGGACAGTGGCTGTCCCACTCAGCACAGTGCTTGGCTCACAGTAGGTGCTCCAGAAATCTGCTTCCACTCTCTTCCTCGTGGTCTCTCTCCTGGTTGAACCTGTCATCCTCAAGAGAGGCCCTTACCTGCATATACTGATCTAGACTCAAAAAAACTTTTCAAATATTCACAACAATGACAAATCCCTCATGCTTTTACCCTGTGAGCAGCCCTTGTTCCTTCTGATGACTAAGAAAAGAAGCTTTCAATATGGAGTGCTTTGGAAAGAAGACCCCTCAGTCCTGTCTGATTATGGTAGCTCTTGGCCCCACATGGCTGTCGAAAGCTTGAAACGTGGCTAGTGGGGTAGAGAAATAGAATTTCTGAATTTACGTAATCCATTTAAATGTAAATTTAAAATCAGTTTCTCAATTTGGTGATAGGAAAACTTTTAAGTGTGTTTGGAATAACTTGGGTGTGTGAATCAGCCTTTTCAGCTGTAAGTGTTATGAATTCACAATATAGATCACACATTTATTTCCAATGAAGATTTTGTATCCAGATTAAGAAGTGTGCAGTAAATGTAAAGTACAGACCAGATTTCAAAGACTTGGCATAAAAGAAAGATTGTAAAATATCTTATTAATGATTTTTTATATTGATTAAATATTGAAATGAAAATATTTTGGATATATCAGATTAAATAAAATGCATTACTAAAAGCATGTTCACGTGTTTCTTTTTACTTTTTTAAATGTGGCTACTGGAAAATTTAAAATCACATGTATGACTCAAATTATATTTCTGTATGAAAAAATGTATGACTCATATTTCTGTAGGCTTAGACCCTGGTCTATCACAGAAGCGAATTGGAAGGCCACAAAGAAGCTGCTGGTTCCAGAAGCTGCTGTAGAGTGATGCTTTCTGGGATCTTCCTTGGTGACCTGCATATGTAAGGAGCAGTGAGCGCTGGCCACTTAAAAATTCTAAAACACTGGAGCACCCTCCTGATCTCAACAGTGTGTCCTCCTGGGGGCAAGATGGGGAGAGCATTCCTTTCATAAAGGCTGCTGTGTTCCATGGGGAAGTCTGAGCTCTTTGGTTCCTGACAGCTCCAGGGACTCCTCATCTCCATCAGGTCTACTTCCTGAAAGATGGCTCTCCCCTAGGGCTCTTTGAGGTTCCTTGTTGAACCAACTTGGCTTCCTTCTGATATATTTTTTTTAATTATTTTTTTAATTTAAGTTGATTTACTTATTTGGCTGCTCAGGGTCTTAGTTGCACATGCAGGATCTTCGCTCTTCGTTGTGGCATGTGGGATCTGGATTGAACCCGGGTCCCCTGCATTAGGAGCACAGAGCCTTAGCCACTGGACCACCAGGAAAGTCCCCTTTGGATTTTATGTTAGGTCCCCACTCAAAGAACAGTAACGGCAATCAACTGTTAAAAAGTTGGGAAATTCAAAACAGTGTCACACTGTATGGCAGGCATGCTTGAAAGCCACGTGGTCCAGAATTTGATGCATTCATAGTCAAGTTGTGGGCCAGCAAGTAGTCTGCCAGCTAGTTGGATTGCATGTAAACAATTTTAAATGCTCTCATTTAAAAAAGTAATGAAGTTTGAGTTGAATAAAATTTTCAATAGAATTTCATACCACTTTGGATGATAATGGTTAACCAATCCTGACTTAAAAATGAAATCAGTGTGTTATTCAGTCATTCAGAAGGCATCCTTTGAGCACCCCTATGTGCGGGATTCTTGAGGCAAGAATACTGAAGTTTTGCCATTCCCTTCTCCAGTGGACCATTTAAAACTGAGCATTCAAAAAACTAAGATCATGGAATCTGGTCCCATCACTTCATGGCAAATAGACGGGGAAAAAGTGGAAACCGTAGCAAACTCTATTTTCTTAGGTTCCAAAATCACTGCAGATTGTGACTGCAGCCACGAAATTAAAAGACACTTGCTCCTTGGAAGGAAAGCTATGACAAGCCTAGACAGCGTATTAAAAAGCAGAGACATCACTTTACTGACAAAGGTCTGTAAGTTAAAGCTATGGTTTTTTCCAGTAGTCACGTATGGATGTGAGAGTTGGAAGGCTGAGCACTGAAGAATTTATGCTTTTGAACTATGATATTGGAGAAGACTCTTGAGAGTCCTTTGGACTGCCAGAAGGTCAAAGTTTTTGTCTAGAACTTCAAAAGCAGTTAGTTGCTGTTAATTTTAAATGGCAGTTTTTATTATATTACTGTAATTATCTTTTGATTATCTGAGTAGCAGGTAATTTACACTGCAGCTTTTCAGACATGATAAACCAGAGTTGGAAGGAGGCTTGGACATCTCCAAATTGAAGGTGCCTGGAATTTCTTTTCTTAGGAGTTGTCCTCCTCTCCCTGTTGTCTTCTCGTTGGTCCTGATCGTATCCCCTGGCACCCCAGCAGCAATGTAGAAATGCCTTCCGTGGGGAAGTCCCCATGTCCCATTTCCACCCTTCATGCCATCTCTTATCCAGGCTAAATGTCCCTTTTATTCAGCCCATCTTCAGCAACTCCTCACATGTGTGGTTTCTGGATTGTTAACCTTCTTGGTTCCATTCTTTGGTCACTGGTTTTCAGCCCAGCTGGAGAACCTTGTAAGCTGTCACATCCTGGACCTTCTCCCAGAGACTGGTTTAGAGTCTAGAGTGGAGTGTGGGCACCTGGTCTTTAAAACCAACATGAAATAACCACCCAATCACTCAAATAGGTATGCAGCCCAGTGCAGAGCAACGTGGGGCTGGCTTCTGCTATGAGGAGGAGGTTGTCCTGATGTAGCCCAGAATCGCATTAGCTTAGAAAGTCATCAGGAGGGAGTGGCTTGTGTGTCTCCATGTCACCAGCACCCCATCTCTATATCTTAGCTATAATAGATAGGTACCCTGCAAATGTGTAAGAACAAATGGATGGTCCCTAAAACCACAGATCTTATCCATGTGAACTGTCAGTAAAAATCAGATATCCCCCATCTCTGCTGATGAAATTCTTAAGATACCAAATTCAGGGCTTTAATGGACTCTTTGCTTTCACTGGGTAACATCCGCTCTCTGCCATAGTTGACCTCAATGGTAATTCTAACTCGATATTGTCTGAGTAGCAGAATGGCTGGAAGCAAAGACTTAGAGCCCTACCATCTGGATTTGAATCCTGGTGCTAGTGGCACAACTTGCTGCTTCAGTTCTTACCCGCCATACCTCACTTTACTCACCTGTAAAATGGAAATGATAACAGTTACTGGCTTCAGTGAGTTTTGATGGGATTAAATGATCCAATGCACATACGGCACTTAGCGGAGGGCTGGCAGAGGAAGTGCTCACTGGTTATTTCTCTTAAGCCTGAAGATGGTAGTGACAGGACGGTGGACAGGAGCAAACATTGTGTTTGCTGTCGAGCTTCCCTGGGAGGCGGCTAGAATTGTGAGTCATCATAGGGAGGATGGGAAGCTGAGTGCTGAGGCCTCAGACCAGCTTGGTTCTGGTTGTTTATGTTTGGCTGCACTGGGTCTTGACTGCTTTGCGCAGGCTTTCTCTAGTCGTGTGAGCAGGGGTTACTCTTCATCGTGGTGCACAAGCTCAGGGCTTCAGTCGTTGTGGCTCCTGGGCGCTAGAGCACAGGCTCAGTAGTTGTGGTTCCTGGGCTCTAGAGCGTAGACTCAGTAGTTCCTGTGCATGGGCTTACCTGTTCCACAGCAGGTGGCATCATCCCAAACCAGGGATCGAACCCATGCCCCCTGCGTTGGCAGGCGGATTCTTATCTGCTGTACCGCCAGGGACATCCTTGGTCCTGTCTTTTCCGGGTGAGGTCTGCAGGGGCTGGAGGGTTGGAGTCTGTGCAGCAGACGGCAGGAGAGCTGTTCTCGTACCAGCTACCCGGTCTCCTCCAGCTGCGTAGCTGGCTTCCTCCTGGGGACTGGCTGGTGCCTCTCCATTTTGATTGCTTATTACACTCACCTGGGAACTATTCAACTCCACCCACGCTCCGCTCTGCCCCAACCAGTGTCATCTGTAACACCACTGCTGCAGCCCAAGCATCCTTGTCTTACAAGAGCCCCTAAGTGATTTTATTTTTAATTTTTGTTTTATTTTTGGCTGTGCCACATGGCATGCAGGGATCTTAGTTCCCCAACCAGGAATTGAATCCTCCCCCCCTGTAGTAGACTCACAGTCTTAACCACAGAACCACCAGGGAAGTCCCCCCTAGGTGATTTTAATGTGCATCTGGGTTAATTGCCCATGGGGCTGATGCAAATCCAGCGTGGTCTCCGCGTGTGCTCTAAGCTCTCTTTTTGGGATGTGCGTCCACCGAGCAGCCTGGCAGCTGCCTTCTCTCATGGGGCTCCTTGGCCTCACCTCACAGTGGAGGTAAAGTGGCATTGACTTCAGTAGTCTTGTAACAGACACTTCTTTGCATCCCAGAGGCTGGGTGGGCTTTTATAGGAGAGGGTTGGGTTTCACAAGGGATGGTTCCTAAGAAGACTGGAAGAGGCTGGTATACAGTTGCCTCAATCCATCAGTAAAGCGGTTTAGGGAGTAAATGTTCCTGCTTTGGCGTTTGTCTCCTCCTGGAGATAGGATGACACATTTGTGCTTTGTTGTGTAAACTTGTGCATGGCTGTGTCCTTCCTGGGTTGAATTAAGCCTCATGAAAGTGCTGGTACATCAGGATTGTCTGCCTTCATTCTACAGGACCCATTTGGTAGGTAGCTTTTTTCTTTTATTAAAAAAAAAAATTGTTTTGGCATGCCACCCAGCATGTGGGATCTTAGTTCCCTCACCAGGGATGGAACCCATGCCCTTTGGATTGTAAGCTTAGAGTCTTAATCTGTGAACCGCCAAGGAAGTCCTGGGAGGTTACTTTTGTAACATTGCTTTTAGTGATGGTTGCCGCTGTTACCGGCCCATCCCTGTTTTTGGGGAGAACTCTTCATTGGCCCAAATATAATAAATGATTGTTCGTAGACAGTTTTCAACCGAGACCTGTATCAGAGCTGCTGGGAGGCATTGAAACGACCAGCTTTTTGTTTCTGTCTTGAATTTCCCTCTCAGGCCTCCAGACCAGTTAAAACCGTGTCGTTACCAGGCGAGGGTGGCAGAGTTGGTGGTGGGAGTTT
Organism: Aepyceros melampus; assembly: GCA_006408695.1. Classification (NCBI taxonomy): domain Eukaryota; kingdom Metazoa; phylum Chordata; class Mammalia; order Artiodactyla; family Bovidae; genus Aepyceros; species Aepyceros melampus. Next base: position 107,493 of record SJXQ01002343.1, read on the forward strand.
CCTTTCTCCAGTGCCTGCGAAGTCCAGCACATGACCTGGGCAGAGGCCTTTGGTGGAAGTGTGGGTCCTGAAACCTTGCCTGGCAAAGGCCTGGAGAAGCTGGGGACGTGGTGTCCGAGAAGCGACTCCTGCTGTCACGAGCATGCTCCTTCCAGGCCTTTCTGTGGGGCTGTCAAGTGCCTGTACCACAGGCTGAAGGAAAGGAAAGGTGCAGCTTGCAGCGGTTTCTGTCTTCTCCCCTCATTTGATTTTACCATTTTAGCAAACACTTTCTAGGCCCTGTACGCTCAGGAGATGCAGAGCAGCAAAGCCGTTGCTGCCCTTCTGGGGCCTCTGGCCTGGCCTGGACCTGGGTTGGTACCCTGGTACCTGGACTCTAACTGAGAGGGAGGTGGGCTGGGTCTGGGAGAGTGGAGGGGGTACCCACCATGGGCAGGGATTGTGATGAGAGAAGAGGGGATGTGGACAAGAGCCTTTCAGATCCAGATAGACCTCAGTCTGGACTGCCTGGTAAGTTCTTCTAGGATGATGGGGACTGAGGCTCAAAGCTGGAAATTTGTCTGAACTCTTAGATCATGGCGTCGCTGGATGGGGATGCTAGAAAGAAGCTGGCGCTGCAGTCCTATCTGTCTGCTGTGGTTTTCCATCAGTTTGTTCTGTGTATGTGTGTGAATTCCCTCAGGAGGCTGTGGTTTTCAGTCAGTTTGCTGTGCGTGTGTGTATGTGTGTTAATTCCCTCTGGAGACATTTTTCGTGTGTGTGGGTATGTGTGTATATGTGTTAATGTGTTTGTGTGTGTGTGTGGTATATGTAATATGTGTTAATTCCCTCAGGAGGCATTTTTCTGGGAGGCCCTGCCTTGTGGTGCCAGGGACACAGAGCTGAGCACAGTGCCAGCTCTCTGGGGGTGGAGGTGGGGTGATTCCAAAGCCTGCTGGGCCACATGTGGTTTAGGAGCACTGCGTCCGTGTACTTGGGAAGCTCTTCTGCTCCATCCGTGGCTACTGAATCAACATTTCAAGCGAGCCTCCCAGACACCACCTCTACATTCCTAGATTACTGCAGAGTCTGAAAAGCTTGGCCCTGGAGGTATTGCCACCACTTGGGTGAGAAATATCAAAGATCTGGGTTTTGTGGCAGCCTAAGGGCTAGAGAGGGGAGAGGAGGGACTGGTTCTAGGGGTCTTCACGGGCAGAGCCAGAGGAGTGAGTGAGTGGGTGCAGGTGTGGACAGGACGCCTGGCTACCGCCGGGGTGCTTCCGGGCATTTCCACGGGCGTATCCGGGAGGGAAGGGGAGGGTTCGGTGCACGTGGTCTTGAGGGCTGTGCATGTGGGCGTGCTGGTGTCCACAGATGTGAAGAGGTACAGGTCTGAGAAGCAAGGGCCAGGAAAGGTGGGTCTCCCAGGAACTCTTGGGGGGGCTGCCCAGATTTATGTCTGAGCCCTTGAGAATGATCTCTGTGGGGTTCTCTTGCTTTCATCCTCTTTGGCCAGGCTTCTTCTACTTTGGCCTTGTTGTAGCCTCTCTTATGAGATACCATCTACTTCCTGAGTGGTTTGGGGTGAGTCCTCCTCCTCCCCCCACCCCCACCACCGTGTGGGGCTTGAAGGTGGCAGGAAGACGCAGCAGCGGGGGAAAAGTAGGGATGGGAGATTGGCAGAGCTTGCCCATTGCCAGGTTGGAGGTCGGTGGGCACTCCCTCCCCCCGCCCACCACCACCTTTAGCAGCCTCAGTGCTGTGGGTGCCAAGGCCTAGTCTCCCAGGTGTCTCAGAGGTGCTGTCTGCCCTGAGCCTGCTGCTCCCAGTCTTACACTGGTTGCATTAACCCAGGCTTTCTCAGCTTGGTCACAGCTGACACTTTGGGCTGATCAGTTCTGTGGAGGGGGAGAGAGGCTGTCCTGTGCATTGGAGGATGTTTAGGAGCATCTGTGGCCTCAGCTCAGTAGATGCTGGTAGCACCCTCCTCCCTCACTGTGACAATCAAAACACTCAACGTTGTCAGATGTCCATGGCGGGTAAAATAACCCCATTGAGAACCACTGACCTAACCAACGTTGAGCCCTTTTTCCATTTTGGGCACCAAGGGTCGATCAGTGGACAGAGCCAGCCCTGGTCACTTTGCTGGCAGACCCCCGAAGTCTGAGGTGAGGGACAGTGTCACGGGGCAGATCTTAGGCCTCCAGGAGAGATGTGGCGGCTTGGAGGCCGGTGTGAGGGGTGCGGGCCTGTCTGCAGGTGTCCCTTTCACGGCTCCATCCTGGGATGGGATTCAGGGCACGGTGTTGCTGGGGAGCTTGGGTTTTCCCTGCTGCCACCTACGCTGCTTTATCTAAGAACTGCCTTCTTGCTACACTCACAAAACAAGTCTTGTCTCCTTTTTTCTTATGTTCTTTTCCTCCCTCTTTTTGATAAAGTGGCCGGGTTAAATCTGCACCAAACCTTTGGGTGGGGTGGGGGGTGGTGGTGGTCGTCTTTTCCAGCAGAAGCCTGCCCTTGATGCCCCACCTCGGGCACAGCCTTCTTGTACATCGAAGATCCTGCTGCTTCCCTCTGCCTCCTCCTTCAGGCCACAGTCGGAGAGGAGTCTGACCTGCAGGTCGGGTCAGTCCATTTGACAAGGCTTGACAAGCCCCTTGGGCTCCAGATCCCTGGTGAGTCTGGCCCTGCCTCCATGCCCACATCCTGGAAGTTCTCTCTCCCTGCCCTCTTGACTGCCAATTGACAGGTACACGGGATCTCAGCCTGGAGTCTGTTCCAGGTAGCAGTCTCCCTGACTCTGTCTTCGGGCATTCTCCGAAGGGTGCCCACCCTGCGCTCACCATTCAAATTTCCTCAGAGCTCCTTGAGGATTGTTCCCAGGGCTGGGCCCGGTGCCAGGTACTCGGGAGGCCTCATTAAATCTTTGCGGGATGACCGACATATGTGTTGCCCCTCACTGTTTCATGAGCTCCGCTCTCAGAAGGGGAGGATTCATGGGGTCGGCAAGCAGCTGAGACATCAAGCTCAGCCCTCGTTTTCTCGGATGTGCAGCCTCCACCTTCCTCTTCCCCTCCCCATCTCCCCCCTAATCCCATTCTGATGGTTTCTGGTTTCCTCGGACCCATTTTCACAGCCTGCTCCCAAGGAAGGCTGGGAGATTCATTTATTTGTTAGAAGCAAAATAATGTTTGTTTGTTTACTTGTTTATTTTAATTAGCTGCCCTCCCGTGAACTTGTTTGTTTGTTTTGTAACTGCGCTGGGTCTTAGATGCAGCATATGGGATCTAGGTTCCCAACCAGGGCTCGAACCTGGGCCCCCTGCTTTGGGAGCTCAGAGTCTTAAGCCTGGACCACCAGTGAAGTCTCTAATGTTTAATAATTTGGGATGTTCCCTTTTGTTGGTAGATTGGTGTGTTGCAGAGGATTTTAGGGGTTCGGTGGAGGAGTGATGGGAGGGGGCTGGAGGGAGAGGCAGTTGTATCTGGTGGTGGTGGCTTTAACGCTAGGGACTACTAACCTGCAGCTTGGTTTCCTGGAACCGTAAAGGTTTACAGCCTGAAACACTTTTTGTTTGTTTGCCTTTGTGGATGCACAGACATTTCCTTCCTCATTTGGTTTCTGTGGCCTGTGTTTAATGTAGACAGAATGTTTGTGTCTCTAGGATTTATCTTAAGAACAACAGTAGGAGCAGGGTTGTAAACTTAGTTCAAGAAAGAAAGCATGAGAAGCGAATTTGCCTTGACTGCTGACCATTCCAGGGCTGTTTCTATCTCCTGCCTGCTGTGTCCAGAGTGGGCTGCTTCAGTTTGGTTTTCCGTATTCACAGCAGAATCTCTTTAGATTCTTTCCCACTACTGAATGTGCTTCTCAGAAGAGAAAAAGTTTTTACAAAGCATTGTGTTCCTTTCTGCAAAAGGATGATGTATGGTCCCTCTGGAAGAGGCATTTGTGTATTGATGACCTGCCAAGTGTTGTATGTCCTGTGTTAAGTTGCAAGTGTGGGAATTCCAAGAGTGTCACAATGTCCTATAGGTCAGGTTTGGTCAGATGGTAGAGAATCCACTTGCAATGTGGGAGACACAGGTTCGATCTCTGGGTTGGGAAGATCCACTGGAGGAGGACATCACAACCCACTCCAGTATTCTTGCCTGGAGTAATAATCATATTTTTGGACTTCCTTAGTGGCTCAGTTGGTAAAGTATCTGCCTGCAGTGCAGGAGACCCAGATTCAGTTCCTGGGTCGGGAAGATCCTCTGGAGAAAGAAATGGCAACCTACTCCAGTATTCTTGCCTGGAGAATTCCATGGACAGAGGAGCAGGGCAGACTACTGCATAGAGTCGGACACAACTGTGTGACTAACTTTCACTGTCTTTCAAATTATTAGTAATAGAGATTTAATATTCATGGATTCCTGATCCTGTCTGACCTTCTAGAATCACCTAGGGGAACTCTGAAAATGCAGACTTAAACCCCCCTGGACTCAGGGAATCACAGCCTTTCTGAATGGAATGTGGGACCCTGTTTTTCAAAGTCTCCTAGGGGAGACTTCTGTGTGAAGACAGGCTCTCAGTTCAGTCGCTCAGTCGTGTCCGACTCTTTGCGACCCCATGAATCACAGCACGCCAGGCCTCCCTGTCCATCACCATCTCCCAGAATTCACTCAGACTCACGTCCATTGAGTCAGTGATGCCATCCAGCCATCTCATCCTCGGTCGTCCCCTTCTCCTCCTGCCCCCAATCCTTCCCAGCATCAGAGTCTTTTCCAATGAGTCAACTCTCACGTGAGGTGGCCAAAGTACTGGAGCTTCAGCTTCAGCATCATTCCTTCCAAAGAAATCCCAGGGTTGATCTCCTTCAGAATGGACTGGTTGGATCTCCTTGCAGTCCAAGGGACTCTCAAGAGTCTTCTCCAACACCACAGTTCAAAAGCATCAATTCTTTGGCGCTCAGCGTTCCTCATAGTCCAACTCTCACATCCATACATGACCACAGGAAAAACCATAGCCTTGACTAGACGGACCTTAGTTGGCAAAGTAATGTCTCTGCTTTTGAATATACTATCTAGGTTGGTCATAACTTTTCTTCCAAGGAGTAAGCATCTTTAATTTCATGGCTGCAGTCACCATCTGTAGTGATTTTGGAGCCCCCAAAAATAAAGCTCTAGAACATGTCATTTATCCTGACAGGTTTCCAGGCTCTCCGCCCTTGTTGGTCTGTCCTGAGGGTCGGGGTCAGTCCTCAGTCAACATCCCATCCCCTCTGGGGGTGTGGTGCTAGTGATGGTACTATTTTAGGAAAGCAGTGGAGAAGATGCCTGGTAGCAGCAAATTGTGAGCAGGGTTATATGCGAGTGATGGTGTTGCCCAGGGTGGTATGACGTGCCTGTGCTGGGAAGCCAGCAGGGTGAACTGATTAATCGGTTTGAAAATGCCCAAACTCTTCCCTTCAGTTGCTTTAAATATCTAAAAAAATCTTGCAGTTTATAAGAAGCACATGTGTTATAATTGCATGCGGCTCAGTCTTCACTGTGGTTCTGGCAAACATGGCTTTGCTAAGAATGGTTCCCTGCTTCTGCTCACTCTAGACGTGTCTTGATTGTTCACGGTTTAGTTACCCTGTAAGTTTTGGCTGCCAGGTTCATAATTCAGGGGGAATTTCACTCTGGCCGGTGTATATAAGTATCAGTGACTTTCAGAGAAGCCAGAGAAAGGAAGCACATTGGAAGTTTTCTGGAGGCGCGCCAGCAGTTTAGCTTAGCTTTTACAGTAGAAGCTGGAAAATGTTCTGACTCCTGGTTAAGTGTGCAGGATGACCTACTCATTTTTATTTTAATTGTGAATTCCTAAAACCTTGGGCACACTGATGTCAGAAACACCAGAAACGATATAGAAATAGATATAACTAAGTGCTGGAGTATTTGTGCCTCTGTTCAGCTTCCTTGGCAAGGATGGTGCAGGACGGAAATTCTGATACTTTTCCGGAAAAGATTTTATTGTTTCATCTTAGAAGTGATCTAAGATCACTGGTTAGGATTCCTACATAATTGATATAAATGTAGAAATTTCCTGAAATCCTCTTCCCGACTGCAAAAATGTTTTCACTTTATAATAATTCTAAGTTAGTGATACTCTAAAAAAGCTAATTTACTGTGGTTTTTTAGTTTTTTGGAATATTTTAAAAGTGTACAGGTTTTTAAAAATTGAAAATAGTTTGATATATATAAATTACAGGTGTGCAATATAGTTATTAACAATTTTTAAAGTTTATAACCTACTTATAGTTACTGTATAAAATGTTTGCTATGTTCCCCATGTTGTATAATATATTTTTGTAGCTTATTTTATACCTAATAAAATCCCCCTCTGCTGCCTCTTCCCCCTTCCTTCTCTCCATTGGTAATTACTATTTTATTCTCTGTATCTGGGAGTTTGTTTCTATCTTGTTATATTCATTATTGTTAGTATTTTTTAGATTCCATAGAAGTGATGTCATACAGTATTTGTCTTCCTTTGACTTACTTCACTTACCATAATGCCCTCCAAGTTCATCCATGTTGCTGCAAATAGCAAAACTTCATTCTTTTTTATGTCTGAGATAGTATTCCCTTGTATACATATACCACACTTTCTTTATCCATTCATCTGTTTATGGACACTTAGGTTTCCTCCATATCCTGGCATATCTTATAAATAATGCTCCTATGAACACTGAAGTGTATGTATCTTTGCATTGGTCTTTTTTTTTTTTTTTTTTTTTTTTTTATTTTTTCCCAGGACTGGAATTGCTAGGTTCTATTTTTAGTTTTTTAAGAACCCTCCCTAGGTTCTCCACAGTGGCTACATCAATTCTCATCAACAGTGTACCAGGGTTCCTTTTCTCTACATCCTCCCCAACATGTATTATTTCTGCTCTAAAAGTGTACAGGTTTTTTAAAAAATTAGGTGTCTGTTAGTCCCAAGTATTTACATATTCTGAACACTTTTATTAGATTTCTAACAGAAGCAGTGCTTGATACTATTAGTGTTTTGAAAGGCAGTTCCATTACAGTTTTAACTGACTTTGGGAAACGTACCATTGTGTGGAAAGTTAAACAACTGCTTTGTTTCTTAAGTGGAGAGCAAATTAGTGTGAGCTTGAAAACAGTATACCTGTTTTATTGGGTCATCCATGGTTCAATTTAAGCCATAGAAAAACTAGCAAAACCAACTCTACAGCTGCCATTTCCTGTCCAAGCTCTCCCTGCCTATAGAATGTTGACCCCAATTAGGGCTGCAGCTGTTTTTCCCTCTAGACCCTTGTTTTCTAAATAGCACTTAATCTGGGTTACTGGGGGCAAGCAGTTTTTGTTGGGAAGTTTAGCACTCGTGTGAGTTAATTTGCACTTATATTTTGGGCACAGTGGCTTGCTTCTGCAGGAGTTCAGGTGAGTGCTGGAGAAAATCCGTCCCCCTGTTGGAGACATAGTCAACACAGCTAATAAGTATCCACTGTATGTATGCTGGTGCCCTGCCTTGTATTTAAACCCATATGGATTATGAACATAGTATAAAACATAGCTCAGTACTTAGAATGAAGCAGCAAGATTGTGAGAGGCAGCAATTTCAAGGTTAATGAAGGAGCATGAATAATTCAGGGTAAGTTGCTCAGGACAGTTGTTGAATGATCATCAGTTTTAGGGGCTTCCTTGGGGGCTAAGTGGTAAAAAATCTCCCTGCAATATAGGAGATGCAGGAGACACAGGTTCAATCCCTGGTTGGGAAGATTCCCTGGAGGAGGAAATAGCAAACCACTCCAATATTCTTGCTGGGACAATCTCATGGACAGAGGTGCCTGGCAGGCTATGGCTGTGAGGTTGCAAAGAGTCAGACACAGTTGAGCATGCCTCAGTTTTAGCCAGCAGACAGATCGGTTTTTTATGAACGTCTTGAAGGCTTCCTGGAAGAAAAAGAAGCCTTTCAGTTCTTCCCAAGATGATGGTTATAACATGGATGATCAAGCACAAGGGAGGAACTGAGAGACTGGATACCTCGCTCTGGATTCTTGTTGAGCAATGATGTTTCCTGTAGCGCCCCAGGTCTACAGAGTGAGGTTTGAAGGAAAACCTCTTGAACAGGTCAGCATCTTTCTGTAGGGCCCAGGCAGAGGACTGTCAGTTCAGTTCAGTCGCTTAGTCGTGTCTGACTCTTTTTGACCCCGTGAATTGCAGCATGCCAGGCCTCCCTGTCCATCACTAACTCCCAGAGTTCACCCAAACTCATGTGCATCGAGTCGGTGATGCCATCCAGCTATCATCCTCTGTCGTCCCCTTCTCCTCTTGCCCCCAATCCCTCCCAGCATCAGAGTCTTTTCCAATGAGTCAACTCTTCACATGAGGTGGCCAAAGTATTGGAGTTTCAGCTTTAGCATCATTCCTTCCAAAGAACACCCAGGACTGATCTCCTTTAGAATAGACTGGTTGGATCTTCTTGCAGTCCAAGGGACTCTCAAGAGTCTTCTCCAACATCACAGTTCAAAAGCATCAGTTCTTCGGTGCTCAGCTTTCTTCACAGCCCAACTTTCAAATCCATACATGACCACTGGAAAAACCATAGCCTTGACTAGACGGACCTTTGTTGGCAAAATAATGTCTTTGCTTTTGAATATGCTATCTAGGTTGGTCATAACTTTTCTTCCAAGGAGTAAGCGTCTTTTAATTTCATAGCTGCAATCACCATCTGCAGTGATTTTGGAGCCCAAGAAAATGAGGACTGTAGGTACCCAAATTTCTCCCCGAGCCTCGGTCACAGCCTGAGGGGACTTGTGGCAATGAATGTGCAGCTTTCCCCCTTGGACAAGGGAAGTGTGTTCATTTATGTATGTGTCTAAATGAACATTAAAAAAAGACCTAGTTCAATAGCATCAAGGTTTTAAATCTGCCATGAACCCAGCACAGCCCCAGGGGTAAATGCCTAGTTAAGCCCCAGCATTCACCCCTGCATATTTGTGGCTATAATTTGACCGCACACTGATATATTAAACATGAAATTAGGTAATTACATAATTAGGCCATTGAGACATGTGCCGAATCCTCAGGACACCAGAACAGCCCCCTCCGGGGTTGAGTAACTACAACTGTGACTGTACTGCTTGTTTGATGATTTCTCAGAGTTTGTGCCCAGAAGGACCACATGTTGTCTCAGACTCTGGAATCTTGAAACCAAACATCGACAAGTGGCTTGAGTTTGGTTCAAATTTAGAGGCTGAAGGGATCCTAAGAACTCAAGGGGACTTGTGGCAATGAATGTGCAGCTTTCCCCCTTGGACAAGGGAAGTGTGTTCATTTATGTATGTGTCTAAAGTGAACATTAAAAAAAGACCTAGTTCAATAGCATCAAGGTTTTAAATCTGCCATGAACCCAGCACAGCCCCAGGGGTAAATGCCTAGTTAAGCCCCAGCATTCACCCCTGCATATTTGTGGCTATAATTTGACCGCACACTGATATATTAAACATGAAATTAGGTAATTACATAATTAGGCCATTGAGACATGTGCCGAATCCTCAGGACACCAGAACAGCCCCCTCCGGGGTTGAGTAACTACAACTGTGACTGTACTGCTTGTTTGATGATTTCTCAGAGTTTGTGCCCAGAAGGACCACATGTTGTCTCAGACTCTGGAATCTTGAAACCAAACATCGACAAGTGGCTTGAGTTTGGTTCAAATTTAGAGGCTGAAGGGATCCTAAGAACTCAACAAATAGGAATTTGTGTGGCTTTCTTCAGCCTCTCCATTTGGAAGAATGTGCGAAGGGGAGAAAGAGAGCATGCATCAGTTGGTTCTTAGGTACCAAGAACTTTCCCTTGTCCAAGGGGGAAAGCTGAATATTCATTGCCACAAGTCCCCTCAGGCTGTGACCAAGGCTTTGGGAGAAATTTGGGTAGAGATAGAAGGAATGAGGAAGTTCTAGAATAGGAGACCTGAAACTGATGGGTAGCCAGTTCTTTGGTCCTTGTCAATGGTTTTGGTGTTACTGTTTTCTTGGATTTCATTTCTGCTGAACAGAATGTTTGGGATAGGAATGCACAGAGGGTAGACCTATCTAGGCCTCAGGCCCTGACCGTGGCCGCAAGCACATCCCTTGCCGTGGATCAGAGGGACAGTCAGGGAGTATCTCCAGGAAGAGACAGATTGCTCTTTTAGCTCCAGTTGTGGTGATACTAGTGGTAGAGAACCCATCTGCTAATGCAGAGATGTAAGAGATGCGGGTTTGATCCCTGGATTGGGAAGATCCCCTGGGGTGGGAAGATCCCCTGGAGGAGGGCATGGCAACCCACTCCAGTGTTCTTGTCTGGAGAATCCCATGGACAGAGGAGCTTGGCAGGCTATAGTCCATGCGGTTGCAAAGAGTCAGGCATGACTGAGCAACTTAGCACATATGGATACCAAATTCACCCATGATTCAGAATCATAGCAGGCCTCATCCTGGTATCATAGTGGCTGGGCTGTATATATGTGTGGTTACTTAAAAAAATTTTTTTAATACTGTGCCTTTATTAGATTTTTCATAAGAGAAAATAGCTGGAAAAGAAGTACAGTAAACATTAAAAGAAAAATAATCCTCCACTTGAAGAGAAAATGAGTTTAGTGTGACAGTGAGGAAAAATAAGAAACAACTGAACTGAACTGAACTAAATCTATTTCTCACTTCCACTGTAATAATCATAAGGGATTTTATTTAGGTCACACCTGAATGGTCAGGTGATTTTCCCTACTTTCTTCAATTTTAAGTCTGAATTTGGCAATAAGGAATTCATGATCTGAACCACAGTCAGCTCCCGGTCTTGTTTTTGCTGACTGCATAGAGCTTCTCCATATTTGGCTGCAAAGAATATAATCAATCTGATTTCAGTGTTGACCATCTGGTGGTGTCCATGTGTAGAGTCTTGTGTTGTTGGAAGACGGTGTTTGCTCTAACCAGTGCGTTCTCTTGGCAAAACTCTACTGGCCTTTGCACTTCTTCATTCTGTACGCCAGGCCAAATTTGCCTGTTAACCCAGGTGTTTCTTAACTTCTTACTTTTGCATTCCAGTTCCCTATAATGAAAAGAACATCTTTTTTGAGTGTTAGTTCTAAGAGATCTTGTAGATTTTCATAGAACCGTTTAACTTCAGCTTTTTCAGCATTACTGGTTGGGGCATAGACTTGGATTACTGTGATTTTGAATGGTTTGCCTTGGAAATGAACAGAGATCTTTCTGTTGTTTTTGAGATTGCATCCAAGTACTGCATTTCAGACTCTTTTGTTGACCATAATGGCTACTCCATTTCTTCTAAGGGATTCCTGACCATTAGTAGATCTAATGGTCATCTGAGTTAAATTCACTCATTCCAGTCCATCTTAGTTCACTGATTCCTAGAATGTCGATGTTCACTCTTGCCATCTGTTGGACCACTTCTAATTTGCCTTGATTTATGGACCTAACATTCCAGGTTCCTATGCAATATTGAAAATGAACAGAGATCTTTCTGTTGTTTTTGAGATTGCATCCAAGTACTGCATTTCAGACTCTTTTGTTGACCATAATGGCTACTCCATTTCTTCTAAGGGATTCCTGACCATTAGTAGATCTAATGGTCATCTGAGTTAAATTCACTCATTCCAGTCCATCTTAGTTCACTGATTCCTAGAATGTCGATGTTCACTCTTGCCATCTGTTGGACCACTTCTAATTTGCCTTGATTTATGGACCTAACATTCCAGGTTCCTATGCAATATTGCTCTTTACAGCATCAGACCTTTCTTCTATCACCAGTCACATCCACAATTTGGTGTTGTTTTTGTTTGGCTCCATCCCTTCATTCTTTCTGGAGTTATTTCTCCACTGATCTACAGTAGCATATTGGGCACCTACCGACCTGGGGAGCTCATCTTTCAGTGTCCTATCTTTTTGCCTTTTCAACTGTTCATGGGGTCCTCAAGGCAAGAATACTGGAGTGGTTTGCCGCTCCCTTCTCCAGTGGACCACATTCTATCAGACCTCTCCACCATGACCTGTCTGTCTTGGGTGATCCCACAAGGCATGACTTAGTTTCATTGAGTTAGACAAAGCTGTGGTCCATGTGATCAGATTGGCCTGTTGTCTGTGATTGTGGTTTCAGTCTGTCTGCCTTCTTATGCCCTCGCTCAGCGCCTGCCATTTACACTGGTTTCTCTTACCTTGGACGTCGGGTAGCTCCTCTCAGCTGCTGCTCCTGACCTTGGATGTAATTTCTCTTTTACATCTCTGTTTGTGTCTCTTATTTCATAGATCATGTACTTTTTATTACCAACTTTACTGAAGTGTATTTTCATACCACAAAATACACCCATTATGAGTATACCAAGCAAATGCTTTTTAAATTTACAGAGCTGGGCAACAATCCTTACAATCCATAGAACATTTCCATCACTCCAGAAAATTTCTTTATGCTGTTTGCAATCAATTTCCACTCCCACTTCCAGTCCCAGGCAACTGCCGGTCTGCTTTTTGTCTCTATAGATCTGACTTTATAGAAATGGGAAAGGAATAAGCATTTTTCAGCAGTTTATTTTATAATAGTTATAAAAATTCCACTGTAGAGAATTTTGCTTGTCCTTTCATGGCTTGTTTTCATTTTTTGGTTTTATAAATAATAGTTTTATGAATGGTCACAAACAAGCCTTTTTGTATACATCATATATTTTCATTTTTCTTTGGAAGATACCTAGGACTGGAATTGTTTCTTTATATGGTAAGAGTATATTTAACTTTTCAAGAAGCTACCAAACTGTTTTTCAAAGTGGCAATACTATTTTCCATTCCTCCACCAAGGGATGAAAACTCAGTTTTTGTACATCTTCAGGAATACTTAATAATACTAGTTTGGTTTTTTCATGAACACCATTGTATGTGTGGTCTTTCATTGTGGCCTTAAAGGGTAGGTGTGTGCATTTCTCTAATGCTAATGATGTTGAACATCTTTTCACATGCTTATTAGCCATTTGTGTATCCTCTTTGGAGAAATGTCTATTGAAATATTGACCATTTTAAATACTGAGTGTTTCCTTATTGAGTTGTAAAACTTCTTCATATATTCTGGATACAAATCATTTGTCAGGCATACAATGTGCAAATATTTCCTTCCAGTTTGTGGCTGAATATAATGGTGCTTTCTGAAAAGCAAATATTTTAATTTTAATGAAGTCTAATTTACCAAAGTTTTTTTTTTTTTTAATGAGTTGCACTTTGGGTGTCATATCAGAAATCTGCCTAATCAAAGTCACAAAGACTTACTCTCATATTTTATTCTAGAAGACTGACAGGTTTATTTCTTACATTTCAAATATGATACATTTTGCACTGATTTTTTTTAATGTGGTGTGAGATACAAACCTATTTATTTTTGGTTTTATTTTATATATGGTTATTCCCTTGTGGCTCAAACAGTGAAGAATCTGCCTGCAATGCAGGAGACCCAGGTTCAATCCCTGGGTTGGGAAGATCCTTTGGAGAAGGGAATGGCAAACCACTCCAGTATTCTTGCCTGGAGAATTCCATGGACAGAGGAGCCTGGTGGGCTGCAGTCCATGGGGTTGCAAAGAGTCAGATATGACTGAGGGACTACCACCACATATGGATATCTAATCCTTTATGTATCATTTGTTGAAAAGATCATCCTTTCCTCCACTGAGTTGACTTGGCACCTTTGTAAAAAATTGTTTGACCATAAATGTAAGAGTCCATTTCTGGATTTTTCTTCCATTCAATATATTTGTATATTTTTCCCTTAAGCCAAAATCACATTCTCTCATTTACAATAGCTTTAAAGTAAGTTTTGAAATCAAGTGGCATAAGTAGTCTTATTTTGTTCTTTCTGTGGATTTTATGTAGAATCTTCAGAATTTTCCGCATGCAGATTCATGTCATCTGTGAACAGGTTTAGCTCTTTGTTTCCACTCAGCATGTGTTCAATTGCTTTTTTCTGCCCCTACCTCACTTGGTAGAACTTCCAGTATGAAGTTGAATAGAAGTGGTGAGTACTGAAATCTTTACCTTATTCCTGATCTTTGGGTGAAAGGATTTATTCTTTTACCATAAAGTATATTAGTTGTAGGATTTTTATAAATGCTTTTTATAAAGTTGAGAAAGTTTCTTTTATCCTTAATTTTTAAAGAGTTTTAATCGTGAATGGTGTTGGATACTGCTGGAATTTTTTTTTTTTTTTTGCACCTATTGAGGTGATCATGAGGTTTTGTCCTTTATTCTGTTAGAATTATGTAACACATGGATTGATTTTTGAATGTTAAGTCAACTTGAACTTCTAGGATAAATCCTACATGGCCATGGTGTTTAAAGTCTTTTTATAGGCTACTGGATATATTGCAATATGAGTGTTGGTCTGTAGTTTTCTTTTCTTTGATGTCTTTCTTTGGCCTTTTTTCTGGTAATATCAGCCTTATAGAGTGAATTGGGAAATTGTCCCTCTTCCTCTGTACTCTAAAAGAGTTGTATAAGATTGGTATTATTTCTTCTTTAAATATTAGATAGAATTTACCAGTGAATTCTGATAAAAAGAAAAGCCTGGGATTTTCTTTACAAGAAGATTTTAAAGTTACTATTTTAATTTCATAACTTTTTACAGATCTGTTCAGAACTTTTGTGTGTGCTCTTTGTGACCCCGTGGACTGTAGCCCATCAGGCTCCTCTGTCCGTGAAACTTTCCAGGCAAGGGTACAGGAGTGAGTTACCATTTCCTGCTCCAAGGAATCTTCCCAAGCCAGTGACTGAACCTGTGTCTCCTGCAGCTCCTGCACTGGAAGATGGATTCTTTATCATTGAGCCACCTGGGAAGCCCATTCAGGACTTCTAGTTTCCCCTTAAGTTAGTTTTGGCAATTTCTTTCTAGAAATTTTTTTCATTTAAGTTGTCTAATTTGTTGGTATAAAGTTGTTCATAGTGCTCACTCATAATCCTTTTAAATTCTTAAGGTCTATTTTGTCTGATAGAAGTGTATGTCACCTCTGGTTCTCTTGTTTCTACCATTTGCTTGGTATACCCTTTTCATCATTTTACTTCCAACCTATTTGTGTGTGTGTGTGTGTGTGTGTGTGTGTGTCTGTGTGTGTGTGTAATACATCTCTTACAAACAGTAGTCATTGAATCTTGCTTTGTAAAATCCAGTCTAACTGCTTTTGATTATAGTGTTTAGTCCATTTATATTTAATATAATTATTGATGTGGTTGGATTTAGGTTGTCGCTTTGTTTTCTACATCTCACTTTTAAAATCTGTTCTCCCTTTACTGCTTTTGTGCTAAACAAGTTTTTTAGGGTTACTGTTGTTTTATTGTAGCTTTGAGTTATTTTCTCAGTGATGGCGCTACAAATTACAATAAGCATGCTAACTTATACCATCTATTTCAGCTTAATACTGACAATTTTCATAAAATACAGCTATAGTGCTCTAATATGTCTTCATTTCTTCCCTTCTTCTTTGTGCTATTATAATCATATACCTCTATATATGTTATTAATCCAAAAATATATTGTTATAATTATTACTTTACATAATCATGTCTTTTAACAAAATTAGGAGAAAAGAGAACATGTACGTTTATACAACATTTCATATTTGTTGTTGTTCAGTCACTAAGTCCTGTCCAACTCTTTGTGATCCCATGGACTGCAGCACACCAGGCTTCCCTGTCCTTCACTATCTCCCTGAGTTTGCTCAAACTCATGGTGATGCCATCCAACTATTTCAGCCTTTGTTGCCCCCTTCTCCTTATGCTCTCAATCTTTCCCAGCATCAGGGTCTTTTCCAATGAGTCAGCTCTTCACATCAGGTAGCCAAAGTATTGGAGCTTTAGCTTCAGCATCAGTCCTTCCAGTGAATACTCAGGACTTATTTCCTTTAGGATTGACTGGTTTGATCTCATTTCTGTCCAAGGGACTCTCAAGAGTTTTCTCCAGTACCACAGTTCAAAAGCATCAATTCTCAGGATCCTCTAAGACCCACCTCCCAGAATATGGAAATAAAAGCAAAAATAAACAAATGGGATCTAATTGAAATTAAAAGCTTCTGCACAACAAAGGAAACTATAAGCAAGGTGAAAAGACAGCCTTTGGAATGGGAGAAAATAATAGCAAATGAAGCAACTGACAAACAACTAATCTCAAAAATATACAAGCAACTCCTGCAGCTCAATTCCAGAAAAATAAACGACCCAATAAAAAAATGGGCCAAAGAAATAGACATTTCTCCAAAGAAGACATACAGATGGCTAACAAACACATGAAAAAGATGCTCAACATAACTCATTATCAGAGAAATGCAAATCAAAACCACAATGAGGTACCATTTCACACCAGTCAGAATGGCTGCAATCCAAAAGTCTACAAGCAATAAATGCTGGAAAGGGTGTGGAGAAAAGGGAACCCTCTTACTCTGTTGGTGGGAATGCAAACTAGTACAGCCACTCTGGAGAACAGTGTGGAGATTCCTTAGAAAATTGGAAATTGAACTGCCTTATGACCCAGCAATCCCACTGCTGGGCATACACACTGAGGAAGGCAGAATTGAAAGAGACATGTGTACCCCAATGTTCATTGCAGCACTGTTTATAATAGCTAGGACATGGAAGCAACCTAGCTGTCCATCAGCAGACGAATGGATAAGAAAGCTGTGGTACATATACATAATGGAGTATTACTCAGCCATTAAAAAGAATTCATTTGAACCAGTTCTAATGAGGTGGATGAAACTGGAGCCGATTACACAGAGTGAAGTAAGCCAGAAAGAAAAACACCAATACAGTATACTAACACATATATATGGAATTTAGAAAGATGGTAACAATAACCCTGTATGTGAGACAGCGAAAGAGACACAGATGTATAGAACAGATTTTGGACTCTGTGGGAGAGGGACAGGGTGGGATGATTTGGGAGAATGGCATTGAAACGTGTATAATATCACGTAAGAAATGAATTGCCAGTCTAGGTTTGATACAGGATACAGGATGCTTGGGGCTGCTGCACTGGGATGACCCGAGAGATGATATGGAGAGGGAGGTGGAGGGGGGTTCAGGATTGGCAACACGTGTACACCCATGGCAGATTCATGTTGATGTATGGCAAAACCAATACAGTATTGTAAAGTAAAATAAAGTAAGGAAAAAAAAAGAAACATAAAAAAAAAGCATCAATTCTTCGGTGCTCAACCTTCTTTATGGTCCAACTCTCACATCCATACATGACTACTGGAAAAACCTTAGCTTTGACCAGATAGACCTTTGTTGGCAAAGTGAGGTCTCTGCTTTCTAATATGCTGTCTAGGTTTGTCATGGCTTTTCTTCCAAGGAGCAAGTGTCTTAATTTCAGGGCTGCAGTAACTGTCTGAAGTGATTTTGGAGCCCAAAAACCTGAAATCTGCCACTGTTTCCATTTTCCCCCCATCTAATTGCCTGAAGTGAGGGGACCAGATGCCATGATCTTAATTTTTTGAATGTTGAATTTTAAGCCAGCTTTTTCACTTTCCTTTTTCACATTCATCAAGCTCTTTAGTTCCTCCTTGCTTTCTTCCATTAGAGTAGTATTATCTGCATATCTGAGATTGTGGACATTTCTCCTGGCAGTCTTGATTCCAGCTTGTGATTCATCCAGCCCTGCATTTTCCACGATGTACTCTACTTATATAAATTAAATAACCAGGGTGACATAATGCAGCCTTGATGTATTTCTTTCCATTGTTCCATGTCTGGTTCTGTTACTTCTTGACCCCAGATACTATTTCCAGTCCTCTTAATTTCTTCCTGCAAATTGAACTTATCAGTTGCCATTGAAAAGATAACTTGTTGTACTCACAGATCCCAAGAAGAGTGGGGTTCACTAAGCCATGCAGGGCCAGATGGGGAAGCATTGGGATCAGTCATGATCCAAGAGGGAGTGGAGTGGAGAAAAAATGTGGTGAGAAATTTTATTGTGTTTTCCATGGGAAGGAATAAGTGAGGCAGGGTAGGCAGGCTAAGGATTGGCTAGTTTGAATAACTGCAACCGGGTCTAGGGCAGAAGTTGTTCCTGGTTGTTGTATCTGTCAGTGGGATGATTAAGGAGGGTGGATAGCCTAGAGTGTGAGAGCCTGATAAAGGAGGTAGTTGGGGTGTAGGCTCTGGATTAGTTGGTTTGCATGTGAAAGGCACACTCTCAGCTGAATTATTCACTACCCCTAAGAATTAAGTAGCCTTGGGAGAGGCAATTCCTCCAAGGTCAGCAAGACCTCAAGATGTCAAATATCAAGTACAGAAACTGGAAACCATGATTATTATGTAACACTCTCCACCGTTCGTTGCTGGGTGACTGAGAGAAGGGCTGTAGATGAGGGAGGAGATATGTTGCTTTGACCTCTTTAACCAGGGATAGGGTTCTGATGAAGGGTTCTCCATTCTAACTGGATCTTCATCCCAACCACTCTGTCTCCTTTCTTCTCTGTATGCCTCTTCATTCCACCTCATCTGCCATGAATGGATTAATAAGAAAAATGAGACCTAGGGGACTTCCCTGATGGTTCAGTGGTTAAAACTTTGCCTTCCAACACAGAGGGTGCAGATTCAGTCTCTGGTCAGGGAGCTAAAATCCCACACGCCTCATGGCCAAAAAAATTCAAAACATAAAACAGAAGCAATATTGTAACATATTCAATAAATACACTTTTTTTAAAAAAGAAAATGAGGCATATTATTTATTGAACCAACATATTGTCATGGTATTTCCATTATTTCCATTTAGTGAGATTTTCCAGTTCAGTGTTGGGGAGTAAGAGCAAAGCTTCACTCTGTCCTCCCTCATCATATGGGAGGTGAAAGAGATCAAATTTCACCTGCATCTGGGCTCCCACAGAAGAAATTGCATTACACTTGGCTTTTCTGATCCAAAAGCTTTGGACACAAAGAATGTCTGAATTGGACAGAGGCTGTCTTAGTTACCAGCTCTTGGAGGAGGTAGAGATCTTCATGTTGTTCTACTCTTCACCACTAAATGTCCAGAATTCCTTGATGTTCTCCCCAATAAGAAACATGTCTTTGATGTAGAAAATGCTAATTATGACCTCACACCTTTTCCTTGTCATCTCAAGCCACAGACACATTTACAAAAACATTGTCCCATAGAGGATGTTTGAGTAGAGTGATCGAGGCTACATGGAAGCCAGGGTTTGTGCATTGAGTTGTGCTTTGAAGAATTAATAATGGGAGGTAGTGGGAAAAGTAGGTGGAGGAATTGCTGGTGATTCCTGAAACTGTAAGACACAGGTACTGGCATCAACCATCTCAGAGCAGTGATTTTACAATTAAGGAGCACTAATAGGATTGGAAGCTCTCCCAGGATTACCATGGGGCAGGGTTTGAGAGGCACTGGTGGAAGGCACATGGGGATTGGTTACTATTCTTTATATTTAGGTGTATGAGCAAAAAATTCAAGGATGAAAGTTAAAATCAATCTGGGATAAAGGCCTAGCTTTAGTATTTTGAAGTTCTCCAGATGGTGAATCTAACATGAGGATCCTGCAGGATGATGTTTCGATTTGAGTGCCTTCTCCCTAATATTCCTCCATTATGAGATTAAGCTGGGAATCCCCTTGTCAACCACAAATTGGCACTTGCCATGGGTGCTTGCCATCTGCCTCTATAAGCATTAAATCATGTGCTGCTGCAGCTGCTAACCTACAACACCCCCTGAAAGTAGTTCAGGGTGGAGAGCAGAAATGAGGCATTCTGTGGTCAGGAAAAAAACTGGCAGGACAGGTCTTCAGATAGTTAATTATTTTCAGGTTCTCTATTGTGAAGGAACCCAGTGTGATAGAGGTCCTTCATGTCACTTCCCAGTAACAAGTATTTTATCCAAAGGGAAACTAACTCCATCCTGTGGCCTGAAAGAATTTCACTTTTACTGGATGGATGAGCTCAGCACAGCCTTCTGAACCTTGCAAAAGACCCCTATGACACATCTTTCAAACAATAGCTTACAGAGCATCACCCATTCGGATTGGCTTCTGCTTCATGAAACAACAGGGTCCGAATAATTCTTTTCAAATGCAGAAAGCAGCTGTCACAGGCCCCAGACAAAAACGTCTTTATTCAAGCCATCCATTTAAAAAGCTTTATGTTCCAATCACACTGAGCACTTGTCTTTAAAAAAATTTTTTTTTATTTATTTATTTTTTACTTTACAGTATTGTATTGGTTTTGCCATACTTCAACATGAATCCGCCATGGGTGTACACATATTCCCAACCCTGAACCCCCCTCCCACCTCCCTCCCCATACCATCCCTCTGGGTCAGCATTGAACCATGTATAATATCATATAAGAAATGAATTGCCAGTCTAGGTTTGATGCAGGATACAGGATGCTTGGGGTTGGTGCACTGAGCACTTTTCTTTGAGTTCATCATTATGTCAAAATGTTGAATGTTCCATTTTCAGGTTGAGGCACAAAATCCTCACCCGTATCCTACAGAGGGAATTATGTCCCATCTCAGTTAGAACACTGATGGAAACCAAGGATACCAGTGGCTTTGGAAACAGAATCTTTGGCTCTTCTGAGAAACTTCTTGTGATAATCAGATGCACACAGCCCTTCCTAAGTTCCTGGTCAGGTACCTGTCTCCAAGCTGTACACCAAGTAGCCTAGAGAAGCACAGTGATCCCAAGGTAGTGAAAAAAACCCTTCCGGTGTCAGGCACCCCATTCAATTCCGTGCTCTGACAGCTCACTGGGTGCAACAGTTCTGACGTATGGCTTGTGAGATACATGTTTCTTCACTCAAGAGTTCACCAAGATCTTTGCTGCTTCTTTAAACGCTTTCTCTCCTGCTCTGTGGAGGAACATCAAGGCTTGTGCACAAGCTTGCCCTGGAACATTAGACAGGGATGGTTTGCATGTCTGTCATATAATTCAGGAGGTGCACCAAGTTACTGGCTCGGGTTTCTTACTTTAAGGAATTAAGTGTGTAATAGCTTGTTCATCTAACTTGCCAGCAACATGTACACTGTCAGACTAGAAAGTAGCCCTTTCCTGTGACATGAAAGGGATTCCCTCCAGCTTGCCTGAAAGAACACAAAACTTAACACAGCCTTAATGAAATCTCCAAAGAGCAGTATGGCATAGTGCTTAGACAACAGAATAGTGGCCTACCCTTCCAGGCTGGCTTCCACTCTGTTAAAGAACAGGGACCTGAAACTACTGGCTACACGTGTAATTGGGCTTCCCAGGTGGCACTAATGGTAACAAAACCTGCATGCCAATGCATGCTTCAAGAAAAGCTATGACAAACCTAGAGAGCATATTAAAAAGTAGAGACATTACTTTGCTGACAAAGGTCTGTCTAGTCAAAGCTATAGTTTTTCCAGTAGTCATGTATGGATGTGAGAGTTGGAATATAAAGAAAGCTGAGTGCCAAAGAATTGATGCTTTTGAACTGTGGTGCTGGAGAAGACTCTTGAGAGTCCCTTGGACTGCAAGGAGATCAAACCAGACAATCATAAAGGAAATCAGTCCTGAATATTCATTGGAAGGGCCGATACTAAAGCTGAAGCTCCTACTTTGGCCACCTGATGTGAAGATTCGACTTATTGGAAAGGATCCTGATGTTGGGAAAGACTAAAGGCAGGAGGAAGAAGGGGATGGCAGGGGATGATATGGTTGAATGGCATCACTGACTCGATGGACATGAGTTTGAGCAAGCTCTGGGTGTCAGTGATGGACAGGGAAGCCTGACGTGCTGCAATTCATGGGGTTGCAAAGAGTCAGACACGACTGAGCGACTGAACTGAGTTGAACTGAATTCAGGAGACGTAGGAGACATGGGTTCGATCCCTTGGTTGGGAAGATCCCTTAGAGGAGGGCATGACAACTCACCCCAGTATTCTTGCCTGGAGAATCCCATGGACAGGGGAGCCTGGTAGGATACAGTTCATAGGATCGCAGAGTTGGACACAATTGAAGTGACTTAGCATGCATGCATGCACATGTGTAATAGGAGCAGCATCGTTCTTTACCCAGGTCATCTGAAAATCTGTCACTTCTGACCACAAGGATCATGATTCCCTAAACTAAATATCACATAGTAATGAAGACTTTTTGGTGTTCAAATCTAGGGCAAAAAACTTACCTATATCAACTCAGGTGATAACATCTCTTCCCCAACAGAAGACTGAAGTGCTTGGTGCTGATAGCATGGAATGCAAAATAATTTGATTCTTCTAAGGTTTCCAAGGTAGTGCTAGTGGTAAAGAATCCACCTGCCAATGCAGGAGATAAAAGAGACATATTTCAATCTCTGGGTTGGGAATATCCCCTGAAGAAGGAAATGGCTTCCTGGCATTTGGGTTCATGCACATGAGGCCATTACTTCATTCTCAGAGAGGTTCCTTTCTCCAAGAAAGAATAAAAGTAACCTAGAGAAGACTGAGGTCCAAAGGCTCTTGCAGAAACCCTAAGCATGCCATCCACATGGGTTGACTTCCATCATTGAAAGAACACTGGACACAACCATTCTGACAGCATACTTGGATGAGTCATACTT
Organism: Aepyceros melampus; assembly: GCA_006408695.1. NCBI lineage: Eukaryota > Metazoa > Chordata > Mammalia > Artiodactyla > Bovidae > Aepyceros > Aepyceros melampus. The sequence continues at coordinate 130,054 of SJXQ01002343.1, forward strand.
ATTTGCTCCATTGCCACTTAATGATTCTCAAGAGCCATAGAAGAGACTTTGTGTATATAGCGTTCTAGGAAAAACAGTGCAGATTTGAGAGTCTTAGGAGTCCTGAAAGGCATACAAGAATTATTGCACTAGATTCAGTAAGGCTTCATGGAAACTGCTATTCATCTAACTTGGTTGAAGAGAAAAACTGGACCTTAATTTGAGACTAGTGTTCATGTATAGATAGTTTGCCCTTTAGCTAGGAAATGCAGTGGAATGAACTTCATAGTTACTGCCCTGGTAAGGCCTAGAAATGGGCTTCCCTGGTGGCTCAGATGGTAAAGAATCTGCCTGCCATGCAAGAAACTCAGGTTCAGTCCCCGAGTTGGGAGGATCCTCTGGAGGAGGAAGTGGCAACCCACTCCAGTAATCTTGCCTGGGAAATCCCGTGGATAGAGAAGCCTGGTGAGCTATAGTCCATGGATTTGCAAAGAGTTGGACATGACTGAAGGACTAATACATACATAGCAATGTTCAGGGAAAACCAGCACCGTTTTCAGGCTGGATCTAATTTGTTTCTGTGTGAGATAAATTAGCGTCAGATAGGAGTTCCCAGAATGAGTTTAGACACAAGGTATTTTTTCAGTGTAGCTCAGGTTTATTCACTGAGACAGACCAGCATTGCACATAAGAGCAGCTAGAGCTGTGTTCCTGAGGCTGTTTGAGAACTTTGCTAATCTAGCCATCCAAGGAAGAAAGAAGTGCTTTGCTCTTCAGTTCGCACACAAAGAGTTGATCCCAATGACCTTTCACACTCGATACTGCCCAGGAGCCAACAGAAGATATTTTCAGTGCTCAGTGTTCTTTCAAGCAAAATGGTGCAGATGTGAAAATCCTAAACATCTTGAAAGGCATGCTCCAGTTATTGCAATAGATTGAGAAAGGCTTCTTGGAAACTGTTTAATAAATAACTTTTTTGATGATAGAAACCAGACCTTATTTTGAGGTTACTGGTCATGTTCAGTTTGCCCTTTAGCTAGAGAGTGCTGTGGGATGAGCTCCTAGCAAGTAATTGCAAACACTCTGTTTCTTAGGAGAAAACTCACTTGTTCTCCCAGAGGCATTCCTGCACTGAAGAGAAGACAGCAACAATAGTGATTTCCGGGCCACTTTAAAACTGTAGCTCTCTAGCTTTCAAGTGCAGAAAATTGTGTTTCTGTCATCAGACCCCAATTTCAGAGTTGACACACAGCATATCTACCTGCAGTTTCTGACCAGCGAAAAGTGACATCTGGGACACATGGAAACCTGCCATGAATAAACTTGTGGAGGCAGGGAGGTCTGCCTGTGGTGAACTGCATATCCTAGTTACTGTCCTGGTTAGGCCTATCTGCCTTCAGATCTTCCAAAGGCCTAGGAATGTTCAGGGAAATCCTGCACTGTTTCCAGGCTGCATCTAAAATCGGTTTTCTGCTTGAGACAGATAGGCATCAGGTGTGAGTTCCCAGAATGAATTGTAAGTACAAGGGTTTTTTTTTTTTTCTTTCTTATTCCTGGTGCAGTTTGACTTTACTCACTGAGGCAAAATGGCATTGCACATGAGACGTGCAACAGACCACAGCCGGACGTGTGGTCCTGGAGCTATTGAAGCTTTGGAAATCTAAGAATCCAAGGAAGAAAAAATGCTTTGCCCTTCTCTCCACTCACAAAGTGTTGATCCCAATGACCTCTGGCACTTGATGCTGCTCAGGGGCTAAGAAAAATACTTTTGGTGCACAGTGTTCTTTCAGGGAAAACATTGCGGATGCAACAGTCCTAGGATTCCTGAAAGGCATACCAGAGTTACTGTACGAGAGTGAGTAAGGCTTCTGGGAAACTACTTTATGAATAACTTTGTTGTCTGGAAAATCTGGACCTTACTTTGAGGCTTCTTGTAACATTTAGATACAGAGTTCTGTGGGATGAGCTCCTAACAAGGAGTTGGAAGCACCCTGTTTCTTTGGAGAAAAGTCACTTGTATTCGCAGAGGCATTCCTGTACTAAAGAGAATCCAGGCAAGAACAGTGATTTCCAGGAGGTTTTGAGGTCCCAACTCTCTACATTTCAAGTGGGGAAAGTGCTTCTTCTGCCATTCAGTTCAGTTCAGCTCAGTTGCTCAGTCGTGTCCAACTCTTTGTGACCCCATGGACTTTACAGCACGCCAGGCTTCCCTGTCCATCACCAACTCCTGGAGCTTGCTCAAACTTATGTCCATAGAGTCGGTGATGCCATCCAACCATCTTATCTTCTGTTGCTCCTTCTCCTCCTGCCTTCAATCTTTCCCAGCATCAGGGTCTTTTCCAATGAGTCAGTTCTTCACATCAGGTGGCCAAAATACTGGAGCCTCAGCTTCAGCATCAGTTCTTCCAATGAATATTCAGGACTGATTTCCTTTAGGATTGACTGGTTTGATTGACTGCCCTTGCCATTAGGTTCCAATTTTATTTATTTATTTTTAGCTATTCTCTAGTCTTTATTAATAATTTCAGAGCATTGAAAATAAAGGAGAATATATTAATTGTTTTTTGAAAGTAAGTATAACATTGATTCCTCAACCTGACAAAGTACAAAAATGAAATTATAGAACAATATCACTTATAAATATTGATGCAAAAGTACTAAACAGATTTTCACAAACTGAATCAAACGCAATGTTAATAAACCAATGCACCTTAAACAATTGATATTTTTTCCAGAAATGCAAGCTTAGTTCAACATGAGGAAGTCCACTGGTATAACAATACACTTAAGGAAAAAATCATGTAAGTATCTCCACAGATGCTGAAAGACCTTTCATAGAAATCAACACCCTTGCCTGATATATCAGTTAAGAAAACAAGAATGGATGGTTACTTCTCCTTATGATAAAATATTTTGTATGCTTGAATCCTAAAGTCAGCATCTTAGGTGATGGGAAAACATTACAGGCATTTCCACACAGGCAAGTTGACCACTATCTTCATTACTGTTCCACAGTTGTACTAGAGGTATCAGCAATTAGAGAAATCAATTAGAAGCATAAGTTATAGAGAAAGAGAATCAAAACCATCTCAATTTGCACATGATATGATAATAAAATAGGAAAGCCATAGAAAATAAATGATAATAGTAAATCAAACAAGAAAAGAAATTTTAAGATGGCAGGGTAAAAACTTGATGTACAGAAATCAATAGCTTTGTTCTACATAAATAAAAACCAGTTAGAGGGAACAACAGCAACAAAAAAGATAAAATACTTAGAAATAAACTTAGCAAGAAACAGGCAAATCCTACCTGAAGAAAACTTTAAAACACTTCTGCAAGACACAGAACTAGTCTCAAGCAAATAGAAAGACATCCTTTGATCTTGGATGGGTTAACATCATTAAAAAAGCCAGTTTCTCCAAAGTTAATCTATGACTTTAACATGATCCCAGTGAAAATACAAATAAGCTTTTTTATGGAGTGAGACAAGTGATACGTCAGTCCATATGAAAAATCAGACATAAAATAACCATTAAAATCATGAGAAATAAAAGTTACAAGGACAAACAGCTCTACCAGACTTTAAAATGAAGGGTAAATCCTCTATAATTAAACTAGTGTGTTATTGGTGCCTGAAGAAACAAAATAGCAATGGAATGACTGCAAAGTCCAGAAGCAGAGCCAATTCACATGGAATTTAGTGTATGATAAATGGTCACCCATTCCAGTATTCTTGCCCAGGAAATCTCATGGACAGAGAGGCCTGGAAGACTGCAGTCCATGGGGTTGCAGAGGTGGACACGACTTAGCAACTAAACAACAACAAGAAAGGTGGCATCTCATATCATGAGAGCCAAGATAAACTTTTTAATATATTGTGTTGGCATAACTAGGTAGCCCTTTGAAAAAAGATAGAATTAGATGTTCATCTTCACCTGCACAAGAATAAACTCCAAATGAAGCTGAGACCTACCTATAAAAAAATGACATCATAAAAACACTAGAGGAGAACATGGATGCATTTTCCAGCAACATAGGTGTGAGGAAAAGTTTTCTAATTGTGGCTTAAAATCTGGATGTGGTAAAAGAAAAGATTGATACATTTGATTACATAAAGCTAATTACTTTTACATGAACACTGTTGGCATGGCAAACAAACAGACTCACAAAACACCCCACCTTAAACATAATCAAAACACGTGACAAAGTGGGAGAAAACATTTGCAAAATACTTCAGAAATAAAGGATTAACATCTTTAATATATGGCTTTCCCAGTGGCTCATCAATAAAGAATCTGTCTGCAATGCAGGAGACCTGGGTTCGCTCCCTGGGTCAGGAAGATCCCCCGGAGGAGGAAATGGCGACTCACTCCAGTGTTCTTGCCCAGAAAATCCCATGGACAGAGGACCTTGGTGAACTACAGTCCGGAGGTCACAAAGAGTCAGACATGACTGAAGGGACTGAGCTTACATCCTTAATATATAAAGCACTATTGAAATTGGAGGAGAAGGAAACCAAATAGAAAAATAGGCAGAAGAAATGAAAAGATAATTCACCTGTAAGATAAACAATGGCTTTTAAACATATGAAAACATATTCAGTGTCAGTCCTAATTAGAGAAAAGCAAATTAAAATGACTCTGAGATAACATGTTTCACCTGTCATTTGGCAGAACTGACTAAGCTTGATAACTCAGCCTATTGGCCATCATGTACATTGCTGTTGGAAATGCAAGTAGGTACAATTGTTTTGAGGGAAAATTTGGTAATATTTATCACAAACTACCTGTGTGTTTTCATTTTGACCAAAGATTCCACTGATAAGAATTAACCCTGAAGACATAACTTAAAAGTATGAAAATACTCCTGTACAAGATTATTCATTCCAGAATTATTTGCAGTTGCAAATTTCTGGAAGTAACCTAATTCCAAAACTTGGTGTGAACAGGTTGAGTGACCACTGGTGAATACAGTCAATGGAGTATACTACGCAACTACAAAAAATGAAGGGAATGACTATGAAGTGACAAATGATAACTTCTAAGATATAAAAATGACAATTAGAGGGCAGAAGAACCAGTTCATTCTAAAGGAGATCAGTCCTGGTGTTCTTTGGAAGGACTGATGCTAAAGCTGAAACTCCAATACTTTGGCCACCTCATGCGAAGAGTTGACTCACTGGAAAAGACTCTGATGCTGGGAGAGATTGGGGGCATGAGGAGAAGGGGACGACAGAGGATGAGATGGCTGGATGGCATCACCGACTCGATGGACATGAGTTTTGGTGAACTCCAGGAGTTGATTATGGACAGGGAGGCCTGGCGTGCTGCGATTCATGGGGTCACAAAGAGTCGGACACGACTGAGCAACTGAACTGAACTGAACTGAGAATATCTTCTAGAGTGGTGGGAACAGGGTTTGATTAGGGGTGCAGAAGTGTTCTAAAATTGGATGATGGTGATGGTTGCACATTACATACTTTTACTAAAACTTACCAGATCCTACACCTGCAGAGGGTGAATTTTATGATATAAAAATAAATAAATAAATAAATAAAAATATACCTAAGCAAAGCTGTAAAAACAAAAGAACATTTTTAGTATGTTATGGTTATTTAATAAAGGAAGTGAAATTAAAATGTATATTTGAATCTGTGTATTTTAGCAAAAAAGAAAAATTGGAAGGGTAAACTAGAATCTAATGAGATTGGTTACCTATGGAGGTGGTTGGGCCAGAGTTGAAAGAGTGGAAGGATGAGAATGGGTCAGAAGAGTAACAAGTAGAATTTCTCTGAGTATGAATTTATGTGTTTCTTTGATATTTATAATCATGTTGATATTTCACAACCAAAAAAAAAAGTGAGAGAAAAAGCATCAATACCCAATGTGGAATAAATACAGAAACAGAGTGAGTCTAGATATATTTCAAATAGATAATACACAACGCTGAGGGTGAAGCCAGTTCTCCAAGCAACTTTTGCCCTCAGTATTTTGACCATACATTCTCAGGCTAATAACAAAAAAAATTGTAAACAAATATATTTTTACTTTCATTAGTAGGTTTGTTTTTAAAGGTGTTATGGACTTGTAGTTCTGAAATTATTTTGTTTCTCTTGAAGACTGAGGAACTATATAAATGTATTGTCAGTAATGGAAGCCAGTTTTCTCCAAATCAGTGGAGGAAGATACACGTACTAGATAGAAGGTGGAAGGCGAGCATTAGTCCCGTGATGTTGGATTGGAATTTAAGATTTTGGCACACACAGAGACCTTCAAATATATACGCAAGTGCACTGATGTGGCTGTGTCTGCCAAAAGAGCCTAAAAGCTATGACACCCCAGTAGCAAACCAAAGACCCACATCTTGCTTGCTAAATAATTTCTTCACTAAAAGGTACCAGGGATCTTCGGAACTATGGCTAATTGCAGGGCTAGGGCATAAAGAGGACAAAATGATGGGCCCCAGTTTTAAAGTTGATCCGTAGCATATTTACCTGCAGTTTCTGAGCAGCAAAAAAAGAGACATGCAGCACACGGGGTTCTTCCGTGAATAAGCTTGTGGAGGCTGGGAGGTCTGTGTGAGATGGACTGCATACCCTAATCACTGCCCTGGAGGTGCCTTCGGAGTTTCCAGCACCTAGCAATATTCACGGGAAAGCTGCACCCTTTTCAGGCTGGATCTAGAGCAAGAGACCTCAGATATGCAAATGACACCACCCTTATGGCAGAAAGTGAAGAAGAACTAAAGAGCCTCTGATGAAAGTGAAAGAGGAGAGTGAAAAAGTTGGTTTAAAGCTCAACATTCAGAAAACGAAGATCATGGCATCCAGTCCCATCACTTCATGGCAAATAGATGGGGAAACAGTGGAAACAGAGTTGGATTTTTATTTTGGGGGGCTCCAAAATCACTGCAGATGGTGACTACAGCCATGAAATTAAAAGACGTTTGCTCCTTGGATGAAAAGTTATGACCAACCTAGACAGCATACTAAAAAGCAGAGACATTACTTTGTTAACAAGTGTCCATCTAGTCAAGGCTATGGTTTTCCCAGTAGTCATGTATGGATGTGAAGAGTTGGACTGTGAAGAAAGCTGAGCACTGAAGAATTGATGCTTTTGAACTGTGGTGTTGGAGAAGACTCTTGAGAGTCCCTTGGACTGCAAGGAGATCCAACCAGTCCATTCTAAAGGAGATCAGTCCTGGGTGGGACTGATGTTGAAGCTGAAACTCCAATACTTTGGCCACCTGATGAAAAGAGCTGACTCATTTGAAAAGACTCTGATGCTGGGAAAGATTGAAGGCAGGAAGTGTTAGGTAAAAGAGGATCAGGATCCCAAAAGAGTGTCTAACAGGCTTTAATGGCCAAGCACCCCCAGGCGGGGTTCCCGGACCCGAACGAGGCAGGTCGAGGAAGTCCACGCCTGGGCCATGTTGGGGGTGGTTTTTATACGTTCTTTGTGAGGGATGGTCAGGCTAGATGGACAGGGGTTCGGATAGGTCGCCAGGCCGAGGCGCCAGGCCACAGGTCCTTCTACATGGCTGGGGTGGGGTGGTTTTAGCTGGGAAAGTGTGCTGTCATTGTTCCCGGGATCTGGGAGGCTCCTTCCATTAAAGACCTCCCCCGTCAGTGGGGAAAAGATGGGGGGACCCATCATGGCCCCTGGGGATCCGACCTTACAGGAAGAGAAGGAGACACTAGAGGATGAGATGGCTGGATGGTATCACCGACTTGAAGGACATGAGTTTGAGTGAACTCCGGGAGTTGGTGATGGACAGGAGGCCTGGCGTGCTGCAGTCCAGGAGGTCGCAAAGAGTCGGATACCACTGAGCAACTGAACTGAACTGAAAGCAAGAGACCAGAAGGGGGAGCCCTCATGCCCTGAGAGGATAGCAGAGCCCAATAGAAGGGGGAAAAAAAAAAGACCTTTTCTTTTTCCTGGCAACAACACAGGCAATGCAAAACCATGGATTTACTTACTATAGCTTTACCAGCTTCCCTCTCCCTTCTGTGAAGGACTTCTCCTTTTCTTCTTGTGTGAAGATGTTGCTCATAATTGTCTGGTTGCAGACTTTACGTTGCACTTCTTTGCTGATACTGAATAAAACCACTTTTGCTGAAGTGAATGAATCGACTGGCAGCCGATTCATTTTTCAGTTCATATTTTGGTGGCTGGTAAGAATTCAGAGAAGACCTTTGACCAATCCAGGGCTTCTGGGTAAACTGGTGAGGTACCCACATTAAGCCCACTGTTACTCTGCTTTTCTCACAAACTCTAGAGTTGGAGGGTTTGTCTTTCTCTTGGACTCTACCTTCTGACCTTTTTGTGTTTTGAAATGGGCATGTTCCTATTTTAATATGATGTCTAATTCTGTATGGGAGTTGATTGGCACATTGATCTGATCTTGAAATCAAACAGGCTCACTAGAATTAGCTAGGCTTTGACCATTCCATTGGGAGCAGGGGCTGTTTCATTGGAACTGTGCTTGTTCAGCCTTAGGTACATCCATTTAGAATAGGGACTGGTCTATGACAACCGGGCTTACTCCATGACAAGTTGTTCCCTTAGGACTGATTGCACTTAAGTCTTTGGTTATTTAAAATATTTGCGCTTTGGGAGTTGTGAGCTGTTTTGCCTATTTGAGCTGTTTAAGCTGTTGCAAAATTATTCTCTTACTCTGGGAAAAAAATCTGAGTAATGGGATCAGTTATCTAAATAACCTCCACCAATACTCTAGGCAATTTCATGTTTAATGACCACCACCTTTCACATCAACATTTCCAATGAAATGGACCAATTAACCTAAGGCAACAGCCACTATGGGGAACTCTCCAAACATCCTAAAATTATTATCTTAAAATTAAATTGGACTATCATAGTTCTAAAATTTCTAAAACAGAATGGAACACCTATTTAGGTTGATATTTTGAAAATTCCAAACTTGCCTCTCTGCAAAGTAAAATTTTAAGATACCTGAGAGAAACTCACAATTAAAGAAAAATAAATGGTTTCTGAAGCCTCAGGCTTTATTTCCCTGGCTTCTTTGTCTCAGGATCCATCTCTGTCACCATTTTCTTTTCTGGGCTGCCTAAACCTCCTCTATACCTTCAGTTTTCCCTTACTCACTTCCAAAACTTCAATTCTTATCTGAAATTCTTCCCACTCCCAATTCCACTGAATTTATCTAAGCCTCCATTTAAAATGGAGATTTCAAAGAATCCAGAGGCTGAACCCTTATGTTTCCAGGAGTCAAGCTAAACTGTACCCATAGTCTAAGACTTTCCAAAGTAATCAAAGATTCTAACAGATGCACTGAGAAATTTAATATAATTATTCAAACTTATCAACCCTGTTTCTCTGACATATCCAGCTTCTATGCTTGTCAGAGAAGACCAGGCCAACAATTGGATGAAAACCACAAACATCCTGGAAAGTCTAGTTCAGTTCAGTTCAATCGCTCAGTCGTGTCTGACTCTTTGCGACCCCATGAATTGCAGCACGTCAGGCCTCCCTGTCCATCACCAACTCCCAGAGTTCACCCAAACTCATGTCCATAGAGTTGGTGATGCCATCCAGTCATCTCATCCTCTATTAGGCTCAGGCAATCACTGGGAAAATTCACAGTGTAATTCCTATGACTTTTCCAAAGCCTGTGGGTTGGAACCAAATTTACTATTACTCACAAAAATCTGATGTCCCTGTCCATGACCATAACTGTCAACTAAGATAATTTTTAAGATGGAGAAGCTCTATACAGTCAACAAAAACAAGACTGGGAGCTGACTGTGGCTCAGATCATGAACTCCTTATTGCCAAATTCGACTTAAATTGAAGAAAGTAGGGAAAACCACTAGACCATTCAGGTATGACCTAAATCAAATCCCTTATGATTATACAGTGGAAGTGAGAAATAGATTTAAGGGACTAGATCTGATAGATAGAGTGCCTGATGAACTATGGACTGAGGTTCGTGATATTGTACAAGAGACAGGGATCAAGACCATCCCCATGAAAAAGAAAGGCAAAAAAGCAAAATGGCTATCTGAGGAGGCCTTACAAATAGCTGTGGAAAAAAAAAAAAAAGAAGTGAAAAGCAAAGGAGAAAAGGAAAGATATAAGCATCTGAATGCAGAGTTCCAAAGAATAGCAAGAAGAGATAAGAAAGCCTTCCTCAGTGATCAATGCAAAGAAATAGAGGAAAAGAACAGAATGGGAAAGACTAGAGATCTCTTCAAGAAAATTAGAGATACCAAGGGAACATTTCATGCAAAGATGGGCTCGATAAAGGACAGAAATGGTCTGGACCTAACAGAAGCAGAAGATATTAAGAAGAGGTGGCAAGAATACACGGAAGAACTGTACAAAAAAGATCTTCATGACCCAGATAATCATGATGATGTGTTGACTAATCTAGAGCCAGACATCTTGGAATGTGAAGTCAAGTGGGCCTTAGAAAGCATCACTACGAACAAAGCTAGTGGAGGTGATGGAATTCCAGTTGAGCTGTTTCAAATCCTGAAAGATGATGCTGTGAAAGTGCTGCACTCAATATGCCAGCAAATCTGGAAAACTCAGCAGTGGCCACAGGACTGGAAAAGGTCAGTTTTCATTCCAATTCCAAAGAAAGGCAATGCCAAAGAATGCTCAAACTACCGCACAATTGCACTCATCTCACATGCTAGTAAAGTAATGCTCAAAATTCTCCAAGCCAGGCTTCAGCAATACATGAACCGTGAACCTCCAGATGTTCAAGCTGGTTTTTAGAAAAGGCAGAGAAACCAGAGATCAAATTGCCAACATCCGCTGGATCATGGAAAAAGCAAGAGAGTTCCAGAAAAACATTATTTCTGTTTTATTGACTATGCCAAAGCCTTTGACTGTGTGGATCACAAGAAACTGTAGAAAATTCTGAAAGAGATGGGAATACCAGACCACCTGACCTGCCTCTTGAGAAACCTGTATGCAGGCAGGAAGCAACAGTTAGAACTGGACATGGAACAACAGACTGGTTCCAAATAGGAAAAGGAGTACCTAAAGGCTGTATATTGTCACCCTGCTTATTTAACTTCTATGCAGAGTACATCATGAGAAACCCTGGGCTGGATGAAGCACAAGCTGGAATCAAGATTGCCAGGAGAAATATCAGTAACCTATGCAGCTATGCAGATGACACCACCCTTATGGTAGAAAGTGAAGAAGAACGAAAGAGCCTCTTGATGAAAGTGAAAGTGGAGAGTGAAAAGTTGGCTTAAAGCTCAACGTTCAGAAAACTAAGATCATGGCATCCGGTCCCATTACTTCATAGCAAATAGATGGGGAAATGATGGAAACAGAGTCAGATTATGTTTTTTGGGGCTCCAAAATCACTGCAGATGGTGACTGCAGCCATGAAATTAAAAGACACTTACCCCTTGGAAGAAAAGTTATGACCAACCTAGATAGCATATTCAAAAGCAGAGACATTACTTTGCCAACAAAGGTCCGTCTAGTCAAGGCTATGGTTTTTCTTGTGGTCATGTATGGATGTGAGAGTTGGACTGTGAAGAAAGCTGAGTGCCAAAGAACTGATGCTTTTGAAGTGTGGTGTTGGAGACTCTCTAGAGTCCCTTGGACTGCAAGGAGATCCAACCAGTCCATTCTGAAGGAGATCAGCCCTGGGATTTCTTTGGAAGGACTGATGCTAAAGCTGAAACTCCAGTACTTTGGCCACCTCATGTGAAGAGTTGACTCATTGGAAAAGACTCTGATGCTGGGGGCGATTGAAGGCAGGAGGAGAAGGGGACAACAGAGGATGAGATAGCTGGATGGCATCACTGACTCGGTGGACGTGAGTCTGAGTGAACTCCAGGAGTTGGTGATGGACAGGAGGCCTGGCATGCTGCGATTCATGGGGTCGCAAAGAGTCGGACACGACTGAGTGACTGAACTGAACTGAACTGAAGATAATTTTTCAAGAAAAGTCAGATCTTCCTTCAGATACTGATACTAACTGGATAGATACTAGCCACATATTTATTACTGATCTGCAATGGGGCTTTTCTCTCTGGTGAAAAGGGCCAGAATAGAAAGAGAAACTGTCCACTCCAAATTTACATGATTACCCACTCTCTCTCACTTTAGATGACTCAATTGAAAGGAAGACCAACAAAATTCTTAATCTTCAACTCCAACAAATGAAAGTCCTTGCTGCTGCTGCTGCTGCTAAGTCGCCTACATAAAACCAGACCCCTCCTAGTGTCTGCTATTATTGCAAAGAAACTCCTCCTAGTTTCTGCTATTATTGCAGAGTCAAGCCATTGGTAAAGAGATTTTTACCAATTTAAGTGTTTCTGCCTTCAGCCTTCCAACAAAACTTACCAATGTCCTCCCGCTTCTAACAGTGGGACTCTGAGGAACTCCAGGGCCTTTCTCCAGTCCACCATCTTAATCAGCTTGGCGAACATTTCTTTTTTTTTTAATGGAAAAAAATAATTAAAATTTTATCAGAGCACAGACTTAGGATACATTCTGAATGAAATAGTTGCACTCATAAACAGCAGCAGTTAATTATGTATCACAGACATGCACATACTTTTCTGTTTCTCTGGTTAAATTTTCTTTAAGAAAATTGCCCTCTTCAATTTTCAAAAATAAGTTTCCATTAATCATTTATATGCAAAGCAATTGCCAGTTAAAGGAGAAAATTACCAGCATTAACATGGTACAATTTCTCCCACATAAGCAGTCCCTAGTAACCTGTCAACTCACCTCCCATGAAAAGCCTAAGTCCCTTAATGTCCAGCCTGCTCTTTTCATGGTTTGATGGTAACAACATTCAGTCCTTTAACCCCGGTGGCCTCTGTATGGAAGGGCATCCTGAGCATAATGAGCATACTGAGTTAAGTCAGGTTTTACATGGTTCTCTGTCCCTTGCTGATCCTAATTCACACTCCGTTGAATTTGACATTTTAGTGTCCCTGTTTACTCATGAAAAATGGATATAAATGAACCACACCTAATGAAGTCAGCCTCTTTACATGATTTCTTTCCAGAGACCATAAAGAAAGTCTGTAAGAAAGCTATAAAACTTTGCGAAAATGTCATAAAATGGATAATAATGTCACCTTCTCAAGAAAACTCATGTAATTAAATACACACTAAAAATAATGGGTCATTTTCATTCATGTCATTAAGTTTCAATATACTTAACATAATTATTCTGCAGTAATACCATAGATGAATGTTGGAGAACTAAAGATTTATTTATTCCTATGAATTATCTTTTGTGATCTATAGTAAGAACTGTCCCAAAATTTTGCCAAATTCATTATAATTGTAAGGATTCTGCCCAATATGAATTTTGGGGGGAATCTTGAGGAAATATGGTTTTCTCCAATGTGTTTCCACATTCAGTATATCTGTACAGATTCTGACCTGCATAAATCACCTCATTATCCCAAGATGTGAATATTTGGTATAAAAAACTATCCAGTATTCATTACCTGTGCAAGTTTGCTCTCCACATAAATCTTCTCATGTTGCACAGTTTTGATCTTGGGTTAAAGCTTCTCTGTGTTCATTGCTTTTGTGTGGTGTCTCTGAAAGACATATATTCTGAAGTCTAGTGCACTTGGAAGCCTCCAGAAAGCCCTTCTCCATCCATTTCCAAGACTCCTCTTCACTATGGACTCTTGTTGTCTAATACTTCAACTCAAGCTGAAACTTTCCCACTCTCCTTGCATTTATAAAGCATTCCTCCAGAATGTTCCCCAACTTTGATGTTTGGGGAAAATCCTTTCCACAAAAATTATATTTGTATGTTTTAATTCCAGGATATATATTCTTACACACCTAAAGAGTGAACAGTAATTGTGAAAACTGCCATAGTCATTGCATTTCTAAGCATAAAGTATTTGGTGAACCCTGAGTTGAAGATTCTGAGAGAGATGGGAATACCAGACCACCTGACCTGCCTCTTGAGAAAGAGGCTTGTATGCAGACCAGGAAGCAACAGTTAGAACTGGACATGGAACAACAGCCTGGTTCCAAATAGGAAACAGAGTATGTCAAGGCTGTATATTCTCACCCTGCTTATTTAACTTCTATGCAAAGTACATCATCGGAGAAGGCAATGGCACCCCACTCCAGTACTCTTGCCTGGAGAATCCCAGGGATGGCGAAGCCTGGTGGGCTGTCATCTAGGGGGTCACACAGAGTCGGACATGACTGAAGTGACTTAGCAGCAGCAGCAGCAGCAGAATACATCATGAGAAACGCTGGACTGGAAGAAGCACAAGCTGGAATCAAGGTTGCCAGGAGAAATATCAATAACCTCAGATATGCAGATGACACTACCCTTATGGCAGAAAGTGAAGAGGAACTAAAAAGCCTCTTGATAAAAGTAAAAGCGGAGAGTGAAAAAGTTGGCTTAAAGCTCAACATTCAGAAAACGAAGATCATGGCATCTGGTCCCATCACTTCATGGGAAATAGATGGGGAAACAGTGGAAACAGTGTCAGACTTTTATTTTTTTGGGCTCCAAAATCACTGCAGATGGTGACTGCAGCCCTGAAATTAAAAGACGCTTACTCTTTGGAAGAAAAGTTATGACCAACCTAGATAGCATATTCAAAAGCAGAGACATTACTTTGCCGACTAAGGTCCGTCTAGTCAAGGCTGTGGTTTTTCCAGTAGTCATGTATGGATGTGAGAGTTGGACTGTGAAGAAGGCTGAGCACTGAAGAATTGATGCTTTTGAACTGTGGTGTTGGTGAAGACGCTTGAGAGTCCCTTGGACTGCAAGGAGATCCAACCAGTCCATTCTGAAGGAGATCAGCCCTAGGATTTCTTTGAAAGGAATGATGCTAAAGCTGAAGTTCCAGTACTTTGGCCACCTCATGCAAAGAGTTAACTCATTGGAAATACTCTGATTCTGGGAGGGATTGGGGGCAGAGAAGAAGGGGATGACCAAAGATGAGATGGCTGGATGGCATCACTGACTCGATGGACATGAGTCTGAGTGAGTTGGTGATGGACAGGGAGGCCTGGCGTGCTGTGATTCGTGGGGTCGCAAAGAGTCGGACACGACTGAGCAACTGAACTGAACTGAACTGAACTGAGTTTGAAGCAGTACCTAAAAGCCTTGCCACATTCTGTACACTGGCAAGGTTCTCTCTAGTATGGATCATCTGATGGTGAGATGTGAGCCCTAAGTAAAGGTTTTACACACTCATGTCACTTGTAAGCTTTCTCTCCAGAATGACTTCTTTACTGAATCCTGACTTCAGATTGTCATCTAAAAACCGTGATGCACTCATTACAATGTTATAGTTTCTATTCAGCGTGAATATTCTCAAGAAGCCTAAGGTGTAAACACCTGACAAAAGCTGGCCACACTGATTACATTTGGATGTAATCCAAGTGATTATGGATGACCTTGAATATGGATGACCTGGTGTCTTTTTAGGCCTGAATGCCATCTGAAGAATTTGCCACACTCTTACATTTGTAAGGCGTCTCTGTATTATGAATTCTCTGATCATGTGAATGATGACACTCATTATTGAAGCCCTGGCCACACACATAATTATACGATTCCATCCAATCTTAATCTTAAGACTGGATGTGCTCTAGATGCCTGGCGTCTCGCCAGTATGAATTTTCTCATGTTTTGTAAAACACTTACCACGTTCACTATGTAAGATTTCAATTCAGAATGAATTTCCTGATGGTTAGTTAGGTTTGAGCACAGAATCAAATCTTTGCCACATCTACCACATCTGTGTGGTTTTCCTGGAGTTTGACTTTTCTGAGAGTTAAAAAGTTTATATACTTTATTGCATTCCCTGCATTTGTAACTTTTCACTACGGTATGGATTCTCAGATGATCTGCAAAGTCATTCCTTGACTGAAGACTTTGTTGCAAAGTCATTCCTTATGACTGAAGACTTTGCCATATGTGGTTTCTCTCCTGATGAACTGCCTAAAGGTCTGCTAAGGTTGAACATTCACTAGAAACTTTGCCAAATTCATTTCACTTGTATGGTTTCTATATAGTCTGAATTCTCTGATGAATTATAAGGCCTGAACTCTGACTAAAGGTTTTGCCACACTCATTATATTTACACTAAAATGTTTCTGTAACATTCTGTAACAGTTTGTAACATTCCTCTCCAGTATGAATTATCTGATGTTTTCTAAGTTCGTCATTCTGAATAAAGCACCGGCCACATATATCACATTTATATGCTTTCTCTCCTTTATGAATTCCCTGATGGTGAATTAAGGATAGCTGTGCTTGAAAATATTTGTCACAATTGTTACATTTGTAAAGTTTCTCTCCAGTATGAATTCTCTGATGAATTCCAAGCTGTGTGTTTTGAGCAAAGCATCGGCCACATACATCACATTTATGTGGTTTGTTTCCAGTGTGAATTCTCTGATGAACAGTTTCCATTTCAACTAAAGGGCTTTCCACACACATCACATTTATATGGCTTCTCTCTAGTACAATTTCCCTGATGAATTTGAAAGGTTGTATTTTTTTTTAAAGCAGTGATCACATACATCACATTCATATGGTTTCTCTCCAGCATGTTTTCTCTGATGAACTTCATGGGTTGCATTAGTATTAAAGGCCCTGCCAGATACATCACCTTTATATGTTTTTCTTTCTGTATGGATTCTTTGACATCTAGTGAGTTCTGAGTCCTGAAGAAAGGTTATGTCACACTTATTACACTTGTAAGGTTTTTACTTGTGTGCTTCCTGGTCTGATGCCAGTTCTGATGGATGCATAAGAGCACTCTCATGTTTATGAGAAATGTCTTTACAGACACTAGGAATTCTCTGAGGTGATAAACCTGAGGCACTACTGTTGATATTCATCACAACTTGACTATATTCAAAAATTGTCCCTTCAGATTGAAGTATGTGCAACTCATCATGAAAACTTGATCCACGCCTTTCAAGAGGCTTATTTTCTGTATCACTTCTCTATGATGATCTCTTCCATCAGTGAGACTTTTGTTATGGGTTATAGACATTCCTTTGTCATTTCTTTCATCATCTGTCCATCAACACTCAGAATCCTGCATGCTTTTCTGGATTTCCCTGAGGAAATAATCCTTGATTTCATGGTTTTTGGCTCTTTCATACATCACTCTTTGAAAAACTTCTCCTTTGTCACTGTTTCCTTTTGCCTGTAATTTCTTGATCATACATATATGAGACATCTCATATATGTGCTGAATCATATTCACTGGACTGTCAGGGAATTCCCCACAGAGAGCAGGTTCCTGAGGGTCTCCACCATCATGTCCCTGTACAGGGTCCTCTGAGCAGGGTTAAGACATTCCCACTCCTCAGGAGTGAAATCTATGAACACATCCTTGAAGGTCAACTGTGCCTGAGAAAAAGCCATTCCTGACTCTCTTTCTTTCTTATTGCTCATCTTCTGAGCTTTTTCATCAGGCAGCATGAGTCTTCAGAGGTCTATCCTCATGTTTTCCAGGTCAACTGCATCTACCAAGTCCCAGTTTCTGAGAACATTTCTTGAAATGAATCTCTTGTTGTCCTAACTGGCAGAGGGGCCACACTTCAGTGCTCAGCTCCACTACAGAATCCCTACCCTGGAGTACTAAAACAGTTTGAATAGTGGAGATCTCTGATAAACCTAGAGAGGTTCCAGTCACTGAACAATATCCTCTTGGTTAGGCCCTTTGAGAGATACACACTCTTTTTCCCTTAGTTCTTCTAACACTTTCTGTTTATGAGGTCAAGATTTTAGAGAAGGATCATGCCTGCATTTCTTTCTCCCAAAAGGAAGAAAAAAATCTAGAATTTGACAGTAGTCATCAAAGCAGCCAACCAGATGAATTAAGTGACCCTTTGACATCTTTTAAATTACTCTGTCTCTACCAGGACTGGAACTGCTTCCGGAAACACTGCTCATTTTTCCCCAGTGAATCAGTTATTAATACATCCTTTCTTAAAGGCAAAATCTCCAACTGATTTTGCACAATGCATAGCACATATTCAAGCAAATTAAAAGAGATACTTTCAAACCTCTTTCCAGAATTAATCCAATACCCAATAAGTAAGGAACCCTTCAAATTTTAACATCCATTATTGATTACAACTCTCTAGGCATCATCTCTTGCACTATTCCTTGTAGTATTTCTGTCTGCTAGTGAGAAAACTAAGGACAAAGGAAGGAAGTTTTTCTTGGATTTTTCTAAAACACATTGTTATCCCTCAAAACACTGCCTTTCTTACCTCCCCAACACTACTGACATCCATTCACACTGGGAATAAAGTCTTTACTGTAAAGGATTGATGCAATACACTCTTTCCTATTCCAGTCAATGTGATTAGTCAATACCTGTTTGCCTTCACCTGACACAGACAACAATACACTTGGACAGCAATGTCTCAGGTTCTAATGAATGTCCTTATTTGTCACAAATCCTGAAGACTGACCTCAATGACATAAAGTTCCCTAGGGAAGCTATGTTGTTACAATATGGGGATGACTGTGTTCCTTACTCACCTCAAAACACCTCACAGGAAGAAGTATCCATTTGGTAAAATTTTTAATATGAAAGGGACATAAAATAGCTAAAAAAATTGCAGTGTACCCAATCCCAGTTTCAATAATTAGAGTAGCTGATATAAAAGCAAGAGGGCTACCTAGATCTGGTCAACCTTCATGGTGTTCTACCACCCTTACCAAAATAAAAAAAGAAAACAAAACAAAACACCTAAGCACCAATTTGAGGTTTTGTTGAGCTACTTGGTTACTGTTGAAACTGAATTCTCAATTACTCTGTTATGGCCAGCTATTTGTATGTTTTACAAAGAATAATAATTCCATCCCAATTTCATGGGAAAAGAGGCAATATAGCTTTTAAGGCCTTCAAGGAAATTTCGATGAACCCATCTGCTCTTGGATACCCTAATATTTGGATTCTTTTAAGAATTCCTCTATATGAAATAAAGAAAATGACCTTGGGGTACTCACCCCCAAACTTGAAATCACATGATGCCTAGGGTACTATAGTTAGCAATGGGACCCTGTTGCACAAGGATATCTGGCCTTAGAGCCATGACATTGACCTTTTGGTTAAGACCACAAAGAAAATCATTGTGGGATCCCGTTTAACCATTTTTGTACCTCACACAGTAGAAGTTTCCAGAGTTGCCATTCCCCAATCCACCTCCCATGAAGTCCCTCTGATGACCAATCCTTACACAACTCTAAAGCTGTAGCAACCTAACCCTCCTACTCTTCTCCCTCCTGTCACTGAGGAAATCCTTACAGCTGTGTAACCATGACAGATAAACTTCTGACTCCTCATGGAGATCTACAAGAAGCTACGCTGGGTTTTCTCATGGTTCATCGAATGGTTCTTATTTGATGGCAACAGTATTGTACTAGGAATGTTGTTACAGCTCATTGGATATTGTTGGGACTATGCATCATTGTCCATAGCTAATTCAGTCAAACAAGCTGAATTAGACACTGTTACACAGGGTAATCTTAAGCCAAAAGCAAAACAGCCAATATTTATACTGATAGTAGTTATGATTTGGGGCTTCCCAGGTGGCTCGAGTGGTAAAAAAATCCACCTGCCAACAAGGAGACATAAGATATGTGGGTTAGATTTCAGGTTTGGGAAGATCCCCTGGAGGAGGAAATGGCAATCCACTCCAGTATTCTTGCCTGGGAAATCCCATGGACAGAGGAACCTGGCAAGCTACAGTCCTTGGAGTTTCAAAGAGTCAGACATGACTGAGCAACTACACAGTACCGAGTTATGATTTTAGAGAAGCTTAGGATTTTGGAATGTTGTGGAAACAATATGTTTTTGTTATTTACAGCAGACATAAAATTAAATGCCATGCCATGTAGGGCCACCCAAGATGGATGGGTCATGATGGAGAGTTCTGACAATACCTGGTCAACTGGAGAAGGGAATGGCAAACCACTTCAGTATTCTTGCCTTGAGGACCCCATGAACAGTATGAAAAGGCAGAAAGATAGGACACTGAAACATGAACCCCCACATCGGTAGGTGCCTAATATGCTACTGGAGATAGGTGGAGAAATAACTTCAGAAAGAGTGAAGAAACGGAGCCAAAGCAAAAGCAACACCCAGTTGTGGATGTGACTGATGATGGAAGTAAAGTTTGATGTTGTAAAGAGAAATACTGCATAAGAACCTGGAATGTTAGGTTCACGAATCAAGGCAAATTGGAAGTGGTAAAAAGGAGATGGCAAGAGTGAGCATCAATATTTTAGGAATCAGCGAACTAAAATGGACTGGAATGGGTGATTTAACTCAGAGGACCATTATATCTACTACTGTGGGCAAGAATCCCTTAGAAGAAATGGAGTAGCCATCAGAGGCAACAAAAGAGGCTGGAAAGCAGTGCTTGGATGCAGTCCCCAAAATGACAGAATAATCTTTGCTTGTTTCCAAGGCAAACTGTTCAGTATCACAGCAATCCAAGTCTATGCCCAACCAGCAATGCTGAAGAAGCTATGTTTGAATGGTTCTATGAAGACCTACAAGACCTTCTAGAACTAACACCCCAAAAAGATGCCCTTTTCATTATAGGGAACTGGAATACAAAAATAGGAAGTCAAGAGATACCTGGAGTAACAGGCAAATTTGGCCTTGGAATACAAAAGGAAGCAGGTCAAAAACTAACAGTTTTGCCAAAAGAACACACTGGTCATAAAAAACACCCTCTTCCAACAACACAAGAGAAGACTCTACACATGGACATCACCAGATGGTCAATACAAAAATCAGATTGATTATATTCTTTGCAGCCAAAGATAGAGAAGCTCTATATGGTTAGCAAAAACAAGACCGGGAGCTGACTGTGGCTCAGATCATGAACTCCTTATTGCCAAATTCAGACTTAAACCAAAGACAGTAGGAAAAACTACCAGGCCACTCAAGTATGACCTAAGTCAAATCCCTTACCATTATACAGTGGAAGTGACAAACAGATTCAAGAGATTAGATCTGATAGACAGAGTGCCTGAAGAACTATGAATGGAGTATGAGGCATGATCAAAACCATCCCCAAGAAAAAGAAATGAAAAAAGGCAAAATGGTTGTCTGAGGAGGCCTTACAAACAGAGAAAAGAAGAGAAGCTAAAGGCAAAGGAGAAAAGGAAAGATATACCCATCTGAATGTGAAATTCCAAAGAATAACAAGGAGAGATAAGAAAGTCTTCCTCAGTGATCAGTGCAAAGAAATAGAGGAAAACAACAGAATGAGAAAGACTAGAGATTTCTTCAAGAAAATTAGAGATACCAAGGGAATATTTCATGCAAAGATGGGCACAATAAAGGAAAGATATGGTATGGACTTAACAGAAGCAGAAGATATTAAGAAGAGGTGGCAAGGATACACCGAAGAACTATTCAGAAAATATCTTCATGACCCAGATAACCACGATTGTGTGATCACTCACCTACAGCCAGACATCCTGGAATGCAAAGTCAAATGGGCCTTAGGGAGCATCACTACAAACAAAGCTAGTGGAGGTGATGGAATTCCAGTTGAGCTATTTCAAATCCTGGAAAATGATGCTGTGAAAGTGCTGCACTCAATATGTCAGCAAATTTGGAAAACTCAGCAGTGGCCACGGGACTGGAAAAGGTCAGTTTTCATTCCAATCCCAGAGAAAGGCAATATCAAAGAATGCTCAAACTACCACACAATTGCACTCATCTCACACGCTAGTAAAGTAATGCTCAAAATTCTCCATGCTGGGCTTCAGCACTATGTGAACCGTGAACTTCCAGATGTTCAAGCTGGTTTTAGAAAAGGCAGAGGAACCAGAGATCAAATTGCCAACATCTGCTGGATCATGGAAAAAGCAAGAGAGTTCCAGAAAAACATCTATTTCTGTTTTATTGACTATGCCAAAGCCTTTGACTGTGTGGATCACAATAAACTGTGGAAAATTCTGAAAGAGAAGGGAATACAAGACCACCTGATGCCTCTTGAGAAACCTATATGCAGGTCAGGAAGCAACAGTTAGAACTGGACATGGAACAACAGACTGGTTCCGAATAGGAAAGAGTACATCAAGGCTGTATATTATCACCCTACTTATTTAACTTATATGCAGAGTACATCATGAAAAACGCTGGGCTGGATGAAGCACAATCTGGAATCAAGATTGCTGAGAGAAATATCAATAACCTCAGATATGCAGATGACACCACCCTTATGGCAGAAGGTGAAGAGGAACTAAAGAGCCTCTTGATGAAAGTGAAAGAGAAGAGTGAAAACGTTTTCTTAAAACTTAACATTCATAAAACGAAGATCATGGCATCCGGTCCCATCACTTCATGGCAAATAGGTGCATAAACAATGGAAACAGTGTCAGACTTTATTTTCTTGGGCTCCAAAATCACTGCAGATGATGACTGCAGTCATGAAATTAAAAGATGCTTGCTCCTCGGAATAAAAGTTATGACCAACCTAGATAGCATATTGAAAAGCAGAGACATTACTTTCCCAACAAAGGTCCACCTAGTCAAGGCTATGGTTTTTCCTGTGGTCATGTATGGATGAGAGAGTTGGGCTGTGAAGAAGGCTGAGTGCCAAAGAATTGATGCTTTTGAAGGTGGTGTTGGAGAAGACTCTTGAGAGTCCTTTGGACTGCAAGGACATCCAACCAGTCAATCCTAAAGGAAATCAGTCCTGAATATTAATTGGCCAGATTGCTGCTGAAGCAATTTGGCCACCTAATATGATGAACTGTCTTACTAGAAAAGACCCTGATGTTGGAAAAGATTGAAGGCAGAGGAGAAGGGGACGATAGAGGATGAGATGGTTGGATGGCATCACTGACTTGATGTACATGAGTTTGAATAAGCTCTAGGAGCTGGTGATGGACAGATTGGTTCCAAATTGGGTAAGGAGTATGTCAAGGCTGTATATTGTCACCCTGCTTATTTAACTTATATGCAGAGTACATCAGGTAAAATGCTGGGGTCCTGCAGTCCACGGGGTACACAAAGAGTCAGACACGACTACACGACTGAACTAAACTGATGTTCAGAAATTATTATGTGCAATGCTTTAGTCATATTTCCATTAAGATATCCTAGGGCACTTTAACTTGGATTCTCTGGAATCTAAGGGACAATGCATTGCTGATATTTCCACAAGGAAGACTGCCTTTAATGGGGAATCACAATAGCCTATCCTCTGTTGTAATGCAAAGGGATATTTACCCAAATGATAATTTAGGAAATCTGGCAAGAGAAGCTCATTATTTCACTTCTGAAAAGGAAAACCAAAATTGGAAATTCAACAATTATTTTTTTCAGAAGAAAAGAAAATTCTGGTTTAGACCAAAACACTCAGTCTTAACTGAAGACTCTATAATTCCCACTCCTCACCACTGAACATCCATGAGCCATTGGTCTACAGATGAAATGATAGCATTCATGGTTCAGTATTGGTGGGAGAACATTGGTGGGGAAATGCAAAAATTTCATTGTCTAATTTGTGCCATTTCTCCAAAATACAATCCAAGGAAACCTGTTTATAAAGCTCCCAAACATTGTGAATGGCCTAATGGACAAATTGAAGTCTGGCAAATGGATTTTACACTACTTCCTCTACCTCATGGATATACAAATGTTTTAGTCATGGTCTGTATATTTTCACACCTTCCCAGGTGGCTCAGTGGTAAAGAATCCACCTGCAATGCAGGAGCCACAGGAGATGTGGGTTCGATCCCTGAGTTGTGAAAATCCCCTGGAGGAGGAAAAGGCTACCCTTCCAGTATTCTCTCCTGGAAAATCCCATGGACAGAGGAGCCTGGCAGGCTACAGTCCTTACAGTCTCAAAGAGTTGGACACACACTCACTGCTTCTTTTGGAAAAAATTATCCCAACCCAGGGAGCTCCTTTCAGATATCAAAGGGATAGAGGAACTCATTTCGCTGGTCAGGTTCTTCAACAAGTGCATATTTTACAATATATTCACTGTGCCTTCTGCTTTAGTTGAATACATTAACAGTGTTATTAAGAAATAATTGGCAAAATTTGTAGAGACCCTTCAAATGCCTTGCCTGAAAGCACTGCTATTAGTCCTAAATCTTAGATTCCCTCTTTTGGAACTCACAATCTCTCACTCTTTAAGACAGTCACAGAAGCCCAATGCACTTGACTCTCACTTCTTTTGTCCAGACACTAAAAAAAGGTGAGATGCTCTGGTAATGTAGAGGCCTTATAGCTTTCTTGAAAAAACAATCATGTTTCAGATAATACAAAGAGCAATAATAAGAGGAAGATAAAAGCTTTATTTTTGTATTTCTTTTTCTTTTTTTATTGGCACCTATGTAACGTAGATGAATAATTAATTCCAGTTTTTTATTCATAGTTAAAACAAGGCTAAATTTCTATTGTGGTGGCATCATCATTTCATTCTTAAAATTAATTGATTCATTTTCCTTTTTCATGGAAAGACATTTTATTTTAAAATATAGCAGTGTGTATTGCTCTTTGTATTACCTAATTTAAATAATTTACTTAAAATTACCTAAATAATTTACCTAAATTTAAATAATTTACTTTGTGGTGTCAAAAGGACTTCTATTGATTTTATGACTCAATTTTCTGGAATATGGTAAGATATCCTACTTTTCATGGCAAGATAATATATGAATATACATACATACACATAGAAAGGGGAACTTTAGATGAGATGCCCCTTCTATTTGTATTACCAGAATATTTTACACTGAGAATGCTGTGCTTTATTACTTAGGCAAAACCAACCAAACCATGGAAAACAAAGTTTCTTTCACAGATACTTTACATGGACATATGTATTGACCACAAGTGCTATTTCTTCCATATCCTACATATTTATATTATTGGCAGCCAATAATATAACATTGATTTTCCCCAAATTGGCATTTTAGTGAAAAATAATATTTGATTATAAATTGATGATAACGTTTTCCATGGACAATTAGTCATAATTGTTTATTGCCATGTCAAGCTCCAGGAGAGTTATGTGACCACAGGGTGATGGAGACACTGTTCCTGTCCTTTATGGGACAATATTTGTCTAACAGGGGAGACTGTCAAGAAAAAAATAATTTTAGTATATACTGTTATCCGAAATCCAGCACTCTCACTTCTTGCTTGTTTGGTTTTGCTTTTTTGGTGATCCATTCAAGGAATGAACACCACTCTCACTTTCTTGTATCTATCCAAACGAATTGAAACATTATGTCTGCACAAAAAACATGCACATGGAAGCTTATAGCATCTATATGTATCATTGTTAAAACTTGGAAGCTGCAAAGATTTCCATCAGTATGTGAAAGAATCAATAAATTGGAATGCTATCAAACAACTAAAACACTTTGGAGGAGTTTATTACTGAGATAAAGAATCAATCTGAGTCCAAGTCTATAAAATTTTGGAAACAGCACACTGTGAGAACAGTTTAAAAAATCAGTTTTTCCCAGGGATTGAAGTGGAAGAGGGATAAACAGGCAGAGTGAAGAGGATTTTTTGGGCAATGAAAATGCTCTGTGATGCTGCAATGGTGAATTCATGTTATTATGGATGCATGCATTCTAAGTCGCTTCAGTTTTGTCTAACACTTTGTGACCCTATGAACTGTAGCCCACCAGGCTCCTCTGTCCATGGGATTCTCCAGGCAAGAATACTGGAGTGGGTTGCCATGCCCTCCTCCAGGAGATCTCCCAGACCCAGGGATGGAATATCTTTATATCTTGCACTGGCAGGTAGGTTCTTTACCATTAGTGCCACAAGTGAAGCCCCGCATGTTATATACATTTGCCAAAACTCACAGAATGCATCAGTTTAGTCACTCAGTTGTGTCTGACTCTTTGCGACCCCATGAATCGCAGCACGCCAGGCCTCCCAGTCCATCACCAACTCCTGGAGTTCACTCAGACTCATGTCCAACGAGTCAGTGATGCCATCCAGCCATCTCATCCTCTGTCATCCCCTTTTCCTCCTGCCCCCAATCCCTCTCACCATCAGAGTCTTTTCCAATGAGTCAACTCTTCGTATGAGGTGGCCAAAGTCCTGGAGTTTCAGCTTTAGCATCATTCCTTCCAAAGAAATCCCAGGATTGATCTCCTTCAGAATGGACTGGTTGGATCTCAAACTGAACTGAACTGAACTCAATAAGTGGTGCTTGGAAAACTGGTCAACTACATGTAAAATAATGAAATTAAGACATTTTCTCACCATATGCAAAAATAAACTAAAAATGGATTAAAGACCTAAATGTAAGACTGGAAATAAAACTCCTAGAAGAAAACATAGGCAGAACACTCTTGGATACAAATAATAGCATTATTTTTTTGGATCTGTCTCCTAAGGCAAAGGTAACAAAAGCAAAAAGAAACAAATGGAATCTAATTAAATGTAAAAGCTTTTGCACAGCAAAAGAAACTGTCAATAAAATGAAAAGACAATCTACTGAGTGGGAGAAACATTTGCAAGTAATATGACCAATAAAGGGCTAGTATCCAAAATACACAAACAATTCATACAACTCAGCATCAAAAGAACAAACACACCAATGAGTAAATGAGCAGAAGAACTGAATAGACATTTTTCCAAAGAACATACAGACTGCTAACAGATAAACAAAAAGATGCTCAACATCACTCATCACCAGGGAAATGCAAGTCAAAACCAGAACAAGGTATCACCTCACACCTGTGTGAATGGCTGTTATTAAAAATGCAACAAATAAGTGTTGGTGAAGATGTGGAAAAAAGGGAACTCCTCAGTACTGTTGCACAAACAATTCATACAACTCAGCATCAAAAGAACAAACACACCAATGAGTAAATGAGCAGAAGAACTGAATAGACATTTTTCCAAAGAACATACAGACTGCTAACAGATAAACAAAAAGATGCTCAACATCACTCATCACCAGGGAAATGCAAGTCAAAACCAGAACAAGGTATCACCTCACACCTGTGTGAATGGCTGTTATTAAAAATGCAACAAATAAGTGTTGGTGAAGATGTGGAAAAAAGGGAACTCCTCAGTACTGTTGCTGGAAATGTAAATTGGTGCAGCCACTATAGTAAACAATATGGTGATTTTTCAAAATATTAAAAATGGAACTACCATATGATCCAGCAATTCCACTCCTGGCTATTTACCCAAAGAAAACAAAAACACTAACTAGAAATGCCGCATTGCTAGGTTCATTGCAGTCCTGTTTACAACAGCCAAGATACAAAGCAACAGATGAATGGATAAAGAAGATGTGGTATAAAAAATAAAGAAAAAAAAGAAAGATGTGGTTTATGTACACAATTGAATGTAACTCCACCATAAAAAAAGAACAAAATCTTGCTATTTGTGACAACATGGATAGACCTAGAGAGTATTATGCTAAGTGAAAGAAGTCAGACAGAGAAAGACACACTTGATGATTTCACTTGTAGGGGGAATTTAAAAACAAAATGAATGAACAAATATAGCAAAACAGAAGCAGGGTTATGGATATAGAGAACAGGTGGTTGCCAGAGGTGGTGAGAAGAAAAAAGAAATAGGTGAGGGACACTAAGGGGTACAAATTTCCAGTTGCAAAATAAATGAGTCACAGGTATGAAATATACAGTGTGAGAAATATACTCAGTAACTATGTAACATCTTTTTAAAAATAATTTAAAAAATAAAGACCTTGATTTTATTAAATATACTTTTTCTCTTCTATGCTGAAAATATAGTTTCCTTTGTTGTGCAGAAGCTTTTAATTTTAATTAGATCCCATTTGTTTATTTTTGCTTTATTTCCAGTATTCTGGGAGGTGGGTCATAGAGGATCCTGCTGTGATTTATGTCAGACAGTGTTTTGCCTATGTTCTCCTCTAAGAGTTTTATAGTTTCTTGTCTTACGTTTAGATCTTTTTGAGTTTATTTTTGTGTATGGTGTTAGAAAGTGATCTAATTTCATTCTTTTACAAGTTGTTTAACCACTGAAGGCTTTTAGAGTGTTTCCAATTCTTGGCTATTACAAATAAAGCTTCTACACGCATCCATGTAGTTTTTTTCTATGAACTTAAGTTTTCATTTCTCTGGGATAAATGCCCAAGAGCACAATGGTAAAGAATCCGCCTGCCAATGCAGGAGATGCAAGAGACATGAGTTTGATCCCTGGGTTGGGAAGACCTCCTGGAGGAGGAAATGGCAACCCACTCCAGTATCCTTGCCTGGACAATCCCATGGACAGCAGAGCCTGGCGGGCTACAGTCCACGGGATCACAAGGAGTCAGACACAACTGAGCACACATGATAATCCCATGTAGGGTTATAAGAAACTGCCAAACCATGTTCCAGAATGGCTGGACTATTTCACATTCTCACACTAGCAATGTGTGAGTGATCCAGTTTCTCCACATTCGTAGCAGCATTGGGTAGTGTCATTATGTTCTAATTTTAGCTCTTCTGATTAGTTTATAATCATTTCCATTTGCATTTTCCTGAAAGTCAATGATATTAAACATGTTTTCATGTGGGTTTTTTTTTTTTTTTTTTTTTTTTTCCATTTATCTACCTTTTGGGGAAACGTCTGTTCGTATTTTTTTTTACCCATTTTATGATTAAACTGTTGTTGTTGTATTGCTATTCAGGTTTTTTTTTTTTTAAAGAGTAGCTTTTCAGAGCAGTCTCAGGTTCACAGCAAGTTTGAGCAGGAAGTACATGTCCCCATATAGGCACAGCCTCCCCTACTATCAACACTTCCTACCTGAAAGTGAAAGTGTCAGTCGCTCAGTCCTGTCCAACTCTTTGCAACCCCATGATTGTAGCCACTAGGCTTCTCTGTCCCTGGAATCCTCCAGGCAAGAATACTGGAGTGGGCTGCCTTTTCCTTCTCCAGGGGATCTTCCTGACCCGGGGATCAAACACACATCTCCTGCACTGCAGGCAGATTCTTTACCGTCTGAGCCACCAAGCCTCTACATATACTCCCAACCTGAGTGGTACATTATTACAACCAAACACATCGTCAGCCAACATTCAGGGCTTCTTTTAGGGCTCACGCTCAGTGTTCTATTTTATGGGTTTGGGAAAATGCATAATGATGTGTATCCACCACTGCAGTTTCATACAAAATAATGTCACTGCCCTGAAAATTCTCTGTGCTCCACTTTTTCCTCATTCCCTCCTCCTTAACCCCTGGCAACCACTGATCTCTTTTACTGCCTCCAGCTTTACCTTTTCCAGTATGTCATGTAATTGGAATCATACATGCAGCCTTTTCAGACTGATTACTTTCACTTAGTAATAGGCAATAAGGATCATCCATGTCTTTCTGTGACTTGATAGCCCATTTCTTTTTAGCACTGAATAATGTGGCATTGTCTGGCTATATCAGAATTCATTTATCCATTCACCTATTGAAGTACATCTTGGTTGCTGCCAAGCTTGGGTGATTATGACTAAATCTGCTATAAACATCCATGTGCTGATTTTTGTAAGGACGTAAGTTTCCAATTCACTTGGATAAGTCCCAAGGAGCAAAACTGCTGGAATATAGAGTAAGTTTGGTTTTTTAAAACTGTCTTCCATGTTGGCCAAACCATTTGCATTCCCACCAACACTGAAAAAATCCATCATTCCACCTTTTCACCAGCATCTGCTGGTGACAATGATTTGAATTCTGGCCACTTCAACAGGTGTGTTGTTGTATCTCATTGTTGTTTTAATTTGCAATCCTGAATGACATATGATGGGGAGTATCTCTTAATATGCATTTGTGCTATCTGTGTATGTTCTTTGGTGAGATGTCTGTTCAGGTCTTTGCCCAATTTTTATTCAGGTTGTTTGCTTCCTATCACTGAGTTTTAAGAGTTACTTGTATATTTTAACTAACAGTCCTTTCTCAGATGTGACTTTTGCAAGAACACTTTGTCTGGCTCTAGGCCCCAAATATTTTTGCTTTAATGTAAGAGGCAACTGAAGAGAGCTCTGAAAAATAGAAAGAGGAAAATAGAGAGCCTGCAAAGTGGAAGAACAACAAGGCAACATGGCTGTGTTTTTCTTTTTCAACCCCCGACCCATGAGATAAAAGTGACACAGCCTTCTTATTTTGCAACTCCCAATTCTGCAATAGAAAATGACCACAGTAACACTCCTCCCCGGGACAGAGCAAGAATCTTGCCCCTCAAATACCAGAAGGGATGGATCAGGAACCCTGCCTACAAAACAAGGCAAGGGAAAGTGTTCTCCTTTCCTTCTGGCTTGAGACCCTCCTCCATCTAGAGATACCAGGGAGCCAGAAAGTCCTGGCAAGGGGGCTCTTCCATAGAAGTTCTGAGTCAAGGAAGCATCTCTGTCTCCTGATCAAGACTCCAACCCAGAGACACCAGATGCAGAGCAGCATCGGCAAGAGGGAATCTGCCACAATAAGCACCCATCCCAGGAAGTGCTCCTCCCCCAAAGGCAGGGAGGAGCCTGCCCAGGAATCACTCTTTATTTCCAGGACCTGCAGTGTCCCTTCCCTCATTTACAGGCACCAGAGCAGAAACCTCAGCACCAGATAAACCAAACAAATCAAAATAGCACCAGGAAGGCTGTGAAATTTAATTGTTTTTGCAACCTTAGCTCAAGAATTTAGTCTGGATGCTAAACCTAAAAAGACAGTCACCTAAGATTATAGCTAAAATGTCCAGCTGCAGTTTAGTTGCTAGGTCGTGTCCAACTCTTGTGACCCCATGGACAGTAGCCTGCCATGCTCCTCTGTCCATGGGATTCTCCAGGCAAGAATGCTGGAGTGGGTTCCATTTCCTTCTCCACTAAAATGTCTAGGATACAAAAAAAAAAAAAAAGTCACCAGTCATACCAAGAATCAGAAAACCACAACTCAAGTGCAAAAAGATAATCCACTGAGGGCAGTACTAAGAGGAATCAGACGTGGGATTATTTGACAAGAATTGTAAAGCAGTCATTATAGAAATGTTTCAGCAATCGATTACAACTCTGTTGACACAAATGAAAAAAATTTAAATCTCGGCAAGAAACACAAGCTATTTAAAAAAAAAAAAGAGCCAGTGGGGGACTTACCTGGTGATCTAATGGGTAAGATTGCACTCCTCATGCAAGGGGCCCAAGTCCGACCCCTGGCCATGGGACTAGATCCCACATGCCACAATTAAGACTCAGCACAGCCAAAATAAATAAATAAGAATCAGCGGGAAATTGAAGAACTGAAAAAACCCAATAACTGGAATTTTTAAGTACTGCTGCTAAGTCGCTTCAGTAGTATCTGACTCTATGTGACCCCATAGACGGCAGCTCACCAGGCTCCCCCGTCCCTGGGATTCTCCAGGCAAGAACACTGGAGTGGGTTGCCATTTCCTTCTCCAGTGCATGAAAGTGAAAATGAAGTTGCTCAGTCATGTCTAATTCTTAGTGACCCCATGGACTGCAGCCTACCAGGCTCCTCCGTCCATTGTCCAGGCAAGAGTACTGCAGTGGGTTACCATTGCCTTCTCCGTTTTAAGTACTGGATAGGGTCAATAGTAGAGTGGAGATGTGAGATGATCCAATTTGTAAATGAGAAAATAATAATAGATTTTACACAGTCTGAACAGGAGAAAGAAAAGAAACTGAAATAAAAGAAAACAAACAAAAAAAGAATGTCAAGGATCTGTGTGGCAATAATAGAAGATCCAACATTTGTCACATCAAAGTTTCAGAGGAGAAAGAAAGAGACTATGGCTGAAAGAGGATTCAAAGAAATAATAACTGAAAACTCACATGTGGCAAAGGACATCAGCCTACAAATTCAAGAAGCTGAGTGAATTCCAAACATGATAAATCCAAAGAAACCCATGCCAAGACACATCACAGTTAAATTTCTGGAAAAAAAAAAAAGAAAGAACAAAATCTTGAAAGTAGCCGGAGGAAAATGACACATTACCAAGAGAAGGACAACGAATTGTATGAGAGCAGGTTTCTTATCACCTGAAGACCACTGATACCAGAAGGCAGTGGAATACTTTTTAAGAACTGAAGGAAAAGGACTGCTAATGCATCATTTCTACATTTGCCAAAACCATCCTTCAGGACAAAGAGGAAATAAAAATACTGTCAGCCAGCAAACACAAAATTTGCAGTTAGCAGACCTACCATTAATGAATGGCTAAAACAAGTTCCACACAGAGAAAAGTAATAACAAAAGAAAGAATTTTGGAACACCAGGAAGGGAGAAAATAACAATGGAAGAGAACATTTATGGATATATACAATAGGCTATCCTTTTACTCCTAGGTTTCATAAATCACATTTCACTATGGAAACAAAAATAATACCATCTGACACTCCTAGGGAAGATGAAGGCGCTTCAGTGGAGGTAAGATTTCCAAGCCCCACTTGAAGTGGTAAAATCCTAGTAACAGATTGTCACAAGTCACATTGTTTTTTGTAACAGAGTAATCACTAAGAAGCCTTTTCAAAAGGATACACTCAAGAACACTATAAGCAAAGAAAAATGTAATTCTAAAATTTGTGCAAAGTATCTATAGGGAGACAAGGAAAAAGAAACAGACAAGGGAGAAACAGGAAAGAAACAAGTGACAGAATGACAGACTTAGTTCTAATATATCAATGTTTAAATATAAACAGTCTAAATATATTTAAAAGCTTTTGGGAGGAAACCATCAGCAAAATAAAAAACATCCTACTGAATGGGAGAAAATACTTGTACATGATGTGATCAATAGGGGGTTAATATCCAAAATATATAAATAGCTTATATCTCAATATAAAAAAATTTAATGGGCAGAAGAGCTGAACAGTCTTTTTTTCAAAATATGACATCCAGATGGCCAATAGGCATGTGAAAAGATGCTCAGCACTGCTAATCATCAGAGAAATGGAAATCAAAACCACAGTAGATATCACTTCACACCTGTCAGAATGGCTGTCATCAAAAAGTCTACAAATAACAAATGTTGGTGAGGATATGGAGAAAAGGGAACCCTTGTATACCATCAATATGAACGGAAATTGGTGTAGCCACTATGGAAAATAGTATTAAGGTTCCACAAAAGATTAAGAATTAAGCTATATATGATCAGGCAATTCCACCCCTGATATAAATCAGATGAAAATGAAAACACTAATTTGAAAAGATGCATGGACCCCAGTGTTTGCAGCAGCATTGCTTATTTCACAATAGCCAAGACATGGAAGCAGCCTAAGTGTCCATCAACAGATGAATGAATAAAGAAGATGTGTTACACACACACACACATACCCTCATGGAAAAGAACTGAATTCTGACATTTGCAACATTGTGGGTGGACCTAGTACAGTGTATATGCTGAGTGAAACAAGTCAGAAAGACAGCTACTGTACGTGATCATCTGTATGTGAAATCTACCTACCTATCTAGCACTTGTATGCGAAATGAGACCTACCATATTCTGGGCCATAAAACAAATCTCAAAAGATGTAAAAGCACTGAGAAAATGCAGATCATGTTCTGTGTCATAATGGAATCAATTGGATTAGACCTCAATAAGGTAAAGCACACAGGAAAATCTCTAAACACTTGGAAATTAAACAATATACTTCTAAAAAAAGTCAGTCTTCCCTGGTGGTCCAAGGGTTAAGAATCCGCCTGGCAGTACAAGGGACACCCGTTTGATCCCTGGTGTGGGACAATCCCACATGCTGTGGGGCAGCTAAGCCCAGGAGCCACAGCTACTGAACCTGTGCACTAGAGTCCCTGCTTCGCAACAAGAGAAGCCACTGCAGCGAGAAGCCCATGCGCCTCACTAGCGAGTAGCCCCGCTCTCTGCAACTAGAGAACGCCCGCACACAGCAGCAAAGACCCAGCACACAAAAAAGAAAGAAATCAGCAAATCCTTATTTTAAAAATCTATTGGTCAAAAATGGAGTTTCAAAGGGAATTTTAAATGTACACAGAACTGCATGGAAATGCTTACTAGTTATTAAAGGTTTGAAAGGTGTATAAAAGAAGGAATTTAGCTTTCTTCTTTTAAGTCACTCATCAGGCTCTTTCCTCCTCTGGCTGAATTATTGGCTGAGTTATTCCAACATATCTAACCATACCATTTTCTGACTCCTCAATGAATTTTCAGTCCTTTGCAACACAATCTCTCCTCACCGATCACAGCCCTCTCCAAGTTTCCATTCATACTATATAGTCCACAATATTCTTCTGCAGGTAGGAAAATTTAAGGGAAGGAATTTTTCCTCTCATAGACGCTGTCACAGAGCAAACGTGTTCAAAAGTGTTAATAAAGTCTTGATTTTAGGAATGGCTCCTAAAGAGAGCTGGAAAGGCTCTAATGGGGTATAAAATCAGGCAATTAAATCCTGAAAGAATGCCTGAAAACCTCTAATGAGCTTTGCATGTTTCCTCTTTTTTTAAAAGTGGGGTTGAATGAGTTATGTTATTCACACTTGGAAGTGTGAAGCTTAGCAAAAGCAGGCTTAATGACGTTTCGGCCAAGTGCTATATGAAAGCAACGTGGTACTCAAACACTAATCTTCAGAAATTATAAAGAAATATACGCAGTGCTACAAATGGAGACATTTTTCTTCTTTTGAAAAAATCAGATATAAGTACAGAGTAGACACAGTTTTGCCTTCCATCAGGCAGGGACCCTGGTGAGGGTGGTGACAAGTTAATTTCAGGAGTATGTGTCTGAGAGGAGAAACACACCACTTGCTTTATGGCAAGTTTCCCCTGGGGGCAGAGGTCCAGGCTGGCTTTGGGGGTGGTCTGAGGGCCACCTGGACAAGTCAGGTCTCTGGCTAGCTCTGGAGTGGGCTCTTTTCCAGGCCTCATTAGGCAAGGTTAAATTGAAGCCAGGGAGTGGGGGGTAGGTGGGGGTGGGGTTGAGAGACAGGTCAAACCACCTGGGGAATCTGGACAGTACACACTGGAGCCCTTCAGATTCAGGACGCACCAGACTCATCCACACTCATCATGGGTAACACTTGTTGGAATTGGGTGGGTATTGAATGAGGATAAGACCTGATCTTTGCCCTCAAGAATTTTACAATCTCCATGGCCATGCCTTTGTTCCTGAAAGCTGGCTTTCAGTGGGACATCACACTCTGAAAGCTGGTCAGAAGGCTGCTTGACCGGCTGGAGAAAAGCCACCTTCCTATGAAACACAACCACCCTCGATGCTCGCATTCCCTTTGCCATCATTCTGTTCTATCAAGGCAGCAGGAAAGTGTCTCGGTGATGAGATCTGACGACAGTGCACCAACTCCTGGCTGGGCTAATGGGAGCCTGTGCTGGTGAGTGCGTGCTGCGTGTTGGGTTGCTTCGGTCACGTCCGACTCTGTGCAACCTTATGGACCGTAGGCCCGCCAGGCTCCTCTGTCCATGGGATTTCCCAGGCAAGAACGCTGGAGTGGCTTGCTGTGCCCTCCTCCAGTGGATCTTCCTGACTCAGGGATTGAACCTGCATCTCATCTCTCCCACATTGGCAGGCAGGTTCTTTACCACTAGTGCCACCTGGGAAACCCATGCGCTGGTACCTCTGATCTAAAAGTCACAATCTCTGCTCTGAACTTAGGGCATAAATCTGAAGCTGGTTTGTAGGCTCTGCTGAGGTTACCACTAAAATTCAAGGGCATTTCCCAATTACAT
The DNA here is from genome assembly GCA_006408695.1 of Aepyceros melampus. Classification (NCBI taxonomy): domain Eukaryota; kingdom Metazoa; phylum Chordata; class Mammalia; order Artiodactyla; family Bovidae; genus Aepyceros; species Aepyceros melampus. The sequence goes on from SJXQ01002343.1 coordinate 165,713, forward strand.
AAATGTGAAGGGATGAGAAAAGAGTTAAGGAGCAGACTGGCCAGGAAGAGGAAACAGCCCAAGCCTGGGAAACCACTGGCTCAACTTTTTTCAGGAGATAATCAAAACATGTCCATTAAACTGCCATGACCTATTGTTCCAGTGATCAGATTGCTGAAACCCGAAATGGGCCATTCAGATCAGCTTGGTGAGGGTGTAAGAAATAAACGGATGCTGGGGTCCACGGCTGATGAGAGTATAAATCAGCACACTTCCTGTTGTTGTTGTTCAGTCACTCAGCTGTGTTCGACTCTTTGCGACTCCCTGGACTGCAGCACGCCAGGTTCCCTGTCCTTCACTACCCCCCAGAGCTTGCTCAGACTCATGTCCATTGAGTCAGTGATGCCATCTACCCATCTCATCTTCTGCCATCCCCTTCTCCTCCTGCCTTTAATCTTTCCCAGCACATCAGGGGCTTTTCCAATGAGTTGGCTCTTTGTATCAGGTGGCCAAAGGATTGGAGCTTCAGCCTCATCATCGGCCCTTCCAATGAATATTCAGGATTGATTTCCTTTAGAATTGACTGGTTTGATCTCCTTGTGGTCCAAGGGACTCTCAAGAGTCTTCTCCAACACCACAGTTCAAAAGCATCAATTGTTTGTTGCTCAGCCTTCTTTATGGTCCAACTTTCACATCCATACATGACTACTGGAAAAACCATAGCTTTGACTAGACAGACCTTCGTTGGCAAAGTAATGTCTCTGCTTTTTAATATGCTAAGTTTGCCATAGCTTTTCTTCCAAGGAGCAAGCTTTTAAAAACATATACACTTTTAAAAATAGATGTGTTTACTTATTTGACTGCACTGGGTCTTGGTCCTGGCATGTAGGAGCTTTAGTTGTAGCATGCAGGATCTAGTTTTCTGACCAGGGGCTGAGCCCAGGCTCCCTGCCTTGGAAGCACAGAGTCTCCACCACTGGACCACCGAGGAGGTGGCAGTACACATTTTTGACTTGTGGTATCTACGGAAATGTTTCAAGGTCATACCTCTTGACCTGGTATTTCTATTTAAACCTCCAGAACCATTCTATGAGAGCTCCGAGACTCAGGAATGTTCCTTGTGGCTTTGCTTAAAAACTTGAAAGTATTAAAAACATACAAGTAACTCAAGTGAACTCTAAAGAAGATTAAATAAATGTTGGCAGCTTCACACAGTAGAATATTGTACATGACTTAAGAGTGAATTAGCCCCCTTTATACTGATGTGGAAAGTGAAAAATGCAAGCTCAGAGCAGCTTGGCTCATATGAGTCCACATCCAAAATAATCAATGGCAACAGTAATAGAGTTAATATCAGTGTGAAAAAAAGAAGGTAGGGCATTAATTACCAATTTTCGGCAGCCTGTCTCTAGAAGGGAAATAATGCACATTCCTGGAAACCTTGGAATTTTAAGTAACCTGGAATCATTTAATCAGCAATAAAGAAAAACAGCAAGGTCCTACTGTATAGCACAGGTAACTCTATGCAATATTCTGTGATAAACTATAATACAAAAGAATATGAAAAAGAATATATATGTGTGTACAATTGAGTCACTTTGTTGTAGACCAGAAATTAACACAGCATTGTAAATCAGCTATACGTCAATAAATTTTTTGAAAAAAAGAAAAGAAAAAAAGATAGGACAGTGTTGCAGTTCTGAAACACATCTCAAGCCAGTGAATATTAGCAGGAGTTATTCATGATGGTCTTAAACACATGAACATATGAAGTGATACTTCGCAGAGGACACGGATCTCCAGCATGAATAAGCAAGGGGAGGTCCAGCCAAAGCCGTGTCGCAGGTTCATGTAGACTCCAGATCACATCAAAGATCACAACGGGGGGACGTCCCTGGTGGTCCAGGGGTTAAGGATCCGCCTGCCAACGCAGGGGACACAGGCTCTATCCCTGGTCTGGGAGGATCCCAGATGCCATGAGGCAAATAAGCCCGTCGCCACGACTGCTGAAGCCCGACCTCCAGAGACCATGTGCCACAAGAGAAGCCACTGAGACAGAAGCCAGCAGACCCCAACAGAGAGCAACTAGAGAAAGCCCGGGCGTCAGAGCAAAGACCCACCACAGCCGAAACAAATAAAAGCTTTTTAAAAGGGCAGTTGGAAGCATATACACTACCATATGTAAAGCAGATAGCCAAGGGAAATTTTCTGTATGACTCAGGGATCTCAAACGGGGACGCTGTGACAACCTAGAGGAGAGAAATGGGGTGGGAGGTGGGAGGGAGGGTCAAGATGGGGGGACATCTGTACACCTATGGCTGATTCATGTTGACATAAATTGAATTGAATTTGGTTTTTTGGCAGAAACCAAAGCGATATTGTAAAGCACTATCCTTCAATTAAAAATAAATTTTTAAAAAAGAGTGCGGTTGGTTGTGGGTTTTGAGTGAGCAGTTTTTAGGTCTCTTGAAGCCTCGGGCGAGAAGTCCTTTTTAAGGTCTGGTTGAGAAGGGCTCGGCGGGCGAGTGCGGAAGTGCAGGTGAGTGCTTTCTGCTGGCCGTGGCACATGTGCTGGTACCAGGGCAGCGTGAGCTGGCTGACCACCACCAACCTAGCTAAACACAGACCCTTCCAGAGTAACCTCAGTGGGCTTTCCCACTCCAATACTTTCCCTCTTTCATCTGAAGCCTCCGCTTTCCCAAGTTACTCAACTGAAGAAAATCAGGAAAACAGAGAGAAATGCATTAGAAAGAAGAAAATATGAGTGGTGATGGGGACTGTCAGGAGGGAAGGCCATTGCAGATGAGTTACCGGAGGTGCAAATCACACTCGCAAATGTGTGCAAAACCAACCAGGACCTCAACAGGCAATGACAGACCCCCAGTCCCAGAGCCTGCCTTCTGGTCAACCCCAGGGAGCCTGCTCCACAACGTAGCCATTGATTCAGCCCAGGTGCATGCAGCCCCCGGCCAGCCCCATTTCCCCTTCCTACCCACAGCCTCCCCACTGCTCAGGAAGCTGTGAGGTCCCTGCTGCGCATGCAGAACTCAGCAGCAGCTCAGGAGCCTGGGGAGTAAAGACAGGGGGGTGGGTGGGGGACAGTTCCAGGCTGATTCTCACCCTGAGAGCAGCTCTTGTGGCAAAGGCAAGCCATTAAGTTAACTTGGGACAGTCTTGTAGGGCTTATGCCTTCACTGCCAGCCAGGATTGGACCTGGGAGAGAGATGAAGCCGCCAACAATACCGGAGCCCTTACAATGTGTTCTGGGGGCCCCTTGGACCAGCCTAGGCTCCCCAGGTGGCTCAGTGGTAAAGAATCTGCCTGCCAGCGCAGGAGATGCAGAAGTCGCAGGTTCGATCCCTGGGTCAGAAAGATCCCCTGGAGGAGGAAATGGCAACCCACTCCAGTATCTTGCCTGGAGACTCCCATGGACAGAGGAGCCTGATGGGCTACAGTCCGCGGGGTCGCAAAGAGTCAGACACAGCTGACACAGCATGCACACACCAATCAGAACTTGGTGGTAATGATTTGCAGCGCCCAGGTGGAGGGCCGCAGTGCTAGAGAGTTAACTGAAGTCTGAGCATGATGGAAATCTCTCCTGGGCATGACCGCAATCAGGTGAGACTCCTGAACACCAAGAAATCTCCAAAATGCAATGAAACAAGTCTCTAAGGATGTTTTAGTCACCCACGGGGACAGGCTTGAGAAGACTTCAGACCAGGGAAGAACACGTCTCTGTGGTTTAAGACACCTAGCTGGTGGATTTTGTGCTGCTTGCCTTTGAAAACAAATACAACAGCTCATTTCCGACATCCTGCTAACAGAAACTTAGACTGTCTACAACAGTTCCCAGGGTAAGGCCACGCATCAAAATACAGCAAAGCTGGAATTACGTGCTTTTAGCCTACACTAGGGCTTCTCCAGTGCTCAGCTAGAAAAGAACCTGCCTGCCAACGCAGGAAATGCAAGAGACAAGGTTGGATTCCTGGTTTGGAAAGATCCCTTGGAGAAGGAAATGGGAACCCACTCCAGTGTTCTTGCCTGGAGAATCCCACGGACAGAGGAGCCTGGAGGGCTAAAGTTCATGGAGTCACAAAGAGTTGGACACAACAGCATACACGCAGCCTGAAATAGGATCACGGGCTTTCCGTGAGACTTCCCTCACGTCTCAGGAAACTGTCCAAGAACCATCTACTTATCAAGGGCAGTGCCACCTGCAAGGGATATGTGTGTCTTAACGGACATATTGTAAATACACACAAAAAACCAGAGAGCTGATGCCCTAAGCATAAAGTCCTAAATATTAGATGAGAATTAGATTAAGTGCCTGTTGATTCCATTTAACCCACTTAACTGTGTTTTAGTCCTCCATATAATTGTCGACTGGAAATCTATGCATGTGAAAAAGCATCTAGGTTTTCACTTACTATCCTACATGTTTATAACACACAGAAGAAAAACATCCACACAATATGGGCTCCAAAACAAATGGAATCAAACCAAGATGTTCTTTGTTTGAGGGACGTTTTCTGAATTAGGGCCATGAAAACATTCATGATTTTGTGGCAATTTCACAAAATAGGATTTACCTTGATGACTTTGTAAAGCCTTGCACTGCAATTTTATCTACAGACATTTCTGATTTTTCTGTCATCTGATATGCATTTTGCTGGATGAAGACATAAACATGAATTCCATCTGGGATTGTTTGTTTCCTCATCACTGGTAACTGTCACAGCACCCCCGCAGACAGTCAGGACATGAGCTCACAAAAGTGGAGCTGGGGTTCAGGCGGCCTCAGGCAGCACGAGCATAGCCCAGCATCACGTTGCCTGGGCACCGCATAGTTCATTCATCCCTTCTGCAGGCACACCCTTCCCCTGCTACCGTGCCCAGCATCCTGTATGATGAGGAGGAGCCCTACAGGAGGAAACCACCCATCCTAGAAGGAAAGTTGTTGTCTAGTCAGTCAGTCATGTCTGACTCTTTTGTGACCCCATAGACTGTAGCCCACCAGGCTCCTCTGTGCCTGGGGTTTCCCAAGCAAGAATCCTGGCGTGGGCTGCCATTGCCTTCTGCAGGGGATCGTTCTTGACCCAGGAATGGAACTCACATCTTCAAGCCCAAAAGGAAAGTAGTATAGAACTATTTCTTCTATCTACATTAATGTAGTCTACACATGTCTATGCACCACCTTGTTTAAAATTATTTTTGGCAAACCCCACAGGCCAGTTTTCTGTTTGTTCTCTGAGGGCCCCAGAAGGTCTGCGCTGGCACCAGCAGGACAGAATCAGGTCCTGTGGGCTCCTTCCTAACGATCCTAGCCGGACAGGGAGGAGAGGGTAATCCAGAATGTCGTTTCTAGTTTACTGCTTTTGACTAAAATAACAACATTCACTCTGACATAATGACTGCACCAATTAAGCTTAAGCAAAGAAAAAACTCTGATGGAATAATTTAGTTGTGGGAATGGAAACCTCTCTACCAATCCCTGCAGTAATTTTTCTGCATCCTCCCGGGGGTTGGTGACAGGCATGGTGCAGGCTGGACATCCACAGGGAGGCTAAGCTTCTGAGTCGGAGGTGGGGGTAGGGGTCCTCCTTGTGACCAGCTGCTTGCTAGGCATCGCACTCTCTCTCCTGCCTTGCACCCCCAGCATAACCTAGTCAGGGCAGGGGTTCTGATGAAACAGGGAGAGCTGGACAGCAGGAAGGGCCTAAACAATACTCGGGCTAAAGTTTTCAGAATCCTGCCTTGAGTGGAAGCCCCCAGTGGCAGGGTCTCAATCCGTCCAACTGTGCACAGAGCAAATAAATACCAAATGAAAGAATGGTTGGATCCAATTTCAAGGGCATTCAAATAAAAACCACTCTTATAACAGCCCACGTCCTTTCTCTGGGTGATGGTGTACAGAGGAACTCTTCCCACACAACCCCCTTTGTGTATAGGAAACTCAAGTTGGGTGTAGGACTGTGGTCACGGTTTCTTGGGGTCCTGAATGACAAATCAAGAGACCAGGAGCATTTAGACTTTAAAAACAAACAAAATAAAATGGAGGTTCCAATAGAAAATCATTTTGAGTAATTGTTCAAAAGTACAAATATCTCTCTGCCATGGCCAACAAAAACAAGTGTTTACACTGTTTTGCTTTTTACATGAAACTGTCAGCCAAGTTGAAAAACGCTTCTCAACCCTGGCTGCCACCTACGGGGACACCTGATGCTGTGCACCTGTGCAGACGCTCACTTGGCAAGGCCGAAGCCCCACCCGAGGAGGCTGCTAGGATCTTGGGTTCTCGCAAAGACAGGGAGACATGAGAAGCTGATTACTATTCAGATCAGCAGCCAGGCCTGGCTGTCTGGAACTGACATCACCAGGTAAATAAAAGGGCATTCACTGCAGATGGAGCACGTTGTCCCCTCCCACCATGGAAAGGGGAGACGCCTGCGCCCACGGCATTTGTGGTCCCCATGTGGTATGTCTCCAGCTCCTCAAACACAGGGGTCACGCTTTGTGCACAATTACACATGCTTTGTGTAATTTATTACACAAAGTGGGTCACTTAGCATCCACTCCATCCTCAACATCCTGAGCCAGCAAGTACCTGGACCACTAGACGTAGCATCAGGCAGGGATGGATCACAGCCTGGGGTCTGATTCTTGGTCCCTTCACTCGCTTCCTGGGTTGTGGAGTCTGCATATGACACTGTCCACTTGTCAATTACGACCTTTATTAAACAACAGCAGCAAAGCCATTGGCTCTGTGGCTCATGTGTGTGCGTGCGTGCTTAGTCACTTAGTCGTCTCTGACTCTTTGTGACCCTATGGACTGTAGCCCACCAGACTCCGCCATCCATGGCTTATATGGATTAACGAAATGACCTCATAATAATGGCTAACTTGTATTGACCTTTTTCTCTGCATCCGAGACAGTGCTTCATATTCATTATCTCACAACAGCCCTGCAAGTCTGTTAGTACACTCCTTTTCCAGCTAAGGAAGCTGTGCACACAGAGGTCAAGTAACTAGCCCCAAGTCACACAGCCAGCACAGTGAGGTAGCTCAGATGCCTTTCTGCTCTGTTCCTGACGCCAAGCCCATGCCTGCTCCTCACACAGCCTGGGGGGTAGATACAGCTCCGCTCTCCCTACTCCCCTCCCTCGAGAGGGCTATAACACCATCCTTCGAGTTGTGGAAGGCAGTTTCTCAATCACACGCAAATTTGATTTGCCTTAAGTATCAACCTCACTTTATCTAAAAGCCCATCTTAACGTGAACTCGCAAGGAGCTGAAAGGGGCTGTGGTGACTCAGGGGTTCAGGGCCTCTCCTGGGAATGACTGTGGTAAGACTACACCCTGCCTTATAAATCTTGTCCAGGAAAAGAAAAGAAGCCAGATTGCAGGCATAGAATTACTCCAGCTGCCGGGACCCCCGGCTCCCAGACTCCAGGAGATCAGAGGGGAGCCAGGCCCATCAGATGCCTGGCCCGGAGGGCCGGTTTGAAGCAAAGACTCTCAGGTTTCCAAGGAGGGAAGGGTCGCTGGGGCTGAAGGATGAATCCACGCTGTGTGGCTCCTCAGATAAGTTAAGAGCGGCAGACAGGATAACGAGCCAGACTCCTCTTGAGCTCAGATAAGATTGAGGCCCCCGTCTCCAACCATGTTATTAATACTCGGCTTGCTCTGCTGCCTGCCCAGGCAGAAAGGAGAGAGAGCTATTCTTTCCCTGCAGAGTCAGAATAGGCAGGGACTTCCCCAACAAGGGGGCCCTCAAGGTTACAGACCAAGGATGGTGGTTATTGATGGGGCCAGGCCAACCTCGTCTGGTCCCATCCCTGCATCTCGGGAATTTGGCTCCATCCCAGAAGTGAGGCTGTGGCCATGACCTCCCTCTACCTCGCAATGTAACCACATTTACCAAGACATGGATATGGCACAAAGGCTTCCCAGGTGGCGCTAGTGGTAAAGAACCTTCCCGCCAGTGCAGGAGACATAAGAGACTTGGGTTTGATCCCTGGATCGGGAAGATCCCCTGGAGGAGGAAAGATCCCCTGGCTACCCACTCCAGTATTCTTGCCTAGAGAATCCCCGTGGACAGAGGAGCCTGGCAGGCTACAGTCCATGGCGTCACAAAGAGTCAGACATGACTGAAGTGACAGCACGCACGCATGGATATGATACTCAGATACTATGTTTTCACAAATCCGTTTGTGAGAATTAGCAGTGCGCCAGAGACGATGAAATACGCATCAACAGCTATGACAGCCTCCTCTGAGCATTTCAGGTAAATCTTGACCTGTGAGAATATTGTGGGGCTAGACTTGCAGGACCAGGTGACTCTCAAAGCTTCTTCTCCATTACAGTGAGATGTTAGCAAAACACTTTTTAAAAATGGAGCTTATCTCTCCATCTCTCTTATCTCTCCACGGGGTCCCCGTGTCCGGAACTTTCACCCTAGGAAACACGTTTCCCTCTGCATGCACCACCACTGCGCACATCCCCCAAACCCCTCCGTGTTGGCCCCCCTGCCAGGCAGCCACCCAGACCCTGGGGTCCCTGCGAGCCCTCGGGTCAGCGCCCGCAGCTGGCTTCCTCATGTGTCCTTCTGAGAAGACGATCAGTATAAGGCCCGTGCCTTCCCCTACCCTAGGCTCCCACCATGGTCCTTCCGTCTTCCAGCATCCAGTAAATCAGGGGTCCCCAACCTCCAGGGTCTGATGCCTGATGATCTGCAGTGGAGGTGATGTAATAATAACAGAAATGAAACGCACAAGAAGTGAAATGCTCTTGACTCATGCCAAAACCATCACCTTCTGGTTTAAGGAAAAACTGTCTTCCACGAAACCGGTCCCTGGTGCCAAAAAGGTTGGGAACCACTGCAGTAAACATTTACATACAAAGCATGAGTCAATTCCACTAGAGATCCTCTCTCCCACACCCATGTTCTCTCTAACCTCTTCCTCTTCCTTATTCTCTTGAAATTCATCAGAGTTTCTTCAGGAAACACCCTACACACCTCCTAACCCTCTTTCCATTTAGGAGCCAAACATGAACCAGAATCCGGGGCGGATGGTGCACAAGTGGGGCTGGGGATTGGGTCCACCGGAAGAGACGTGCCCGCCTTTGCCGCGGAGGCAGGTGCAATGACAGTCCCAGAAGCGCTGGCTCATCTCCAGGAGCCCCTAACTGCTCATTCTGTTTCTCCAAGGAAACCTGCTTTCCTCAAGCACTAACATTCAAGATGAACTTCACAAACATGATTTCCTGCAATGTGATTTGTTTTTCTGTTGTCTTCTGCAGAGACAGCCTTGATGGTATGGCTACATTTCCGGATGCAGCTCAAGTTGTCTGTGGACTGGTCTGCAGGGTAATCTAAGCTCCTTTTCGTGCAGCGTGCTCTTGATGGAGAAGTGTGATTTGAGTGCCAACCACCCACCCTGCACCTGGGAGGGGGTCGCCTTTGGTGAATCACCTCAGCTCCCATCTGCCTCACCTCTTGTTCCAGCCTGTGTCCTGGGGACCAGCTTCACACAGGTGTGAACGCCAGCTTTTGCCTGGCCACACCCGCTTGGGGTCTTCTCTCTGATGCTGAGGATGCCTGTGGAAAATGTCTCACCCACACATCATCTGAAAGTGCAAAGTTAATGCCTGTGAGGGTGGGAGGGGAGGCCACGCTTCCTCCAGCAATGCTCAGGGAAAGGGTTCTGGATCTTATTCCAGAAGGTTCTTCAGGGCCCCCAAGGAGCAACATGCAGTGACTGCAGCACCCAGCTGGATCCCATGTCTCTCCTCTGCCTGTTCCCTCACTCCTGATTCCTGGGACCACCCAGTTTATTTATTTAGCCCCAAATAAACCAGTCATATCAGACCTTGTCTCAGGATGTATTCTGCTGGGAAACCAGGAAGAGACTTCTCCTCCATGCCTCCAGCTGCACACTTGGACTAGCTGGGGAACCAGGCAGGAAGGCAGCTTCTCAGCACATCTGTAAGCATGCACGCTCAGTCTCTCAGCCGTGTCCCACTCTTTCTCGACCCCATGGACTATAGCCTGCCAGGGTCCTCTGTCCGTGGGATTTCCCAGGCAAGAATACTGGAGTGGGTCACCATTTCCTTCTCCAGGGGATCTTCCTGACCCAGGGATTGAACCAGTGTCTCCTGCATGGGAAGGTGGATTCTTTACCGCCGAGCCACCTGAGAAGTCCCTCAAGTGTGACTGTGGCTCGTTTCATCATTCTGGGCACCGAAACCAGAAACTTATTTGTGACAAGCCCCAGAAGAGCTTCCATGAACACATGAACACAGGATTGCATAAAGACAAAGGAAGAGCAGATTCTTGCTCTAGAATGAGACATAAGGCAATTTCTTATATACTTAACTTGAGCATAGACACATAAAATGATCTCTGGGTAATATAAACAGATTCTGACATCAAGTTTCAACTGTCTGCGCTGCCAGAAGTAAGAACATTTTTAATGGCACGTGGAGAAGGGCGCATCTCTGCTCTAAGCTGAGCCAGATCCCTTGGCTTCAGCATTTTCTCCTCTCTGGATTTTGCTTGTTCTGCAAGTTTGCGCTGGGACATCATTTCATTTGGGACACCAGGTTCAGAGTGCGCCTCAGCAGTTTTATGGGAGGGACTGCAGAGAAGACTTGGTTCCCCCCAGGACTCTGCTATGTATCTCCCTCCACGTGGAGCACCCTGTCCTGGCTACCCGACAGCCTGCACAGCCTGGGGCCCCGGCTCTGGTGGTCTCTGATCCCTCGCTCCCCACCTGAACTGTGGCCAAGACTCCAGATTCATCCTCTGCCTCTTTGGAGGGAAGAGTGTCTTCCTGACCAGGGTCTGAGCTAGGAGGGATCCCCCAGCGAGCAGGGGTCGACCTGTCCTCTCTCATACTGTGCTCAAATCACCTTCCCTCCCCGCCAGTGTGGACTCGGCATCTCAGTACTTCCTGCCCGAGGCCCTGTGAGCGACAAGGGGATGGAGGCAGCCCTCCTGGTGGCATGCGGGTCCCTGGGCACCAGGTGACGTGAGCTGATGAAAAGAACGTGAGGCGGGATAAAAGGGAATGGGAAAGGGGCGGGGGGCCGGGGAGGACGGACCCTCAGGCAGCCAGCCATTCCTCTCTGGTTCTGCAGACAGCCTCCTGCAGGTGCTGGAATAAGGGAGGGGAGGGGAGAGGAAAGCGGAGACGGGCGGAACTGAACCTCTTATAAATGGTCTAGTTCCGCCGGCTAGCAAGTATGTAAGATGTGAATTGCTTCACTTGAGTAAGATAAAAACCCCATTGGGGACGCAGCCTGCAGGAGGCAGGATGCTTTCTTACCCCTCTTCACCGCCCCCTGCACTTCTAGAAAGCTCAACCGTGGAGTTTCCTAATTGCGGGGGGTGGGGTCACCTGGCTCTTTCCCAGGTAGAGGCAGGACGTTGGCTTTAGAGCGCCACCTGGAGGCCGAAGGGGCTCAGTACTCAGAGGGGCTCGGGTTCACTTATCTGCTCTAGGGAGACCAGGGCCACCTCAACCTCACCAGCCCCCCACCCCCACCCCACCCCCAGGACAGGCTCAGGCACAGCCAGGGCCCTTGACACAATCCGGACTCAGGGAAAGGCCGACAACCCCAGACCTCTCAGAGCTTCCTCTGGATTTTTGGATTCTGTTTTTTCTTCCCATTTAGTCCCACCAAATGCATTCCAACCTTACAGACTCTTACAACTCAAGGCAGAGTTGCTAATTTTTATGAACTGAGTCAACACAGAAAAGTGGAAAGCGCACACTTCTTAACCCAAATGCTATTGCTTCCCTTGATTCTTTTAAGGAGATTGTTGGGGAAAATATCAACAACCTCAGATATGCAGATGATACCACAAGGCGAAGTGCCTTAGCATGCGCACACACAAAGACTAGCTGAATTCCTGACTTTTGTACACGTTCCTATGGTGTTTGAAACATACACACAGAGGTTGTTCACATTTCCACCTTTGTTTAATACCCATCTTCCGCATAGGCTGTAAATTCCTTGGAGGCACAGCCCTGTCTCATTCACTACTGTTCCCAGGCACTTGCATACTATCTGTGTTGGTTTTCAGGACCAGAAATGAACAGAATTGGTATCAGGTTTCCAGCTGATTACAGGAAGGGACACAGAGCTTCCAGGCGGTCGAAACCAATATCTTCATGTGGCTCCCGCACTCCCACCTCAGCTTTTTCTGATCATGCTCCTCCTTCAGCTCTTCATGGTGGTCAGAACAGCCATCATCAAAAGGACCACAAATAACAAATGTTGGGGATGCAGAGAAAGGGGGACCCTCGTACATCATTGGTGTGAATGGAAATGGTATAGCCACTATGGAAACAGTTCCTCAAAAAACTAAAAATAGAATTTCTCTATGACCCACAATTCTACTTCTGGGTATATACCTGGAAAATATGAAAACACTGACTTGAAAAAATACATGCACCCCAATGTTCACAGCAGCACTGTGTGCCATTGCCAAGATACGGAAGCAACCTGAGTGTCTACCAACAAATGAATAAATAAAGGAGAGGTGGCAGATACACACACACAAATATATACATGTGTGTGTCGGGGGGGGGGCTTCCCTGGTGCTCAGCAGTGAAGAATCTGCCTGCAACGAAGCAGACCTAGGTTTGATCCCTGGGTCAAGAAGATCCACTAGAGGAGGCCATGGCTATCTATTCCAGAGAATCCCATGGACTGAGGAACCTGGAGGGTTGTAGTCCATAGGGTCGCACAGAATCGGACACAACTGAAGAGCCTAAGCAGTATAATACACACACACACACACTCATACTCACACTATCTCACACTCTCTCACACACACACACGCACACACACGCACACTCACACACACACACACAATGTAATACTACTCAGCCATAAAAAAAGACAAAATTTTGTTATTTGCAGCAACATGGATGGACTTGGAGGACATTATGCTAAGTAAAATAAAAGTCAGGTGGAGAAAGACAAACACTGCGTAATATCACTTATATGGGGAATCTAAACAGTACAACAAACTAGCAAACATAACAAAGAAGAAGCAGACTCACAGAGACAGAAAACAAACTAGAAGTTACCAGGGAGGAGAGGGGAGGGCCATATAGGAACAGAGGATAAAGAGGTACAAATTATTGGGTATAAAATCAGCCATAAGGGCAGATCACACAACACAGGGAATAGAGCCAATATTTTATACTCTATAGAGTATAACCTTTAAATATTGTGAATCTCTATACTGTATGCCTGCAACTTACATAATGTTTCTGTACATCCATTATACTTCAATAAATTTTAAGTAAAAAGAAAGAAAGGCCTTTGAGTTTTAGGAGGCTGCTAGTCATGTGGGTTGACCCTGGAATGCTGGGAGGATTCAGAGCCTTGGGAAGGGGCCGATCTTAGGGGTGACTCTAGAGTGAGGAGAAACCTAGTTTTCCAGGCAGAGTATGGCCATTGACGGGGGGAATGCAGCTAAGAGATGAGCAGTCACCCAGCCCAGGTTAGGAGGCTCGTGGGCGTCTCAGGTATCCTGACAGCTGAGTGGAGCGTGGGAGCAGGGAACGCAGAGAGGACCCTCTGCAAACACTGACTCTTAGGGCAGTAGGTCCGCAATGGCAAGACCTCATCCACCAGCTGGTGGGGCAGGTGGTTCCTCACCCCTGCCTAGGGCTCCACGCCACACAGCAGCCCCTCCATATCACACATTATTCACCAGATAAGACATGCATTCATGTGACATTTTCTTTGCAGTCACTTGCAGGTACTGTTTATACCAACATTTACTGAAGCTGCAGCATCTTAGCAGGATTTATGCCAGGCATTGCTAACATTCTCTCTGTCGCCCCCTGGAGGTCAGTCCTCCCCTCAAAGCCCAGAGACCGTGGAAGGTGAGGACTTGACCCTCTCAAGGTGACAAGGAGGGCTCAGTACCTAAGCCAGGGTACCTGAGCCTGAGACACTAACGTGCCTGCCTTCTTGAGAAGAGAGCTCTAATTGGGTTTAGAGTGTGCTTGTGTGTGCTGTGTATGTGTGTGTATACACGAGAGCGTGTGAGCATGTGAGACCTCTGTGTGTGTGTGTAGATTGTGAGTGTGTGAGACCAGGTATATATGTGTGATTGTTAGTGGTGTGCTGTGTGTACATGAGTGTGTGCAAGTGTGTGAGACCAGGTGTATGTGTCTGCTCTACGTATCATGAGTGTGTGAGCATATGAGAGCCGTGTGTGTGTAGACTGTATGTGAGACCTGGTGTATGTGTGTGATTGTGAGTGTATATGTGAGTGAATTGTGTGAATGTGTATGCAAACCTGAGATTATGTATAAGAGTGTGTGAGGCTGGTACGTGAACATGAGTGTGTGTGTAAGTGTGTGAGCTCGGGGCAGTCAGCCAGGGCCCAAGCGCAGCCCTCCAAGGGGCTCCTCACAGCTCCTCAGACTTGCCAGCCCAGCACACCCACACCATGCCCAGGACGGAGCGGAGTGCTGCGCGCAGGGGCTCCAAGCCTGGCTCGGTGCCAAGCCTCGCCTTGCCTCACGCCTCCTCCAGAGAACCTGGGCGCAGCACCGAACAGTCAAATATTTTCCTTTTCTGTCATTGCCAACGATAGCTCTGTAAGCTCCCAGATCACTGCCTCGCTCATTGCCATAATTAGCAATTTTCTGATATCATACAAGCACTGGTTAATTATTTCCTAGGAGACAAAGCAAAGTCGTGGGATGCTGCTGTGCAGTGGATACATCCTGCTCCCGAGAGAAACGCGGGTGCTTATGTGTCAGTTACACCACAGGGCGGGCCCCAAAAGGGCACGGTGACCCCAGGCGGGGTGCGGGGTGAGGGGGTTCCCAGCCTCGCTGTTCACCGATGCATCGGTCGGGTTCACAACACCCCTGGCCAGGGTCCCCGTAGGACAAGAGGACATTTGTCCCCCTGCCCGTAGGACGAGAGGACATTTGTCCCCCTCCCCAAGCCACCTGTGCGTCCAGCATCATCCCCTCTCGCCATGTTCCAAACCGGCTCGCCTGCCTTCACCCTTACCCTTAGGGCCCTGCCCTGTGTCTGCTTCTCCCCCCGGGGAACAGGGGAGCTGTAATCCCCTCCCGAGGGCAGGGCCTCCAGCAGCAGTCTGGACACGGGCCCCCTTTCCCCCCAGGGCCCCTGAGAGTTCTGGGGCACATGGTCACTCAGGACGCACCGCAGACCCTCTAAGCAGGTGCTTGGGTGAAAAGAAGGAAAACCACCTACGAGGCTATTTTTGTCCGGGGTAATTCTAGAGACTGGAGCGCACCCTGGGTTTTCTTGCCTGCCTTACTCAAATAACAACCCCAGTGGCATCTTCCTTTTGCAAGCAAGAAAGTCCCTTCTGGGCGGGAAGTTTGGGCTTCTCTGTTCCCAGAACCCAGCAGGGGCCACAGGTGTGTCGTCCAGGTGCCTTCAGACAGACAGGATGCTTTCATCTCTCCCTGGCTGCCCCCGCCCCATTCCCTTTTACATGGGGCTCTGAGAGGGTCTCTTGCCGGCCACATCCTGTTTGGTCAGGATGCCTCCACCTGAGCCCTGGAGCCCCGTCTGGGGTGTCGGGGCTGTGCTGGGCTGCTTCCCCGTGACCCGTGTCCTGAAGGCCCAGGCACCTGGCTGCTCCCTGACAGTCTGGCCACTGACCCAGCTTGCTGGGACAGCCTCGGCTGACACCTCCTGTCCGGGATGAATGGTTAAGAACTCCATGGAATGTCATGGTTTGGACCACAAATGACGGTCCCCCTACCTGGTAAAGGGGACTTCCCAGAGGGAAAGAATCCACCTGCCAATGCAGGAGATGCAGTTTCGATCCCTGGGTCAGGAAGATCCCCTGGACAAGGAAATGGCAACCTACTCCAGTTTTCCTACCTGTGGAATTCCGTGGACAGGAGCCTGGCGGGTTACAGTCCATGGGGTCGCAAAGAGTCAGACACGACTTAGCAACTGAACAACAGCAACCTGGCAAGGAAGCTTCAAGCGCCAGCAGTGTCTTCTTGGCCCCTAAAGTCCGGCCAGCCTGCAGCACTTCCATCCCTGCTGGAGAGGGGCTGGAAGTCCTTCTGGAAGCCCGAGATGAGCCGCTGTGGGCTGAGGAGAGCAGGCCACCCGCGGGGCAGAGACCTGCAAGGCCATTGCTTCATGCCCAGCATCTGTTCAAACCTAGTTCAACCCTTCCCGTGACACTGGAGTCCTGGAGCCCTGCTTCATGTCTCCAGCTGAGGCATTCTCTCTCTGAGCCTGCAAATCCAGCCTGAGCTCCTTTCACCTCCATTGGCTCTGAGGGGCAATGTGACATCAGGCAGGTCACCTCCCTGCACTAAGCTTCCCTTCACCCACCTGTAAAACTAGAGTGTTAACTGTGCATGCCCCGCAGCCTTTACTGCAGCAGTGAAATTAAAAGATGCTTGCTCCTTGGAAGAAAAGCTATGACAAACCTAGACAGCATATTAAATAGCAGAGACATCATTTTGCCGACAAAGGTCCATATAGTCAAAGCTATGGTTGTTCTAGTAGTCATGTATGGACGTGAGAGTTGGATGACACAGAGGGCTGAGTGCCAAAGAATTGATGCTTTTGAACTGTGGTGTTGGAGAAGACCCTTGAGAGTCCCTTGAACAGCAAGGAGATCCAACCAGTCCATCCTAAAGGAAATCAACCCTGATATTCATTGGAAGGACTGATGCTGAAGCCAAAGTTCCAATATTTTGGTCACCTGATGTGGAGAGCTGACTCATTAGAAAAGACCTTGATGCTGGAAAAGATTGAGGGCAGGAGGAGAAGGGAGCAACAGAGGATGAGATGGTTGGATGGCATCACCAACTCAATGGACATGAGTCTGAGCAAATTCTGAGGTAGTGAAGGACAGGGAAGCCTGGTGTGCTCTATAGTCCATGAGGTCGCAAAGAGTCAGACACGACTTAGTGACTGAGCAACAAGTACTCCCTTCCTTTCTGGACTGTAAGCACCTTTTCTTTAAAAGGCAAAACCCAGAGTTATGTGTCGAGTAGAGACCACATGCCAGCGTTTCGCAGCTGCGTCACCAATGCCTGGATGTCATCAACCCATTTCACAGGTAGGGAAGAGGAGGTTCAGAGAGGTTAGCTTATTGGCCCAGGTCACACAGCTTAGCAGTTAAAAGCTAGGGATGGTTTTGAACACAGGCCCTTCCTCCAGCTTGTCACACAATCCCATCTCCCTCCACAAAAACCTCACAATGACAAACAATGCTTTCTTCTGAAATCTACTGCAGGTTAGCCATGAAAGTGAAAGGAAGTGAAAGTGTTAGTTGCTCAGTTGTGTCTGACTCTTTATGGCCCCACGGACTATAGCCTACCAGGCTCCTCTGTCCATGGGATTCTCTGGGCAAAAAGACTGGAGTAGGTTGCCATTCCCTTCTCCAGGGGATCTTCCTGACCCAGGGATCAAACCTGGGTGTCCTGCATTGCGGGCAACACTCCTTACTGTCTGAACTACAAGGGAAGCCCACAGTTAGCCATGGAGGTGTACAATGGATGACATTTAAAATCAGCTGTGCTCTTCAAGAAAGATCGAATGGATTCCAGGCATCAACTGAAGAGGACAATCATTTACACAAGCCAAGAAACTTTAAGAGCGTCAGCCAAAATCAATAGGTCACGGCTTCCTATCTTCTGCCCTTGAGAATATGTGCCGTTGAGTCTGCTCTGACCATGACTTCTGGATGGAAGAAAAGATGTTCCAACAAGGTTTGCTATTTGCAAAAAGGGCCAGGGGATGTTGTTTCCAGGTACAAGGATTTGTGTCCAGAGAGCAAGTCTTGCCAGTCTGTCCTTGGCTTTGCCACTTCCCCTCTGGGTCTCAGAGTTCTCCTCTGTGCAATGGGCCTGGAGGAGCTCTGCTTCAGGACCCCTACAGCCCCCACTTCAGGGACCCCTGAGTCACACGTCTTAGATGCTCAAGGTCTCTCCTGCTGTCTAGAAGGGTTGCACGAGCAAGTCGTAGTGTAGACTGATTGGTCCCTCCCCAAAGACAAGTCCACGTCATAATCCCCAGACCCTGTGAATGTGACCTTATTTAGAAAAAAGGGAGTTTTGCTGGTGGCCCAGCAGTTAAGACTCCGAGATCCCAAAGCAGGGGACCCATGTTCGATCCCTGCTGGGGGAACCAGATCCCACGTGCTGCAACTAAGTGTTGGCATCTTGCAGCTAAGATCTGGCATAGCCAAATTAAAAAAAAATAGAAAAGGGTCTTTGTGGATAAATTAATCTCAGGATTTTAAGATGAGACCATCCTGGGTTACCTAAAGGGGTCCTAAATCCAATGTCGAGTATCTTTTTAAGAGACACATAGAGGAGAAGGCCATGTGCAGACTGAGGCAGGGGCCTGGCTGATTTGGCCATGGATCAAGAAGCACCATCAAACCCCACCCAAAGCCAGAGGAGGCAGGGAAGACAGTCTCTCCCATGGCCTCCAAGCCAACCCAGCCCCACAACACCTTGATTCTGGATTTCTGGTTTCCAAAATTGTTAGGGACTAAGTTCTCGTGGTTTCAGGCTATCCATTTTGGGGGTAACTTGTTACGGGAGCCGTTCAGAAAAATGGATACCAAGAGTTTGCTGTGAACACAGCCCGAGGGCATGCGCGTTCACTCTCCAAATATTGGTACAAGTCGCTTCACGGGTAAAGGCTTCTGGAAGGAACTGCTGGGTGGAATCACCAACCAAAATAAGGTAAGCCACTGCCTGTTAGAAAACCTGCGGATGACCTCCAGTGAAAGGCACAGGGGCTGAACAAGTCCCTCCAGCCACTGGGTTAGTCCCCACCTTCCCCGAACACTCCCACCACCCACCATCACTGGGGAGCCGGCCCTGGGCTCACCTTGGATGGCTGAGTGGTCTCCCTCCTGCTTTCCCTGCTGGTCTTCGAAAAGCCCTGCCTGCCAGCCCTCCTCCTTCTCAGCCCAGCTCCTGCCCAGCACAGCAGGCCCTGCTGACCACTACACCCAGTCCTCCGGGGACTTTCTTACAGCGAGAGCACAGGTCCTCGGCAACCCCACTTCGCCCCGTTCCCTGGCACAGCTGGCCCTCCTTCCTTTCTGAAATCCCCCAGATCCTGATGACATGACCCTCCCTGACTCTCAGCTGACCTGTCTTCAACCACCTTCCCAGTTTCCATCTCCTCTGCTCCCAGCATGGTCCTCTCAGGCCTGCCCAGCCTCAGACTCACCTGGTGCAGGTGAGGGATTATTTTATGTCACCCTGCCTGGGCCATGGGGTGTCCAAATATTTAGTCAAAATTCCATAGTTATATACACATGTGTGTATGCAATATATGTATACTTCCCTCGTGGCTCAGATGGTAAAGAATCTGCCAGTAATGCAGGTGGCCTGGGTTCAATCCCTGGGTCAGGAAGATCCCCTGGAGAAGGGCATGGCAACCCACTCCAGTATTCTTGCTTGGAGAATCCCATGGTCAGAGGAGCCTAGCGGGCTACAACATGGGGTTGCAACGGGTTGGACATGACTGAGCGGCTAACACTTTGACTTCCTGTAGGTATATGTACATATACACATATAGGCATGTATACATATAATGTTGCCGTGTGTGTGCTTAGTCACGCAGTCACGTTCGACTCATGGACTGTAGCCCACCAGGTTCCTCCATCTATGGGATTCACCAGGCAGGAATACAGGAGTGGGTTGCCATTCCCTTCTCCAGGGGGTCTTCCCAATCCAGGGATTGAACCCACTCTCCTGCATTTCAGGTGGACTCTCTACCACTGAGCCACTGGGGAAGGCCATATATATAAAATCAGGAGAACCACGATGTCAGTAGTCGGTAGGATTCTCAAGCACTGCCTCAGACCTAATGAACCCCCATGTTTGGAGGTGCCCAAGAGTCTGCAGGCAGCTCAGCAGCTTCTTGTTCTCCTGTGAAGGAACACAGCTGAGCTCCGTGGCCAGCAGGCAGTCTCGGGGCTCAGGAGCCCCTCTTTCTCTCAGTCAGCAGGGCCATAAGTCCCCTGTTGCCCCCTCTTCCTTCACCCAAAGAGGCCAGGATGGGGCCCAGGAAAGTGGTTAGACTAGATCTGGCAGGGCAGCCTGGGCCTGGGGCCTGCAGGCTTGGCCTCCATTCAAGCCACTGGGGCCTCCCAGTGGAAGTCAAGAGATGGCCCATCTCTGACACTCTCAGCAGCTTTCAGGAGGATTGCTTTCTCACTGTTGACTAGACTCTGAGGTCATCAAAATCAGCCTTCCAGGAACACTCAGCCAAGTGGTAACACCGCCGAAAGAAAAAGACTCTTCTTCCTTGTGGGCACTTAGAATTCGGTTGATTGAAGCCAAATGCTGCCACCACCAGCAGCCCCGCCCCCAGCTGATTTCACAGGCGCACAGGTGAAGCCACCACCCACAGGATGATGACGTCCACACCTGGGCCAACAGGCCAGGCTCCCCGCTAATGTCTGGGGCCGAGTTTCCTTCTTTTTAACTCATTCTATTGGAGTGTTGTTGGCTTGCAGTATTGTGTGAAGTTTCCAGTGTACAGCAAAGTGATTCAGCTATACATGTAAGTATGTTCTTGTTCATATTCTTTTCCATTATGGTTTATCGCAGGATATTGAATATAGTCCCCTGCACTGCACAGTAAACCTTGTTGTTTATCCACCCTATAAGTAAGAGCTTGTATCTGCTGATCCCAGGTTCCCAACCCATCCTTCCCCACCCCACCCCCTCTTGGCAACCACAAGAGGTTGCCTCCTAGAATTCTCCACTGGATGCTCAGCCTGCATTCCACTCAGCATTTCCAAACACACTTTATCAGCTCCCTCCCCACGCTCTTCTCCAAGTCTATACCTTGCTTTGGTTAATGGTAGCACCAGTCACCCAACTGTTCCTGTTAACAATTCCATTGACATATTTTCTTCCCTTCCTCTCTTATCTCCCACACCTGGCTGGTTACAGGATCTTGTCTGAGTCTCCCCTCCTCTCTCTGATCCCACAACAGCCAGACTTGGCTCAGTCCCTGTCACTTTCTGCCTGGATTTCCTATAAAAAAGGAGAGCTCTTTAAGAGGTTGTAGGCAGAGATCTGGGCTTCCCCAGTAGTTCAGGGGTAAAGAATCTGCCTCCAAGGCAGGAGAGGCAGGAGATGAAGGTTTGATCCCTGGGTCAGGAAGACCCCCTGGAGGACGGCACAGCAATCCACTCTAGTATTCCTGCCTGGAGAATCTTATGGACAGAGGAGCCTAGTGGGCTATGGTCCATAGGATTGCAAAGAGTCACACCCGACTGCAGAGACTTAGCACGCGTGCACAGGTAGAGTTCTAGCATCAGACTAATCCAGGTTCAAATCCCAGCTCTGCCACTTACTGTGCGACTTTAGGTGGGTCAGTCAACTGCTCTAAGTCAGACAAATTTCCTTATGTGGAAAATTCCTATTTCACAGGGTTCTGATGAGGATTAAATAGGACAGTGTTTAGCTTAGACCCTAGCACAGTGAGTCCATCAAGGAACACCTGCAGTAAATAACCATCAGTTCTCTTGGGTAGACGAGGCCTTCTGCAGCCTGGATGTGGCCCTTCGTGCTCCACTGGAGCCCCTACGAGTCTTCTCACGCTGCTTCTCTGCCTGGAGCACCCACTCCGTTGTCGATCCAGTTACTGCAGATGTGTCCTTCACAAACGAGCTTGGGTGTCACTTCTTTATGACAACATGTCAGGAGCTTGAAATTGACTGGGCTGGGAGTGTTTACACAAAGGAAATTGGCAAACACTGCAAACCAGGGGCTGATTTATATTTGCATGATTGTCTAGACTTGAGAAAATACCGACAAACGCGTTAATAATGCAGACTAAATGTAAAAGAGGGTTGTGCCTGTAACGATTACACTGCAAATAGCTCAAAAACTGAGCAAATATCCTTCCAGTATTTGCAAACTGTTATCTAATTCAGCAGAGAAGCTGCTTACATCATTGACAAATGAGTGACATACATCTTTGTTGGTTCACTTTGCCTTATAAACAATAGACATTTATAGTGAGGTTTTATTCATTTAGAATGATATGAGTGAGTTCTCTGCCAAATCAGATTGTATTATGCACTTATCTGTAGCCTGATTTTGTGACACTGCTGTCGGTGATAAGATGATAAAGACTAATAGATTTTGCAAGAAATAGTGAATCACTCAGAGAAGGCAATGGCAACCCACTCCATATTGCTGCCTGGAGAATCCCAGGGACAGGGGAGCTGGGTGGGCTGCCGTCTATGGGGTCGCACAGAGTTGGACACGACTGAAGTGACTTAGCAGCAGCACTGAGTCACTGAAGTTATAGGTATAAGCTGAAAAATAAAGTTGCTTAAGATCTATTTCATTTCTAAATGTAAATAACAAGATCACAAACAGAAAATTTTGTAAATCTTCAATTGGTCTCATGAATTTCACTCACAATGTAGAATTATTTTTCAGTTTCTAGTCCCCCAAATGTCAAATGACATGGGACTTCCCTGGTGGCTAAGACTCTGCTTTCCTTGTGCCAGGGGGCCAGGTTTGATCCCTGGTCAGGAAACAAGATCCCACATGCTGCAACTAAATATTACGCATGCCACAAGGAAGCAATGAAAATCAAAGATCCTGAGTGCCACAGCTAACACCCGGAAAGGTCAAATAAATAAATACTTTAAAAAAAAAGAAAAATATTTTTAAAATATCAAATGACAGAGAAATTGGCTAAGCTGTTTAAATGCAAGCAAGATGAAAAGAGACAGAAAATAACAAGAACAAGAATCATGTAACACATTGAAACCCTCCATTTGTCAATCATCGTTGAGATTTGACCACAGGGTGGCTAAAGGTACAAGAGTTCCAGAAAAACATTCCTAGAAGTCTGTGTGGATTCATTAGCTACAGTAAAGAGTACTGTGTATTTGATAATTTCTTTTAGATTGTGTGCTGGGGATCCTTTATGTCACTAAAATACTCACATGGGTGAGAACTCCTTGCTGCTGTGTGCAGCTGCCAGACTTTGTACTGGGTGGTACGCATTCCTGGGATGCCTTTTACAACTTCTTACACAGAGGAAAAACACAAATGCAGTAAGTTAGACACAAAGTGCATTGAACTTGAGTATAGTCTTCAATGTATCGGCCTGGCCAAA
Source organism: Aepyceros melampus (assembly GCA_006408695.1). Classification (NCBI taxonomy): domain Eukaryota; kingdom Metazoa; phylum Chordata; class Mammalia; order Artiodactyla; family Bovidae; genus Aepyceros; species Aepyceros melampus. Next base: position 188,858 of record SJXQ01002343.1, read on the forward strand.
CAGTTTGTTCGAGGTTTTCCATATGCTGTTATGGGGAAATCCAAACAAACTTTTTGGCCAACCCAATATACTCATTCATACAATGGAATACTACCAGCAACAGAAAGGGCAGGACGTCCTGGGCAGAGACAGACACGAATGTGGCACAGAGGTGCAGTGAGTGGGAGAACGGGCACAGAGGCATGCGTCCTGTGTAATCATCTGCAGCTCACTGCCTCTTCCCTGAAGAATATAACAGTCTTGCTGGGGTCCTGGGTTCCAGGTGATTTGCAGCTGACTCCAGGGTTGCCATGAAGTGACAATGCCCAGATGTCTGTCGTGGCAGAGGGTCCGTGGCGAAGGACCAGTAGAGTCCACTGGGTGGGAACTCAGGCTTCATTCACCTGCCCGCAGAGGCCTCTTGGGTGAGGATTAGCTGCCTGGACCCTCGGGGGAGAAGTCCGGCTGGGACGTCCAGGATGCAGCCTCCACTCCTTCCGTCCGTCCACGTATTGGAGGGAGAGTCCCCAGACAGGGCAGGGAGAGGGCACAAAACAGCCTGGAGAATGACTCCTGGACACTCTCGTGTACCTCTTCTCCACGTCTGACCTGGGCAGGAGGGCAGAGAACCACGGGGGCGACTTGGGCGGCGTGGTTCCCTGGCTGACCCCCCTTCTGTCCTTCCCGAGTCTGGGCAGGTCCTCAAGGGAAGGGCCCACCTGGCGGGAGAGCCCTTGCTCCCCAGAATGTGAGCCTTGGGGAGCAGTGGACAGGTGTCCCAGAGATCGGATCTCACCTTTCTCCAGGAAGAGACAGGAGGGCACATACGGCTACCGCCCAGGGGCTCAGCTGCCTCGGGCCCCTAGTGGGAAAGGGCTGCTCTTCTGTGTAGGCGCTCGATCCCTAGATCTACTGAAGCCCACAGCCCAGCACCAACCCTGAGGCCAGTTCCTTCCCCAGAAGGAAGCAGCGTGTGCTTGGAAACTGAACAGCACAACCAAGGACGGAGAAGCTAAGGAGCGCCCATTGAGAGCCAAGCCTTTGGTGAGCCTGCCTGCCCCGGCCACCCGCCCGCCTTGCCTGATCCCATCACTCTGCTGGGAGCAGGCTTCTGCCTTCGGATCATGGGCACTGAGACACAGTAGAGACACTCCCCTTAGCATCTACCCTTCCACCCTAGGAGGCCAGGATTCTGCTTGTGCTTTTGAACCCAAGAGAATTTACTCCCCTGGGGAAAATGGCCACAAGTCATCAATGTTTCGAGCTAAATGGTACATCCATATGTCCTATTAAAAAACAAAATCACGCCAGTCAGAATGGCTGTGATCCAAAAGTCTACAAGTAATAAATGCTGGAGAGGGTGTGGAGAAAACGGAACCCTCTTACCCTGTTGGGAATGCAAACTAGTACAGCCACTATGGAGAACAGTATGGAGATTCCTTTAAAAACTGCAAATAGAACTGCCTTATAACCCAGCAATCCCACTGCTGGGCATACACACCGAGGAAACCAGAATTGAAAGAGACACGTGTACCCCAATGTTCATCACAGCACTGTTTATAATAGCCAGGACATGGAAGCAACCTAGATGTCCATCAGCAGATGAATAGATAAGAAAGCTGTGGTACATATATACAATGGAGTATTACTCAGCCAATAGAAAGAATACATTTGAATCAGTTCTAATGAGGTGGATGAAACTGGAGCTGATTATACAGAGTGAAGTAGCCAGAAAGAAAAACACCAATACAGTATAATAATGCATATATATGGAATTTAGAAAGATGGTAAGGATAACCCTGTATGCAAGACAGCAAAAGAGACACAGATGTACAGAACAGTCTTTTGTACTCTGTGGGAGAGGGAGAGGGTGGGATGATTTGGGAGAATGGCACTGAAATATGTATAATATCACATATGAAATGAATCGCCAGTCCAGGTTTGATGCAGGATACAGGATATTTGGGGCTGGTGCACTGGGATGACCCAGAGGGACAGTACAGGGAGGGAGGAGGGAGGGGAGTTCAGGATGGGGAACACGTGTATACCTGTGGCAGATTCATGTTGATGTATGGCAAAATCAATACAATATTGTAAAGTACTTAACCTCCAATTAAAATAAATAAATTTATATTAAAAAATAAAAAAATCAGGGCTTCCCTGGTGGCTCAGCAGTAAAGAATCCGCCTGCCAATGCTGGAGACACGGGTTCGATCCCTGGCCCGGGAACCATGCCGCGGAGCTACTAAGTCAGTGGACCACAACTACTGAGCATGCATGCCCTAGAGCCTGTGATCCACAACCCAGGGAATAGCCCCCACTCAGCACAAATAGAGAAAGCTGGTGCAGAGCAACAAAGACCAGCACAGCCAATAAACAAATAAATAATTAAAAATAACAACAAAACCAAGCAAACAAAACATCTCCAAGTGGCAAGCAGGCACCAACTTGACTGAGACTCATTCCACCGATGAGTCAAGGCTTTGGGGTTTGTGGGTTCCGAAGCTACTTTACACATCTGGCTATTGATGTGTAAAGTCAGATGCTATTCTGACACCCATGAAGGGTGTCACGTCCCAGTGGAGATGGGTATTGTTTAAAATCCATACTGGATTTCAAAGACACCACACACACGAAAGTGGAATAACTCATTCTTAATTTTATATGGATGATATATTGAATTAACACACCAAGTTAAATAAACTATATTGTTAACACTTATTTTGCCTATTTCTTTCCATTTGTTAAAGTATGACCACCAGATTACCCATGACTTGTGCTATGGCTGATATTCTATTCCAGTTTTAAGAGAATGTTTCCCCACATATTCCAAGGGAATCGGGTTTTTAAAAATAACCAGAATAGTAAGAAACCAAACAAAACACTTTATTTCAATGACCTGGACATGCTAAGGGCTTCTCACCAAGGATGGTGGGCTCGGGGGGCCCTGGTGCGGGCAGCAAGGGATGCATTGTCTGCGGAGAATTTAAAAAAGATGACAAAACCTAACCAGAGGTCAGTCTGCTGTTTATTATAGCTACTACATTGCTCCTGCAGTGACAGACGGCTCCCAGAGTGCCAAACTCCTCCCCAGGCGCATACAGGGATTTACCTTTGGGACACTCGCTTCTGCTGCCCGCTGCCCCCCGGGTAAGCCCCCGTCACGTGGCACACAGCCTGCCCTCTGCTTTGGTCAACAGCGACAAGGATCAGTATCCAGCCTGGGCCCTCTTGGGGACCACAGGCTGACTCCCTCTCTGCTCCGCCCTGACCCTCACTGGTCAGGCACTCTTGTCCTGCTCCCAGGGCCTGTGCCTCTTTCCGCCAGCCCGCAGGGGTCGAGGAAGAGCAAACGCCCTTCTCAGGGGTGACGGTCCACTGCACGGGGCCCCCTGGGCTCACAAATGCTTCTGTTGCCCCCATGAGCTGGGTGCTACACCCAGGGCCCTGGAGCTACCAAAAGCGTGACTTTACAAAGCGTTCTTCTAGTCGCCAGGGCTCTCCAGAGCTACAGAACCAACAGGATGTATACATGCATAGAGAGAAAGAGAGAGGCTTTGAAAGAATTGGCTCAGACTTCCCTGGGGATCGAGTGCTTAAGAGGGCTTCCCGGGTAATGCTAGTGGTAAAGAACCTGCCTGCCAATCCAGGAAACATAAAAGACACGGGTTCCGTCCCTGGGTCTGGAAGATGCCCTGGAGAGGGGCATGACAACCCACTCCAGTATTCTTGTCTGGAGAATCCCCGGACAGAGGAGCCTGGCCAGCTACATCCACGGGGTCACAAAGAGTCAGACACAGCTGAAGCGACTTAGTGCCCACGCACGTAGTGCTTTAAGAATCCACCTGTCAATAGAGGTTCGATCCCGGGTCCAGAAAGATCCCACAAATCATGGAGCAACTAAACCCATGCACCACAACTACAGGGGCCACATGCTGCAGCTACTGAAGCCTTCGAGCCCCTGAACCCATGTCTAGCAACAAGAAAAGCCGCCGCTCGCTGCAACTGGAGAAAGACCACACGCAGCAACAGAGACCAGGCACAGCCAATGATAAATAAATAAACAATTTTTAAATTATAAAATACAGAATTGGCTTACGTGCTGGAGGCTGTCAAGCCCCAAATTTGCAGACCCACTGTCCTAGGTCAGGTCCAAAGGCTGGAAGCTACGTAGAACCAAGAGGAGCTCATGTTCCAGTCTGAAGACTTCGGGTGAGAGGTAGTCTCTTTCACTGGAGGTGGGGGTTGTCTTTTGTTCTACTCAGGCCTGCAGCTGATTGGAGGAGGCCCCCGTCACATGACTGAAGGCCCCCTGCGTTACTCACCATCCATTAATCAAACGTTAATCTTGTCCAAAAACACCATCACAGACTCACTCAGAATAATACCTGGGTGTCATGGCCCAGCCAGGTTGACATGTAAAATGAACCTGCATAGCTCCTCAGTGCTGGAGAAGACTCTTGAGAGTCCCTTGGACTGCAAGGAGATCAAACTCATCAATCTTAAAGGAAATCAGTTCTGAATATTCACTGGAAGGACTGATGCTGAGGCTGAAGCTCCAACACTTTGGCCACCTGATGCAAATAACTGACTCATTGGGAAAGACCCTGATGCTGGGAAAGATTGAAGGCAGGAGGAGAAGGGGATGACAGAGGACACGATGATTGGATGGCATCACTGACTCAATGAACATGAGTTTGAGCAAGCTCCGGGAGTTGGTGGCGGACAGGGAGGCCTGGTGTGCTACAGTCCATGATCTTGCAGATTCGGACATGACTGAGTGAGCAACAACCAGCTCCTTACAGGTGAGCACCAGGGCAGAGATGAGAAAGGAGAGGCGGCTGTATGGGCGCAGACGCGGAGCTGCACCACTCCTGTTGCACAACCTCTCTGGGCTGGCGCCCCTTCCATAGACCACACCTACCAGTGGAGAAGCACCCGCGGCATGCTCAGGACCGTCCTTGGCACTATCTGCTGCCACTGTTAGCTTTACACTGTGGCTGGGATGGTGGTCCCAGGAGGTGGGGAGCCGGGAACAGGAGAAGACTGAAGGGTAAACCAGGGAAGTCCCCCTGGGGGAGGCGGACATTCTAAGTAAGCTCAAAATCACTTCCCATGGCTTTGTGGTTTATTTTCTTTCATTTGCCTCTTAACTTTTAGATTTAGGACCTTATGAAGGTGAAAATTTCATCAGCTCCCCCAAATGAGTGCAAAACCTGCTTTTCCTGGATTAAATCCACTTCTGTGGGTCAGGTAGCCAGCAGGCTGGGAGCACCCCCCTCCACCAGGCAGGGCATTCCTCCCACTCCTGCACCTCCCAGGGCCCAGGTCCTTCTCAACCTGTGTTTACTCCGGGGCTGCTGAACTCAGATCATCTCGCGGCTCTAATCTGAGCCCTTCCCGGCTGAGTGTCTCAACTGATTCGACAGAGCGGTTACACACAGGCACTGATGCTAAAAATAGGCACCTTTTCCGAGCGAGAGGAGGCAGAGTCCTTAGATGTCCCGCAGCGGGAGAAACGCAAGCCCTGGTCCAGGCCCCCGGGGCCGCGGGTGGGTGAGCGCAGGGGGCCAGTGAGTATTTATGGAGCAGTTACTGAACACGGGGTACTGGGGTCGCCGGGGGTGGGGTTAGTTCTTCCTTTCCTTGGGGATCCGGGAGGAAGGACTCTCCCATCCTTCCCCAGGCTCCTTGACAGACGCATTGGTCAGGCCTTAGCATCTGCTGGGCCCGTCCAGTGGTCACGGTGCTCCCACCGCCTCCTCTGCTCCTCGGTCCCTAACCCTAATTCTACCCTTCCTGACCAAGTGGGCGGAAGTCGCTTCAGTCGTGTGTGTGACGCTATGGACTGTAGCCTGCCAGGTTCCTCTGCCCGTGGGATTCTCCAGGCAAGAATACTGGGGCGGGTTGCCATGCCCTCCTCCAGGGCATGATTCCTGACCGGGGATCGAACCCGAGTCTCTTACATCTCCTGCATTGGCAGGCGTGTTCTTTACCACTAGCGCCATCTGGGGAGCCAAGTGCAAACACGCCCATGCTCAGATTGAAATGGAGCAGGACCCTATGGTCCTCGCCCGCCTCCCCCCAGCCTCATGTCCTCAGCCTGCCTTTTGTCTGTGAAAAACTTTAGCCAATGAATAAGTTTAATCAGAGAAGTGAGAAAATGCAGAAACAAAGGAAAACAGTCTAAGAAGATGAAATAATAATAGTCATTAAGCAAAGTTAAGGACCTTCAGTTCCTTCTCAGAGGCCACAGATAATATTCTGAGCCATGCCCTGTGAGCTGTCTTGCAGCTACTGAAACCTCCACCGGGTGGAAGAGGTTAATTACATGATGGCCAGACTGTAGCCATGACGTGACCTGCCGCAACTCCCAGAACTGGCCTCAGAGAAATGGAAGCAGACTGACTCTGTAACTGAAGATTCACTGTAACTGAAGACTAACTGTTTCTGCATGCACCCACCTCCCTTAGCCTAGCTCTTGCCCCCTCGATTGGGGGAGGGTGTCAGCCTTTGGACATGAGGCTGACCTCCCCCCAATCTCTCCCCCCTCCCCAACGCAGCAGAGTCAGACAGGATTGAGCATGCCTGCATCCCCTGGGCTGCTGGCCTGTGAAACTAAACCAACTTTCCTTCCTACCAACTTCCCCTCTTTGTTGGCTTTTGAGCTGGGAGAAGCCAGACCCCACTTTCGGTAACCACATCCCAGCCCATGGACTTCTCCCCAAGCCTCTCCTTCCTGAGTGCCCAACCTTGGAGGCACATGGTCACCTACTGATGGCTTTCCACGTGCTTTAGCAACTTTAGCTGCAGACCAAGGTGGAGCTCAGCGTTCCCTTTTATAATAAGAAGAAAATCAAGTCTCCAGTAAGTGAAGTGGGCCATGCTGCCAGTGTGGAATTGAAAGCCATCTGCAGTGGCTTTGTGGGCCTTTTCATCCAGCCAGCAGGGGGCGATAGAACCTAAACCTACCATCAGGACCCTCTGAGCCACAGGCTTTGGCCTTGATTTATCCTAGTAGGTATTTGATCTTTTCAGAGAGAGAGTGGGGTTTCCCAGGTGGCTCAGTGGTAAAGAATCAGCCTGCCAAGGCAGGAGACATGGGTTTGACTCCTAAGTCGGGGGAAGATCTCCTGGAGGAGGAAATGGCAAACCACTCTAGTATTCTTACCTGGAGAACCCCATGGACAGAGGAGCCTGGCGGGCTACAGTCCACCGGGTTCACAAAGAATCAGATGCGACTGAGCATGCATGCATGCGAGAAAGGATCTATGGCTTTCATCAGCTATGAGCCGGGAAAGATTACACAAGAATTCCAAAATCCTATAACGATGAAAACAGTAAAACCTTGCAAACTTGCTTTTTGGGTCAAAGACAACACTGAGACTCTTTCCTCCTGGCTGCAGCGGCGGCTGAGCTGTGCAGACAGGAGCATCTTCCGTCCCTTCCAAGGGCAGCTCCGACCCAAATCCATCTTTTCATTTCTGAGTGCGCAGCGACACCGTGTGGCCATTTCTCACTACAGCTTCTTGCTCCATTTTTTCATTAAAAAACCACGATTGATGTTTTTGCTAGACATTTTGCCTTCATCCCACTGCACAGGAGAGGCAACGGAAGCAGCTGTGACTGGGAAGAGGTCAGCCAAGCTTATGGGGACAAATGTCCTCCTGGCATGCAGGCCATGGCGACACTTGAGCTCAGGAAGCCGGCCGAGGGCGACCCCTTTGGGCATTGTTTGGGGGGACAGCAAGGTGGTGGTGGGACCTCAAGGTACTGAGCCAACATTTAACCCCAAGCTGTGCTGCTGCCCTCTGCTGGCCCCTCCACCGGCCCCCTTCTTCCCCCCCCCCCCCCCCCCCCCCCCCCC
>SJXQ01002343.1:196843-231115 GCA_006408695.1 Aepyceros melampus
CCCGCCTCCCACCCCACCCCCCAGCGCCCCCCAAATCCAGGCTGCTGAAACTTGGTGGAAAGATCAAGGCAAACAGGTGAAACCAGGCAAACTCGCCTTGGTATAACCTCCCGCCTCAGGAGGTGGAAATGGGGACTTGTTACGTGAGAGGGGACGGTCTCGGGATGGGTCACTAAGCCCCTCCTTTATTTTAAATGTGAGTGAGGGAAACGACTTTCAGAGGCCTCTCCTGGAGGAACTGCGTATGGCCATCTCTGGGGTCGCACAGAGTCGGACACGACTGAAGCGACTTAGCAGCAGCAGTACTGGGAAATGGCCACACGGGGTCGCTGCCGGCATAGAGATGATGGCACGGGCGCCGGCAGGAGGGTAGCGGGAGGCTGGCTGGGTGGCTTTGGATTTGAGGAAGGATTTGCCCCTGGAAGGGATGGAAGACGCTCCTTTCTGCACAGCTCAGTCCCGCACAGCAGCCAGCAGCAGCCAGGAGGCAAGAGTCTTAGTGTTGCCTTTGACCCAGAAAGCAAGCTTGCAGAATTTTCCTTTTAAACTGTTTTCATTGTTACAGGATCTTGGAATTCCTGTATAATCTTTTCTGGCTCACAGTTGATGAAAGTTGTGCCTTTTTCTCAGAAACCCACTATGAAAAATCAAGGCTGTGGCTAACATGTGTCAAGGCATGGTGGCTTAAACAAGGTAGGGGGTGTTTTCTCTCACACAATCCAAAGTCTCTTCGAGGTACAGGTGACCCAAGGTTGCTATGGTGACTCCACCATGTCATGAGACCCTAACTGCTCTGCTTCCTGCTTCATCAATCCTGAAGTAGGTCTTCTATCCAGAGGTTACATTATGATCACAACAGGGTTGCTAGAGCTCCATCCATCAGTTCTGAGTTCCAGGCAGAAAAAAGAAAGAAGTCTCGTCTGTAACTAGTGGTGACAACAGCTTCTGTTTATTCAGTGCCTGCTGTGTCTACATGCACTGTCTCATCCATTCTCATAATAACCCTTCCAGATGGTGTTTATTTTCCCATTTCACAGGTGAGGGAAATGAAATTTATAAGGCTGTTGCTCTTGCACTCAGTCGCTTTGGTTGGGTCCAACTCATTGTGACTCCAAGGATTGTACCTTGGATTTTCCAGGCAAGAATACTGGAGTGGGTTGCCATGCCCTCCTTCAGGGGATCTTTCCAACCCAGGGATCGAACCTGTCTCTTAGGTCCCCTGTATTGCAGGTGGGTTCTTTACTGCTGAGCCACCAGGGAAGCCCAGTGAGGCTGTTACCTGCACTAGGCAGTGAGTGATGGAGACATCTGAACCTAGAACTGACTTCAAATTCCACGGTGTTTACACTAGCACCAGATGAAGGGGAAGAGTCACAGGACTCAGCCAGGTATTTTGCCCCAAGGACCACCTTTCAAAGCTCCTTGCTTGGCATAGTTATTAATGATTCTTAATTGTAAGTAGAAATGACACCAAAGCATTCTTTTGAAGGAGGAGGTAGGTTGTTGCTGCTGTGCCACCGTGGGGAAGAGGGGGAGCATTAAATAGAAGGGTTTGCTGCAAAATTAGCAACTTTGCCGGGTACATTTCATGGAGACCTTTCATCCTTCTTCGGCTCTGCTGCTGACTTTGTAGCCACAGGGGAGACCTTCCATGTGACCCTGGACTGCTCTGGTTAACATCCCATCATAGTGTCATCTTTCACTATTTGTACAGTTAGGTTCAGAATTTTGTGAAACACACTTAAATGTGTCCATGTGTGTGTGCTCAGTCACTCAGTCGTGTCCAACTCTTTGAGACCCCATGGACTGAAGCCTGCCAGGCTCCTCCGTCCATGGGATTCTCCAGGCAAGAACCCTGGGGTGGGTTGCCATGCCCTCCAAAAGGAAAATCCTTTTGTTTGGTTAAAAACAGCTTAATCCAAGCTTCCTTTGACTGACACTCTCCAGTATTTTTAAATATATTTTTAAGGATTAACTTGGCAAAATGTTTTCCCTGGTGGCTCAGCAGTAAAGAATCTGCTGCATTGCAGGAGACCCAGGTTCAACCCTGGGTTGGGAGGATCCCCTGGAGAAGGGAATGTCGAACCACTCCAGTATTCTTGTCTGGAGAACCCCATGGACAGAACAGCCTGGCAGGCTACAGTCCATGAGTTTGCAAAGAGTCAGACACAACTGAGCACCTCATTGCTCAGGAAACAGATTCAAGCACGTACATTGTGTTTTGCTGGTCTGCAAAGTGGACGAGGCTTATAAAGGAAAAATCCACAAAATATATAAGTTGTCAAGAATAATAACTAGAGCTGGCAAGAAGGAAGGGCACTCATTAGGCAAGGGGTCTGGAATGGTTGTAGTTACAAGGGTGAGACCTTAAGGCTGCAGGTGGCAGCTGCTGGCAGATGTTTTGAGAACAGCTGGTGGTGTCCTTGAGTCTGACACAGTTCAGGAAATGTTGATTCTCAGAGAGGCAGAACGTGCTTGAAACCGTATCCACAATGGCCACCCAGCTTCATTTTCGATGCCTGAACCACAGTGACTCCATTTTTATTTCTTAAATGCGTTCTTTTCTTTCATAGTTAAAGCAGGTGTACAATGCATGTCTGATGGACCACGAACTGTTCTAGTGATGATAAAGCTCAAATTAAATCATGTGTAAGCCAGAATGACTTCCCCCACCTGTCAATGTGAAAAGTCCTTCCGTCAAGGTCAAATGTCACATAGGTCTCATTGGGCTAAAATCAAGGTGTCGTCAGGACTATCTTCCTTTGGAGGACCTGGGGGACAATTTGTTTTGCCGCCTTTTCCAGCTTCTCAAGGCTGCCCACACTCCTTGTTCATGATTCCCTTCCATTTTCAAAGCCAGCTGTTCTATTGCTCTGACCTCTGCTTCCATTGCCCCGTCATCTTCTCTGACTTCCCTGCCTCTCTCACTTTTAAGGACCCTTGTGACTGTGTGGGCCCATCCACATAATCCAGGATCATCTCCCCATCTCAAGGAGGGTGTGTGTGAGGGGAGGGGGGAGAGATGCTTAGTCGTGTCCAACTCTGTGACCCCAGGGACTGTAGCCCACAAGCCCCTCTGTCCATGGCATTTCCCAGGCAAGAATACTGGAGTGGGTTGCCATGCCCTTCTCCAGGGGGTCTTCCTGACTCAGGGATTGAACCTGGGTCTCCTGCGTTGGCAGGCAGATTCTTTACCTCTGAGCCACCAGGGAAGCCCACGGGCCTCTTGGGGAGTCGTTCTGCCTACCACCCAGGGCCTCAGCACTCACCCAGTCTGCCTGTGGCCACCTGGCCTGGCCCTGAGCCCTTAGGCTCCAGGTAACAAGGACTAGGGAACCTAGGCAAGGCTTTCCCGCATGGCCCAGCCAGGTCTCTGGGTTTGGAGAAACCATTGTTGGCCAGGGGAAGCCCACCCACCCCTCCTTGGGCCCTCGGTCTGTGCTCAGATGCTAAAAGGTCAACATTCTCATCTGCTCACCAGACATGCTGCCACCAGATACAGGCTTCATCGCTAATGCGTCCTCCAGCCATCTATTTTACTGATGTGAGGGATGCTGCAGGCTGGGTTTTGGGAAATAGACTCTGACATGGAGTCTGGTGTGTGGGATGCTTGTTAAGAAATGCTCTTGGACAAAGGTACATCTCTGGTTAATTTATGATGATGTATGGCAGAAACCAAACCAATATTGAAAAGCAATCATCAATCAACTAAAACAATATCTATGGAAGAGAAAGGCAGGAGGCAGAAATGGGCAGAGCAGCAAAACCACAGGCTGGGCTGACCCCACGGGGAGTGCTGGAGCTGCAATGATCTCTCAAAGGTGTCTAGGCTATGCTCACTCCCGGGTCTGAGCTGTGGGGACTCTGCAGTTAGGCAAGCCCAGAAGAGGCAGAGCTGAAGGCTGGGGGCAGCGGGCACTTCAGACCCCAGAGCAACCTGTCCTTCGCCAAAAGGGGCCTGGGTGGCAGCACGTGGAAGTGCTCACCACAGCCCACCCTGTGCCTCTCAGACACACCACTTCCACCCCTTCTTCCACCGTATGTTATAGAAGCAGCCCCTTCAAGATTCCCATGGCCTCTTTCCCTGGACACTTTAAAGGAGGCTGTGTGTGTGTGTAGAATCACTCAGTCGTGTCCGACTCTGCGACCCCATGAACCGCAGCACTCCAGGCCTCCCTGTCCGTCAAACTCCTGGAGCTTACTCAAACTTATGTCCATTGAGTCAGTGATGCCATCCAACCATCTCATCCTCTGTCATCCCCTTCTCCTCCTGCCCCCAATCCCTCCCAGCATCAGGGTTTTTTTCCAAGGAGTCAGTTCTTTGCATCAGGTGGCCAAAGTACTGGAGTTTCAGCTTCAGCATCAGTCCTTCCAGTGAATATTCAGGACTGATTTCCTTTAGGATGGACTGGTTTGATCTTCTTGCAGTCCAAGGGACTCTCAAGAGTTTCATCCAACACCATAGTTCAAAAGCATCAAATCTTCGGCACTCAGGTTTCTTTATGGTCCAACTCTCACATCCGCACGTGACTAACCGGAAAGACTATAGCTTTCACCATGCAGACCTTTGTTGGTAAATTTCTTGCTTTTTAATATGCCATCTAGGTTTGTCACAGAGTTTCTTCATAAGATGTAAATAAGACCCTGATGCTGGCAAAGATGGAAGAAGAGGGTGGCAGAGAATGAGATAGTATCACTGACTCAATGAACATGAAATTGAGCAAACTCCAGAAGATAGCTGAAGACAGAGGAGCCTGCCATGCTGCAGTCCATGGGGGGTCACAAAAGGTCGGACACGACTTAGCAACTGAACAGTAAGCCTCTGGTGCTGCTCTCGAGGTCACATCCGATGACCATGGTCTCCCTCCTGGACTATCCACTTACCTTACCTCGGTTAGCAGGCTCCCCGTACCTCGGTTAGCAACTCTGCTGGTCTCAGTGGCTTCACCGATGTGATGACCAGAACCTCATCCCTGAGATGTATGAGCCCTAGTCTACATGCCCTTCTCAGGCTGGAGCTGATGCTTGTTCATTTACATCAACACTAAGCAAGGGGTTCCAAGAGTCTCCCATCCGTGTGCATCACCCGGCTTCACATGCATCCCCCTTCTCTCTTTCTCCGCCCTGCCTCCTGCTCCTGGGCAAATACCCCTTTCAGGATGTGACCCTGACATACTCAGATACAATGACAGCTTGTAATTCAGTGAGTCTCACATGTTCCCAGGCAGAGATCTACCTTTGAGAACAAAGACATCTCAATCTGCAGAGCTTAGAGTTAGGAGTTTGGTTTTTTTCCCCTTGCTACCATTTCAAGGGGTTTCTCTGGTGGCTCAGGGATAAAGAATCCACTTACCAATGGTGCAGACATGGGTTCAGTCCCTGGGTTGGGAAGATCTCCTGGAGAAAGGGCTAGCCATGCACTTGAGTGTTCTTGCCTGAAGAATTCCATGACGGAGGAACCAGGTGGGCTATGGAGTCCATGGGGTCATGACTGAGCTATATAAAGCTCTTTCAAGACCACCCTTGACTGTAGGAGTATAAAGCTGCCATCCATTTTCAGCTTCCACATGTGTACCAAGCCCACAGGACCATGGACGAGAGTCAGACTTTTCCTTCCTCCTTCGCCTGGTCACACACAAGCTCCCGGTCAGTGTCAGGAAGGTGCTGAGGAGCCTCGCCGGCGGGAGGACAGTGGAGACAGAGACTTGGGCTGCGGGTGGCATAGTGTGCTGTCCCTTTGACCCAGCTTGTTTGAATGTAGACCACATCTACCGTAACATCAATCTTTGTGGGCCCAGCCAACCTTGTCCTGGGGCAGGGGTGTCAGCACCGCTTGTCATGGTCATCTGTCCAGCCACTAGACGCCCCTTGGTCAGGGGTGCCATCTCTACCTGCCTCCTGCAGCACGCTAGAACTGGTTTTTTGGGAAAGATGTAAGAGGCACAGGCTTGCTCTGCAGAGCAAAGGAGTGTGTGCTGTGCTTCTCCTGTTGTGATTTTCCATAAAGAAACACAGTTCCTCTCCCATCGATGATACAGCCGCCAGGTTATACAGCCCAAATGCCAGGGATCCTTGTACCACAGCCTAGACCTCCCCACAAAGTCTGCAGGCATCTTGTCTGCAGGTGGGAACCAATCCCCAGATCTGGAACCTGCTGCCTCCAAACCCAAGGAGGGTAACAAGATGCTGTGTTGCTTTCTTCACTGTGGGAGGCGCAAGATGGTGTCATGCACCCTTTCCTTCAGGTGGGTGGTCCCACTCCAGCATATCTCTCACCAGCAGACTGAGGTGGCAGGCCCTGAATCCTCAGAGGGTTTATCCCCCACCTTCTGCAGTGTTTTACCCAGACCTCCCACGCATCGGCTGCTTCTCGTTCACCCAGGTTGGTCAGGATGCTCTCAGTGGTACAGTGGGTGAACGTGACGCTCTGCCCAGCTTCCACGTGGTCCAGATCTCTTCAGACCATGTAATTACGGCAGGCAGGACAACATTAGTCCTGGGACAAAACCCTAAGTGTGCATGTTTGGTTCGTGTGAATGCAAACCGCCTCTCTTCCGATAGGAAATGCCCCTGTCTGCATACCAGCTGTCTCCGTCCAAGTTCCTATGTCCTGGCAAAGAAACAGCAAACTGGTATTGCAGACTGCGATCGGGGTGAAAGCTCATTTCAGTTTAGGAGCATCTACTCTCCTTTTCCAGGATCCACTGGGATTTTTCAAGGGCTTGACCAGGAAGTTAAAACGCAGAGTTGGTGGAAACAACTACCTCTGCATTCTGATACTTAATGTTGATTTGTCCTTCCCCATTGGATGCGGTATTAATTCGCCGTCTGACTAACGGAGGGGGATAGTTTCAGCAGTTTCTGATTGCACCCCCCCCACCCCCACCACCGCTATCACAGGTCTTACCTCTCAGGCCAAGAGCCAACAACAGGTCTAATCTGATCACACATTCAGGAACCAGGGAAATGACCACCAGGGTGGAGGGAGTTTGTGAACCAATGGACCCAGAGGGAGCTGTGTCCTGACCTGCACACATCCCACTGCAAAATGGGTGCCAAGGCGATGTTTGATGTACCTGGACAGGGGCTTCCCAGGTGGCACTGTCGTCAAGCACGCCTGCCAACGCAGAAGATGCAGGAGACTGGGGTTCCATCCTGGGTCGGGAAGATACCCTGGAGGAAATGGCAACCTGCCCCAGTATTTCTTGCTTAAAAATTCCCAAGGACAGAGGAGCCTGGCAGGCTACAGTCCATGGGGTCTCAGAGTCAGATACAACTGAGTGACTGAGCACACACACATACCTTGACAGCAATAGAAATGTGGATTTCACATGCAAGAATCTATAAAATGAGGGCTGCTACTCTTCCCCCGTTGCACTGTTAGCTGAATGACTGGCTGAAGCAACGACAGGAGAAACTTATGGTGGTGTGATGGTCCCTCTCTTCCTGGGGAGCTGGTCTGTCTTCACTCAGCAGGTTCTGGGTATGAAACTGACTCAGATACAGAAACTGGGCAAAGGAATGTGAATTTCTACTGGGGCAACTCCCCTTGGCCTCTTGGTCATCGCTACGACTCCTCTGAGTGGTGCAGGCTGAGTGGCTCCCGTGTGGCTGTCCACCTGTCCCCGGGGGTGCTCTGTTGTAATGCATCCTGTAGCCCTCTGCGGCCGGCAGCACCTCTCCTGCACTGCGACGGCCCTCCTGCTGCCAGAAGGGGCGTGTGACCTGTGGCTTTTCCTGCTTCGGAATTCTCTGAGGTGCCCCCGGTGGCATGGGTTTTGTATTACACTTCTGCACGTCGGCCCTGGGGGTGGATTTTAGGGTTTCTGTACCCTTGTTCATCAAGCCACTCTCCCATTCCCTGGAGTCCTTCCAGTGTGTTAAATGGATCTGGAATCCCAAGAGATTGCTCCCATAATTATCACCTCTTACTCAACTTCATGCTCCAATTCCTTTGTTGATGCACCCACAGAATCCCACTGCACACACTGTCTTCTGCCGGTATACGTGGATGAGGTCTTGTCCCTAGTTGGGTTTTATAGTGATTCTAACCCTAGTTATAGGCTCAGTGGGGCTTCCCAGCTGGCGCAGTGGTAAAGAACCTGCCTGCCAGTGCAGACACACAAGAGATGCAGGTTCGATCCCCAGGTCGGGAAGATCTCCTGGAGAAGAGAATGCCACCCAATCCAGTATTCCTGCCTAGAGACCCCCGTGGACAGGGGAACCCAGTGGGCTACAGTCCACAGAGTTGCGAGGAGTCGGACACGGCTGAGCCACTGAGCACACAGCCTTAGTGACAAGGAGGACAGGTGGGGTGGATTCTGAGGGGCCCATGGTGTCAGTTGCTATAGGAAGGAACACTGGCATCATCTTTAAGCTACTTCTGTAGCTAGGTACAGAAGGAATTTCCCAGGGATTTTTATTGGCAATAAATTGTTCATAGCTTTTATCTTTGTCTAGAGCATCCATCAGTCTTATCAATAGCTACCCAATTCCAGTGTCCTTGGCTGCTGCTAAGTTGCTTCAGTCATGTCTGACTCTGCGACCCCACAGATGGCAGCCCACCAGGCTCCCCTGTCCCAGGGATTCTCCAGGTAAGAACACTGGAGTGGGTTGCCATTTCCTTCTCCAATGCATGAAAGTGTCCTTACCCAGTTCCAATGCCCCTTCACCCGCATTTCTGAAAGGCCTGATAGATGGCATGAACTGGTCCTTCTGCTAGGACACCATCTCAGTCCTCCACCAGGGAAAGTTTCACAGTTAGACGGTCACTTCATGCAAGGGGCTCCCAGCCAGGGACAGGGATCTTACTGCAAGAAAGTGGTGAATAATCCAGCTCCAACATGTCATTTTAAGACTTGATTTCTTGGCCTGGTATGAAACCACTGCAGGCTGGCTCTAGGGAAGCAGGCTCTGAGACAAGAGTGTATCCTGCAAGACATTGATTAAGGCAGGCCCTTGGGAACAATGCCTGTGAGACCCACACTGAAGGAAGGAAGGGGGAGTGGGCAGAGGGAGAAATCCAGGACTTCAGGCGCAACAGCAGCCTCAGCTGCACTCCCACGTGGGACCCTCTGTTGGGCTGACGCAGCTGGACCCTTTACCCTATCACTTTGATCACTTACTGAACATGAGTCTTCCCAGGAAAGCATGAGACTTGGTGGACACGGCCATCTGAAGGGGCCGACAGCCAACACTCCCCTGCAGAAGGCCACCAGTCTTGCATTAAAGACGACCTGGGCACACGTCGCTGGTGCCCCCCATGCATGAATATGACACGCAGGTAAAATAAATGCATGACAGCCTTTGCCATTTGAAGACAGTGAGGTCTGGGGGCATGCTCGTTACTGCGGCATCATGTGGTCTATCCTGAAAGATATACTGAACCTCATGCTTTGAAAGAAGCCTCAAGAATATGCAAAAGGAGCTGGTTCTAGAATTCCAGTCTTTTCTTTATTAAACATGGTGCTTCAACAGTCATTCTGAGCTCATGAAGGTGAGTGAGGGAGACAATTTTGTTTGGACCTCCACATCCTTGGTTGGTTCACCAAATTCACTGGCTCAGGTCCCTAGTCTGCTGACACAGTCACTGGGTCTGGAGGGGGCACACACAGAGGTGGGCCCTGGAGCTAGAAGGGGCAGATTTCTGGGTGAAAAGCCAAGGGTTAAAATGGAATTAAATAAAAATTCAGTTTCTTAGCCACACTAATTACACTAAGTGCTCAATAACCACTTGTGGTTAGCAGCTACCATATTAGCATCAATAAGCAACATTTTCATCATCATAGAAAATTCTACTGTACAGTGATGAAGGATTTAATATTAGTCATCACTATACCTTGATAAAGGCCTAAATCTTATAGCTCATGTATAAAAGAATCTCAGTTTAGGCTTTCCCAATTATGACAACAATCCTAACAATTTAAATAATATTACAAATAACTATTTATGAGGACTGCAAGTTCTAAATTGTGTTTTTCAACAACCAAGCTACAGACAGAATTTAAATATCACTGAGAAACTAATATAGTACAAAACTGTCTCAAGGATGAGGTGGTCAAAGTATATGGAACTAACTAAAAAGGGAAGGAAAAGTATCAAAAAGGTGTTAAATAGTTAATAAAAGGAGCTTACAGTGTTTTGTGATGACTATGGTATGCCAGCTTTATATTTTTTAAATTTACTTCTTTAAAAATTCTAAATAAATATGCATTGTCATACTAGCTCTGTACCTGGAATTTTATATTCCTTTTCTTAAGAAACATGACCCCCCCATCCCTGAAAAAAAAAAAAAGCTTCAGTCTCTATAAAATTTTTCTGTAAATTCTATAAAATAAAATCTTATCTGCCTTGGACAGATAAGAAGTGATTTTTGGTTTTAAAGCAAAGCCACTGAGAGCCTCTTCCCTGATTTTTCTACTCCGGGATTAAGGTGGAATAGTTCCACATCTGTGCTGAGTTGGATAGTGTTCCTCCAAATTCACATCCAACCTGTGACTGTGACCTTCTCTGGAAACTGGGTCTTTGCCGATGTAATCAAGTTAAGATGAGGTCATGCTGAAGTGAAAGTGTTAGTTGCTCAGTCATGTCTGACTCTTTGCGACCCCATGGACTGTAGCCCTCCAGGCTCCTCATGGAATCAAGTTAAGAAGAGGTCATGCGGGATCAGGGCTGGCCCTACATCCAATGACTGGTGCCCTTCCGTAAGAAGAGGGAGATTTGGACACACAGACACACATAGTGAAGGTGGGCACGTTGAGGACACAGATGGGCTCTGCTGCCCACAAGCCCAAGTGTGCTGCCAGCCACCAGGAGCAGCAAGATGCAGAAAATATTCCTCCAGAGGGGCCTCTGGAAAAACCATCACCCTGCTGACACCTTGATTTTGGACTTTTAACCCCAAGAACTTCAAAATGATACATTTCTGCTGTTCACCACCACCAAGTTTGCGGTAACTGGTTGGACAGCATCCATGGAAAATCACACAATAACCTGCATATTGATTCAATCCAATTTCCAGTCATTCTATCCTATGACTCGGGTACAATTATTTATTAAAGGACATTTACAACGCTTTTATTTTTTTTTTTTTTTTTACTTTTCAAAATTATTTTAAAAAATTTTAATGGAGGATAATTGGTTTACAATGATGTGTTGGTTTCTGCTGTACAACAGGGTGAATCAGCCATAAATATACATGTATTTCCCCCCTCTTGAGCCTCCCTCTCACACTCATCTCCCAGATTTGTCTCTTGATGAAGACCCTCTTCCTGGCTTACAGACTGCCACTTTCTTGCTTTATTCACACACAGCAGAGAAAGAACTCTGGTGTCTTTCTCATCTCATAATGGCACTAATTCCATCATGGGGGCTCCACCTCATCACCTTCAGAGAGTCAATTCCTAGGCAGGTTGATAAGAAGTCCCGGTCCCGAGGAGGAGAAAGGATCTAGGGCTTTCGAAGTGGAGATAGGGATCTCTAATTCTCAAGGAGGAGGAAAGGACAAACATCTTTTTTTCCTTTACATTCCTTAGTCTTAGTCACAGAAAATGTTTTTATTTACAACAAATACCACATGTTAGATATACATTTCCAGTGAAAGAAAGTAAACAGTACAAGAATACATGAAGTAAACTTCACAACACTGAAGTATGGTCTTGCTTAAGCAACAAGAAATGGCACATATTGTCATTACACCTTGAATTCTGATTTGAACTTAGGAAATAAAAGGAAAGCCAGAGGAATCATCTACATTTTATGAAAACACACTGCCTATCTCTAAATAGAAAAAGCACGATTTGTGAGTTTATCTCCATTGACTTATGTTCAAACCTGCCCTTCTGATTAAATAGAAAAAAAAATACACATCAAATTCCTAACTTGTAAAATCATTCCAAAACAATCAAATTGAGATGCTATGATGACATCCTCTGCTAGCATGAAAAATGCAATATATAAATAGAACCCTCTGACCTGGTAAATTTTCCCCCAGAGTTCAGTGGGAAATTGTGTGTATGGGACAGGGGTGGGGAACAGGTCAGCAGTATGAGAGAAGATAAGCCAGTGGGAAACTCGATCACACTGTTCACATTACAAGAGCATATTAAACAATGAAGGTCCACCTGCAAGGTTTTAAAAAGATTCCTAGAGGTAAAAAGTTAGAGGTAATCCATGTTGCAAGCTCCATTTTTGCCCTTAAGGGCTACAGAGCCAAGTCAGCCTCATGAGCCAGGCCAGCTTCTTCAGTGTACGCTACTGTTATCAGGCCCAATCTTTCTGCCCAGGAGCACCCTGTTCTGCAGAGCTGTCTCTTTGCTCCCCAACTGCAGCAGTGGGTCTGCAGCCACAGAGGAAGGTGCCCTAGGCTCACCCCCTGCAGAGAAATACTCATTTTGAGAGTATTGCTCCAGAATGCTATGATGAGCTTGTTTAATAATTTTTCTTGTATTTTGTGACACTTTGACATTTTGGGAGCCTTCCTGACAGGGAAGAGATGGCCCCTTCCTTGGTAGCAAATTCTTTTTTGGGGGGGGGGTCTGAATTTTTTTTAACTTTTTTTTGTATTGGGGTACAGCCAATTAACAATGCTGTGATAGTTCCAGATGAATAGCGAAGAGACTCAGCCATGCACGCACATGTATCCACTCCCTTGGCAAGCAATTCTGAGAGACAGAATCAAGAACCCATCAAGAACCATGACTCTCACAGGAAAACCAACCAATCCAGCACCCATACTCTGAGCCACCTCATCCAATGGCTCTTAGCTGCCGGGGGGCAAGACTGCTCTGCCTGAGTCACCCAGGGCCGGCACCAGACAACCGGAGGCCACCCTGCAGCCCAGGGCCCCCGACGTTATTCAAACCAGCCCATGCCTTGCTGTCTCCCTGCCTTCACAATACAAGCTCCGCCCGCCCTCTCCCCTCACTCCAGGCCCTGCCTCCGCTGGACCTGCTGCTTCTCCCTGTGGCCCCAGGCGGCATGGCACCACCCGCTCCACGCTGCCATCAGTCACCTCCGTAAATTAAAGCCCTGTGGGCTGGGACTTCCCAGTTGCCCCAGTGGGTAAGAATCCTTTGCCAGCTTCCCTGGTGGGTGGGTGAGGATCTGCCTACCAATGCAGGGGACACAGGTTCAATCCCTGGTCTGGGAGGATCCCACAGGTCTCAGAGCAAGTAAGCCCACGCAGCACAGCGACTGAGCCCACCTGCTGCAACTACAGAGGCCCGCATGCCTGGAGCCCGTGCTCCACGTCAAGAGAATCTGCCGGAAGCCAGCACAGGAGATCCCACCCATGACCAGGTCATGCGGAAGAGCCTGGCGGGCAAGGCAGGATCAGGACTCGAGGGACTCCCCGACCCCACCCATGACAAGGTCATGCGGAAGAGCCTGGTGGACAAGGCAGATCAGGTCTCAAGGGGTCCTCTGTCTGAGCATCTACCCCGAAACCAAAATCTGTCTGTTTACTGTCTGCTATGCTGCACTCTTCTGACATTAACAAGGGCTATCCCTGACTACCTTTCTCTGAAGAATACTTAGAGCTTTAGTTAATACCCCTCTGATGACTTTCTAAGTAACCTGACAGGTTTGTTCAGGCTCCTGCAGTTACGCATTTGATTGTTTATGGCCTCCCAACCGTGAGAGGCACAGGAAGCCTATAATATTCTAAAAATATAGAGTCTTATGGGGAGTTAAGAAATTAGTAGAATAGTACTGGTGGAGGGTTTCATTGTTGAGCCAATATTTGCTGCTAAGTTTCCATATCCCTTACCCATTATGTTTTTGAGAATATATATTAATTAGTATAGTTGGTATGTGGAAAAATAAGCTATAGCCTTTGATTTAACCACATCAGAAATTCTTTCCATGTTCTAGCCCACTTCACCCTTAACCTATGGGAATGTAACCTCTTCTAGTGCTTTCTGAGAGTGGCGCCTGACTTTAGAATAATCACCTTTGGAGAAAATAAGCTTTCTGGTTGACTAATCATTATCAGAAAGGGTCATAAAAATGTTAGCAGGCCTTCTGGCAGAAGATGATGTAAATCACCTGAGACCTCTGTATTTCTATGTATGGCTCAAGGTATATAAGCCCCGTGGAAAATAAAGTTTGGGCCTTGCTCAATGATGTTTGGTCTCCCTTGGAGCACAGAGGCTCTCTGTGTTCATTTTTTTGCCTGGGCTTCTAAGACCTGACCGGCAAGGCGCTCTGCATCTTCACTTCTTCTGGAGACCAAGAGGGCGCCTGCGGCCTATGTGAACAGAGCAAGTTCCTTGTCTGGAGCTTTACTGGCTTTCTGCATGAACCAAGGAACATCGGCCTCTTTCTCTCCTCTATTTTCTTAACTGTAACATTCCTTCCTTATCTCACTCTAGATCTCTAATTAATCTCTCCAGACGCCAATGCTGTCCCCCTGAGGATACTACCCTGGATCCAACCAGGGCTGGACCCCAGTAAGAAGCTGCTGCAATGAAAAGCCTGTGCACTGCAACTGTAGAGTAGCCATCACAGACTACAAGTAGAGAAAGCCCTCATGCAGTAAAGAAGACCCAACACAGCCAAAAAAAAAAAAAAGTACAGAAATCCCCCCAAATAAATAAATCTTTAAAAAATCCCAGAGGACTTTCGTTTTATCTCTGGTCAGGAACTGAGATCCCATAAGCCGCGGGGCTACTAAGCCCGCACGTCACACCTAGCGTGCCTGCACTCTGCAAGGAAAGATTCCCACATGATGCAACTAAGACACAATGCATCCAAAGACGTCTTTGTAAAAAATCCTGTAGGTACGTTTAAACACAGCTGGTGCAGCAGGCAGGGTGACTCTGCCCTTGACAGAGTGGCATGCCCATGACTGCTCCTGACTTACTAGACAGACGCCTCTGGAGGCATGGCCAGCTGCTGGCACCCCTGAGCTCCACTGCTCCGGCTGCCATCGCTGCCGTGGTTTTCCAGCCTGCACTGCAGGCAGACCTCGCAGCCCGGCCCTCTGCGACCCTCACACACTCTCGGGTGCTGTAGTCCAGGCTGATGTTAACGGTAAACCCCTAGTTGCCCCCTCTGGGGTACCTACTGTCCCATGTGATTCTTTACCCAGACAACCTCACTTCTGGGCTGGTGACCCTGGGTGACCAGGATAACTGGCTGACAAGGCAGCCTCCTTCCAAAAGGAGGAGGGACCTCCTTGAGCAGTCTGTGCTTGAATCTGAGTCTCATCAACCAAGGTAACAGCCCAGCTAAGTCACCCCCTCCCCGTTCTATGAGCGACGGGGCCCCTGGCCTGACTTTCAGGGGTGTCCCCAGCAGAGAGCCCAGGTGTTGGTCCAGTGTGGGCAAGGCCGACATGGTGCCAGAAGCCCTCCTCAGGGAAGCCACAGAGCCTCAATGTGTAAGGCTGCTTCCAGAGTGAACCTCTGCTGTCGCCCGCCCTGCTGCTGCGCAGCCTGTCCCTGACCCAGCGGGATGCTACAGATCCCTTCTGAGGAGACTGGCAGTTCAACATCCACTACTCTGTGTAAACTATAACTCAGTTTCCTAAAGCAAGGGAAAGGAACTGGGGAAGGAGTGCTTTGTCCCCAGTCTCCCAGGACCTGAAGATGCTTCTCAGCCTGTCTGCTCCACCAAGCTCTTTGTGACCCTCTGGACTGCAGCCTGCCAGGTTTCTGCTGAGCGTGGAATTTCCTGGCAGTAATACTGGAGTGGGTTGTTATTTCTTCTCCAGGGGACCTTCCTGACCCAGGGGTCGAACACACAACTCCTGTGTCTCCTGTACTGGCAGGAGGATTCTCTACCTCTGAGCCACCTGGGAAGCTTCTCAGCTCATAGGAGGCGGCAGATCTCCTGGCCGATGTATCTGGGCATCATGCGTGATGCTGCCTGAGAAGATGCTGCAAGCTTCCTCCCAAATCAGGATGCTGCACCTCTGCTCTCCTGGACCAAGACCAGCCCCTGCGATGTGGGCTGGGGTACCCTAGAAAGGGGGCTTCTCAAGACCATGAGGAGCTGATCAGGCCACAAGGAAAAAAATGAAAAAAAAAAAAGAGTCATGCACAGATGAGAGACAAAAAAAAAAAAAAAAAAAAAAGAGAGAGAGAGAGAGAGAGAAAAAGAAGAGAGATACAAGTCATCCTGAAAAAATTTAAAAGGAAAGGGGGTAAAGGGGATGGACGATGCTACGGTCAGCAGCTGTCCTGGGGAGAGGCTTCTGCCTGAGGTTCCAGGTTTCTTCTCCAGATCCTCTCCCTCCAGTCAGACAGAAACTAAAAACCTCAAGTTCAGGGGCTAAAGGCTTGAAACGGAAAACTATTTTTAAAAAAGAAAAACAGAAAAGGAAAAATTTCCGCCTAGACACAGGGGAGAAAATAAAAGATAACTGTATAGATCTATCTACCTATATGTGTATTTTTGCATTAAAATTATATATAATTATGTATTAATTATAGGACTCCTCTGTAGCTCAAACGGTAAAGAATCTGCCTGCAATGCAGGAGACCTGGGATTGATTCTTGGGTCAGGAGGATCCTCTGAAGAAGGGAATGGCAATCCACTCCAGTATTCTTGCTTGTAGAATCTCATAGACAGAGAAGCCTGGAGGGCTACAGTTCATGGTGTCACAAAGAGTTGGACATGACTGAGCAACTAACACTATATATTAATTACACTATAAATATTATAGTTATATCATATATAATATTAATGCAAATAAAATACATATAGTGAAACTTTTTAAAGGGAAACTTCCTAAAGTGGAGTCAGGAGGCCAGAAGGGCTGCTCATGCCATACCTTTTTGACATTAATTACAGGAAGTGCCATCAATTACAGACCCCAACAGAAGAATTATCAACAAGAAGGGATCGTCAATTCCAGGCCCCAACTGGGAAAGATGTACACTGCATCTCCTACCAGCAATCGACTACCAATAAACCAAAGTTGCTGATAAAACCCTATTTTATTTTGAAGGACATCAATACATATACATGGGTTTCCCTGGTGGCTCCACGGGGTCACAGAGAGTAGGACACAACTTAGCTCCTGAACAACAATACATGTACATGTGTAATTACACTAAAACAGAGGTCTACAACTTGGTCCAGCTGGAAATCGAGAATCTATACACTGAAAGTTTATATCACAAATTATCTGATTAGCGGTAGTTGGTCCTGTCCAAAACATCCATGTGGACATCTGGTCCACACTCAACAGTCTTGTCAAAAACATGTTTGGTCTTATCAAAAAACATCCAGCCTTAGGAAACATCCCTGGGTTCAAACAGTCAGTAACACTTCTTTATACTTCTGGCTTACAGGATTAATACCTGAAAAATACTATCATGTTTCATTAGTCCAATAATTGTGCTGTAGCTATATTGCTGACAGTATCGCTTCTTGCCCAGTAGCCTAGCTGGTAACGGCACATGGGGTCAGGGCTCAAACCCTGTAGTAGGAGCTGAGACTGGGATCTCATGATACATGGTGAACTAATATGTCACTGGGCTATTTTCTTTTTTTTTTGGCATTTCAACTGTGTTTTTCCTTTCTTGAAAGAATAAAGCATAATATGCTGAAAATGTTGCTTTCTCTGTGATAAAGAACCCATCTCCCAATGTAGGAGAAATAAGAGATGTGGGTTTGATCCCTGGGTCAAGAAGATCCCCTAGGGGAGGGAACAGCAACCTATTCCAGTATTCTTGCCTGGAGAATCCCATGGACAGAGAAGTCTGGGGGGCTATAGTCCAATCAGTTGCAGAGTCAGATGCAACTGAGCAACTTAGCATGTACACAAAAATTCACCAATTTCAATACGTTTTTTTAAAAAATGCATGCTGATATGAAGCTGTCACCATACAGTCTAACAAAATTATTCTGAATGAAGTTAAAGACAACTAGGGGCTACCTGCATTTGCATGGGAAAGAAATCACAACATTAACCCTTTATTATGCACGACAGATCTCAAGATTGTGAATATAAATGTTATTAGACAACTCCTACTAAATACAGAAATAAACGGATGCTTGTTTCACTGTCAAATCATGTTGGTAAAAAGTATCTTCTTTGGGTCTAACACAAGAATACGTGACCACAGAAAGACACCTGTAGGTGACTGGAGACTTCCACTTATGCCTTTGGAAGATGTGAATGAACTTTTGAGTACACTGTGCAGAATGCAGAAGAAAATGTCAACGACTGAATGAACTATGTTGAAAGAGTGTACGTTTGCGGAAGGCATGGCAGAGGCAGAACACCAGAGCTCCAGGATTTCCACTGGAAACCTGAAATGTTTATACATCAGGACTGAATGGTGGTCAAAGCATAAACCACACCGTGGAAGGCCGGCAAAGCACATTTCAATAGCTGATGGCAGCCCATCATCCTTCAGTGGAGAGGTTTACTGAAGTTGAAAAGATGAACAGCAAAGCAACAAACAAGTCATCATCCAGACTTTTGGTGGTCACACTCAAATACGGGCACGAACTTCATAACGATACCAACAAAATCAAGTTCACATAACCAACATTTTTAACATGTATAGCTAACATAAAGCCAATGATCAGGTCAATATGTGCATGAGAACAGCAACTGCTCATCCACTGAAGAATAACCTCGCTGAACTTCATGATGAGGAACAACAATAAATGTGAAATCCCAACCATCATGAACTGCAATAGAAATAATAAAATTTCAACAAAGTGAAATGTTTGCATTATTTGACAAATCATAGACCAAATGTCTTAAGGGATGTTGTTGTTGTTCAGTTGCTAAGTTGTGTCCTCCTCTTTGCAACCCATGGACTGCACACACCAGGCCTCCCTATCCCTCATTATCTCCCGTAGTTTGCCCAAGGGATGTTTTGAACAGGACCAAATGTTCTGCAAGGGGTCTCTGTCATTACTGCAAAAAGCCAGGACCTTGAAAGAAATACTGTTCCATGTTTAAGTGCTCCACGTACCTCCAGCCCTCCAGCCAGCCTCCCCAGTGTTCCCTGTCCCCAGTGACAGGTCTCCTGAAAGACTCTAGAGGGGCTCTTCCCAATCCTTCTCCCAAGTGTCTTGGAGAAACACCACTCTCCAGACTGGAAAAGACTTTCTGTCCCTACTGACACCAGAGCTGCACGCTCAGTGCTCAATCCTATTACCATTCAACAGTCCCTGCTTCAGAGTTCTGAACAGTTCAAAAATTTGGGTCTCTAAAAACCTCACCAGGTTTCTGGCTCTAAATTTAATCCCCTTTGCTTAGGCCTTTTTGGAGATACCCATCCTTTTCTCCTTAGCTCCTCTGCTCTTATTCATTTATTTGGTTGAGATTTAAGAAAAATATAATAGAATATTCTTCTCCCAAAAGGTGGAAATAATTCTAGAACTCGACAGCAGCAACAAAAAGAGCCAATTAGGTGAATCAAATGCCCCTTCGATATCTTTAATTTGCTCTGTCTCTAACGGCCAGTTCCAAGAACACTAATCATATATCCCTATTGGATCAGCTACCACCCTCCTGATGGACAAAATCCTCAAATGATATTGGTAGAATTCACAGTGCACCTCCTATGGAGATCCAAATAGATCCCTCAAAACCTTTCCCCAGAATTAGTTAGTATCTTATAAAAAAGGGGCCCTTTAAGACATTAATTCAGGAATATGAGACTGTAAAGCCCAGGGTCTCATTATCCATCGCACCATTCTCCACAACACTCCCATTTCACCCATGAAGAAACCAAACAGCCAGCGATGCAGCTTTGTCCGGGATCTCTGAGACATAGTCAATATTGCTGATTATGATGCTGCTGTCCTCAGCCCCACATTTTATCAGCTTCATCCCTACTGACAACAATTTTTCTGTGACTGATTTACATAATGCTTTCCTTAGTACCCCAGTAGATAAAGCCAGAGAGTATCTTTTCACCTTTACTTGGGAAGGAGAGTAATGCCCCAGATGGTCACTGCAAGCCCTTCTGATTTCTGACAAACTTTAAAGGCTGATCTAGATGGTATCAAGCTCCCTAAAGGCTTCACCCTCCCCGAGGGTGACTTATATTTCTGCTCCCCTCCACGAGTGTTCTCACAAGAAAACACAGCCTCTATTGGCTAAACTTCTGGTCTGCAAGCGACAAAGTCGCTAAGGAAAAACTACAGTTTGCTCACACTCAAGCTCACTATTTAGGCCATTTCATCTCAAAACAAGGACTGCATTTAGACAGCTTCACTGCATCCGAACGCCCTAAAGCTCAAAACCAACTGCAAGGTTTTCCAGGACTGGCAGGTAACCATCGCAACTGGATCCCAAACTTTTCCCTTATGAACCAACCTTTATTTACCTTGTTAAGAAACTACTGAACTTAACCCTATCTTCTGGGAAGATTCAGATGGCATGACTTTTAAATCTTAAAGGAATGTTTAATAAATCCCTCTGCCCTTGGATATCCCAATTATCAACTTCCTGTAAGGAAGATACCCCACGTCTGCTGCTTGGCGCTGAAGCGACTGTGAGGAGATACGCCATGTCCAAGGGCAGAGAAGCACCAGCAAGATGGTAGGGGCTGGAGCAGCAGCTGCACCAGGGTTGGCGTGACTTTGATGAAATATCCCACGTTGTGGGAAGCCAGCGTGAGGAATCCCACCCGTGACAGGGTCACGTGGCAAACTCAGATGGCAGGGCAGTCTGAGTCATCGGATTTCTCCTTGGTTTTTCCTGAGCATGTGCCCCAATAATAAAAATTTGTTCTGTATTTGTCTGTTTCTCCACTGTTTTCTGCCAGTTTCTCAGATAGAGTTAATTCACTGTCTTAGCTCCCTGCATTTGAAAGGAGTGCTGCAGCCCAACCCCCCTTTGATAAGCTCTAGCCTGCCTAAACAGGTTCCCCTGACCTTTTACAAGCCTGTGAATTGCTCGCAACCCACAGCTGTAAGGAGCAAAAGAGCCTTGAAGTGTCTTAAGTTACAAACTTCTCCTAAGAGCCAAAGCCTTAATAGATTTATTTCAATGTTGCTTCAATGACTGTTGCCAGACCTCCTTATCTGCACCTGGAAGTTTCTGCTATACAAACTATATTTGGGGATAGAAATGTAGTAGTTTTTTTGATGTTAGCAACACTAGGCCTTTGAGTTGTTTCTTTTATATATCATTTGTACTCCTGTTTGCTGTGTCCTTGCATTTATGAGAATCCAATCTTGTTTAGCGCCTCCCGAGAATGGCGCCAGACCTTGGAAAAAGTAACACTTATCAGAAAAGAGCTGTAAATTGTTGAATTGGCCTTTTGGCTGGAAGATAATGTAAATTACCTAAGACTTGTGTATACAATTAGGTATGCAGAGACTAAGCCTGCTCTCGATAAGAGTCAGGGCTGCTGTCATTGCCAAAATTTGTGAAACTCATTGATCTTTATGGTATAAAAGGGGGATGTGAAAAATAAAGTTGGGAGTCAGTTTCTCTCGGGAACAGTTTCTCAGAGCAGTTTTTATTTCTCGGACCACATTTTCTCAGACCGGTTCTGCAGACCGGTCTCTCCGACGACTCGCTCTCCTAGACTCGTTCTTTAGGGACATCTGGCTCCCACACCTCTCTCTCTCTACTTTTCTGTCCTCTTGTACTTTACCTCCAGGCTGAATTCCCATCTGGAGCGGGAGGCTCACCACGTCTACTTACTTGCCCTGGTTATAAGTTCTGCGAGAAAAGTGGACCCACGGTGGGGCCCCTTTAGAGATTCAAGTGGATGCCGGTGGCCTACGTAGATGGTGCAAACCTCTTGTCTTGAGGTTTTATTGGCTTTCCCCGTAAACCAAGTTATTCAGCCTCCTATTTTCCATTAATTTCCTACTGTTCTATCCTGTCCTGAGCTATCCTGTCCTATCCTTTCCTTCCACCTGCTTCGTCCCACCTTTGAGCATCCCTGGATCCACTGGGGCTGGACCCCAGCACCACGTCCAAGGGCAAAGGAGAAGCTCCAGCAAGACAGGAGGGGCAAAACCACATTTAGAATCAAAACCCATACCTGCCAGAGAGGCTCAGTGGGCTCAAATATAACCTTCTGCACAACAGGACGCAGAGACTGAGCCAGAACTGTGTGTGCGTGTCTTCTGAGGAGATACGGATCAGCAGTGGACTGCTGCAGGGACAGAGGCTCTGGGTGCTGC
This sequence comes from Aepyceros melampus, assembly GCA_006408695.1. Taxonomy (NCBI): domain Eukaryota; kingdom Metazoa; phylum Chordata; class Mammalia; order Artiodactyla; family Bovidae; genus Aepyceros; species Aepyceros melampus. Next base: position 218,963 of record SJXQ01002343.1, read on the forward strand.
AGACTTGGGTATGGCACAGGCCCTCTTGGAAAAGGTCGCCATTAACCCCATCACAGAGCTGCTGGAACTTACACAGGACTGGGAAACAGACTCTTGGAGGGCATAAACAGAACCTTGTGCACATCAGGACCCAGGAGAAAGGAGCAGTGACTCCACAGGAGACTGTCCTGGACTTGCCCGCGAGTGTCCAGGAGTCTCTGGCAGAAGCATGGTGGTGGCATGCCGCAGGGTTGGGGGCACTAGGTGTAGCAGTGTGTGCATGGGACAGTTTAAGAAGGTCCCCATTAGCTTCACTGCCTGCACCACGGTTTGGCATCAGGTAAAATAATGAGAAGGGAATATGGCCCCGCCCTTGAACAGAAAATTGGATTGAAGATTTACTGAAGTATGCCCTTCAGTCAATATTTCCCATTGGGAGGCTTCCATAATCCTCTAGTCCTCCTCCATCAGAGGAAACACAGAGAATAAGAGTCAAAGAAAATTAACCAATTTGGTGACATGGACCACAGCTTTGTCTAGCTCAATGAAACACTGAGTCATGCCACATGGGGCCACTCAAGACAGACGGATCGTGGTGGTGCGGTCTCATAAAATGTGGTCCACTGGAGAAGGGGTGGCAAAGCACTTCAGTATTCCTGCATAAGAACCCCACGAACAAAATGAAAAGGAAAAAAAAAAGGACACTGAAAGATGAATTCTTCAGGTCAGTAGGTGCCCAATAGGCTACTGGAGATCAGTTGAGAACTAACCGCGGAAAGAATGAAGAGATGGAGCCAAAGCAAGAACACCACCCGGCTGTGGATGTGACTGGTGATGGAAGCAAAGTTCAATGCTGTAAAGAGCAGTATTGCACAAGAACCTGGAATGTTAGGTCCATGAATCAAGGCAAATTGAGCAGCGAGCAGCCGAGACGAGATAACCCACATCCAAGGTACGGAGCGGCGGCCAAGAGGAGAAATCCCACGTTTAAGGTAAGGAGCAACGACAGCGCTTTGCTGGAGCAGCCGTGAAGAGGTACCCCACGTCCAAGGTAAGCGAAACCCAAGACAGACAGTAGGAGCTGAGAGAGCGCAGCAGAGGGCAGACAGACTGAAACCACAATCACAGCAAAGTAGCCAATCTGATCACAAGGACGACAGCCTTGTCTAACTCAGTGAAACTAAGCCATGCCAAGTAGGGCCACCCAAAATGGACGGGTCGTGGTGGAGAGGTATCATAAAACGTGTCCACTGGAGAACAGAATGGCAAACTTCTTCAGTATTCCTGCCTTGAGGGCCTATGAACAGTATGAAAAGAAAAAAAGATAGGACACTGAAAGATGAACTCCCCAGGTCGGTAGGTGCCCAAAAGGCTACTGAGATCAGTGGAGAACTAACTCCAGAAAGAATGAACACAGCCACTATGGAGGACAATGTGGAGATTCCTTTCAAAACTGCCTTATGACCCAGCAATCCCACTGCTGGGCACACACACCAAGGAAACCAGAATCGAAAGAGACACGTGTACCCCACTGTTCATCGCAGCACTGTTTATAATAGCCAGGACATGGAAGCAACCTAGATGTCCATCAGCAGATGAATGGATAAGAAAGCTGTGGTACATATACACAATGGAGTATTACTCAGTCATCAGAAAAAATACATTTGAATCAGTTCTAATGAGGTGGATGAAACTGGAGCCTATTATACAGAGTGAAGTAAGCCAGAAAGAAAAACACCAATACAGTACACTAACACATATATCTGGCATTTAGAAAGATGGTAATGATAACCCTGTATGCGAGACAGCAAAAGAGACACAGATGTATCAAACAGTCTTTCGGACTCTGTGGGAGAGTGTCGGAAGCCGAAGGAGTCGAGAAAAGCCCCGCCCAGGACAAGGATCCGGGTCAGGGTGATCCGGTCCAAGGAGGCCGGCACTCAAGGGGAATTCGAAGGTCTGGAGGCCCGAAGAAACCCCCCAAAGAAACCCCTCATTGCTCATCCAGCAGATGCTACTGTGATAGTCTGCAAGTTTGTTTTTTTTTTTTTTTAGGATTACTGATTAATAGCTGTACAGGCATTCCCCTGAAAAGCAAAGAATAAAATTAAGAAGTAAACATTCCCCTGAAAAGCAAAAAATAGAATTAGAGGTAAACACTGTGCAGTTATAAATAGGCTTATTCTTAGAAAGTTCACAACATGGTGATTAATGCAAACATTGTTCTCATGTTTTTCTGGGGACTATGGAAATTGTGTTTCTTAATATATTGTTTAATCTAACAAGAAAAGGTTGTTATTGTAAAAGGGCCTCAATAGGAGACCCAGGTGGCCAGGTGACTTAGTTTTTCAAGAAATCAAAAATAATCTAGTGAAAAACAAATTCTGGGAGGTGACAAAGATTGTATAAGGAATTTAAGAACGTTTGGAAATGTTTTACTCATGATGTATGGGAATGTTGTGGAAAAGGCTTACACGGAAATAACAAGATGAAAAATATGGTTTGTAACCTCTTACACTATGTGATTAACTTGTGCAACCATGTATAAAAATGCCTTTGAAAATCAAACCCTGTTAGAATGCTTTAAGAAAGTACTTGAGAGAAATCTGTCTGATGCTCTTGCTGAATAAAGAATCATTCTTGCACCTGCGGCCTGGAGTCATTAATTACGCCGACGCCGTCTCTCCCAAGAGTTCCCTGGACCCCGCGGAGGCTGGACCCCCGCAGGAGAGGGTGAGGGTGGCATGGTTTGGGAGAATGGCATTGAAACATGCATAATATCATATAAGAAATGAATCGCCAGTCTAGGTTCGATGAAGGATACAGGATGCTTGGGGCTGGTGCACTGGGACAACCCAGAGGGGTGGGTGATATGGGGAGAGAGGTGGGAGGGGGCTTCAGGACTGGGAACACGTGTACACCCATGGCGGATTCATGCTGATGCATGGCAAAACCAATACAATATTGCAAAGTTTAAAAAATAATAATAATAAAATTAAATTAAAAAATAAAAAAGAATGAAGAGACGGAGTCAAAGCAAAAACACCACCCAGTTGTGGATGGGGCTGGTGAAGGAAGGAAAGTCCAACGCTTAAAGAGCAATACTGCATAGGTACCTTGAATGTTAGGCGGCCTCCTAGTGGCTCAGAGGTTAAAACGTCTGCCTGCGTCAGCCCGCAATGCGGGAGGCCTGGGTTCAATTCCTGAGTCAGGAAGATCCCCTGGAGAAGGAAATGGCAACCCACTCCAGTATTTTTGCCTGGAAAATCCCATGTACAGAAGAGCCTGGTGGGCTGCAGTCCACGGGGTCGCAAAGAGTCAGATACGACTGAGCGACTTGACTCACTCACTCAGCCACCTTGAATGTTAGGTCCCTGAATCAAGGCAAACTGGATCAGGGAGCAGCCGAGAGGAGATACCCCACGTCTAAGGTAAGGAGTGGCGGCTGAGAGGAGACACCCTACCTCCAAAGTAAGAGAAACCCAAGTAAGATGGTAGGAGCTGAGAGAGGGCATCAGAGGGCAGACAGACTGAAACCACAATCACAGACAACTAGCCAATCTGGTCACACGGACCACAGTCTTGTCTAACTCAATGAAACTAAGCCATGCCATGTAGGGCCACCCAAGACGGACAGGTCACGGTGGAGAGGTCTCACAAAATGTGTCCACTAGGGAAGGGATTGGGGAAATCACTTCAGTATTCTTGCCTTGAGAACCCCGTGAACAGAATGAGAAGCAAAAAGACAGGACGCTGAAAGATGAATTCCGCAGGTCAGTAGGTGCCAAGTACGCTACTGGGGAGAGTGGAAAACTAACTCCAGAGAGACTGAGGAGACAAAGCCAAGGCAAAAACAACACCCGGCTGTGCAGGTGACTGGTCATGGAATGAAAGTTCAATGCTGTAGACAGCAACATTGCTAGGAACCTGGATGGTTAGGACCACGAATCAAGGGAAACTGGAGCAGTGAGAGGCTGAGAGGAGATACGCCATGTCCAAGGTCAGGAGCGTGACCAAGAGGACATACCCCATGTCCAAGGACAGGAGCGTGACCGAGAGGAGATACCCCACGTCCAAGGTTGTCGGGGGCCAGTGTGAGGAATCCCACCCGTGACAGAGTCACGTGGCACACTCAGATGGCAGAGCAATTTGAGTTATCAGATTTTTCCCTGCTTTTTCCTGAGCATGTACCCCAAAAATAAGAATTTGTATTTGTCTGTTTCCCCACTATTCTCTGCCAGTTTCTCGGAAAGAGTTAATTCAAAGCTTTAGCTTCCTGCATTTGAAAGGAGTGTTTCAGCCCAACCCCCTTTGATAATGCTCTAGCCTGCCTAAACAGGTTCCCCTGACCTTTTGCAAGCTTGTGAATTGCTCACAACCCCCTAACTGTGAGGGGCAAAAAGGCCTTGAAGTGTTTTAAAGCTACAAACGTTTTCTAAGAGCCAAAGTCCTAGCAGTAATAAGATTTTTGCTGTTGCCTCAACAATTGCTGCCAGACCTCCTTATTTGCACCTGGAAGTTTCAGCTTTACAAACAACATTTTAAAAAAGATATGTAGTAGTTTTTTGATGTTAGCAACACTAGGCTTTTGAGTTAATTGCTTTCTTTTATAAATCACTGTACTCCCTCTTGCTTGCTTGGTGTCCTTGCCATGTAAGAATGCAACTTTGTTTAGTGCCCCCCGAGAATGGGGCCAGACCCCGGAAAAAATAACACTTATCAGAAAAGAGCTGTAAATTGTTGAATTGGCCTTTGGGCCGGAAGATGATGTAAATTACCTAAGACTTGTGTATGACAATTAGGTATGCAGAAAATAAGTCTGCGCTCGATAAGAGTCAGGGCTGCTGTCATTGCCAAAATTTGTGAAACCCATTGATCTTCACTGTATAAAAAGGACATGTGAATAATAAAGCAGGGGCCAGTTTCTGGGACCAGTTTTCTCGGAACAGTTTCTCGGACCGGTTTTCTCAGGCCAGCTTCTCAGATGGCTCTCCTAAGCTCGTTCTTTAAAGACATCTGGCTCCCCCCATGTCTCTCTCTCCCTGTCCTCTTGTACTCTAATTCCAGGCTGAATTCCCATCTGGAGCAGGAGGCTCACCACGTCTACTTACTTGCCTTGGCCCTAAGTTCTGCAAGAAAAGGGACCCACGGTGGGGCCCCTTTAGAGATTCAAGCGGACGCCGGTGGCCTACGTAGATGGTGCAAATCTCTTGTCTTGAGGTTTTATTGGCTTTCCCCGTAAACCAAGTTATTCAGCCTCCTATTTTTCTATTAATTTCCTACTATTCTATCCTGTCCTGAGCTATCCTGTCCTATCCTGTCTTGTCCTTTCCTATCCGCCTGCTCCGTCCCACCTTTGAATATCCCTGGATCCACCGGGGCTGGACCCCGGCACAAGTTAAGGAGCGGTGACCAAGAGGACATACCCCAGGTCCAAGATCAGGGGCAGCGGCTGGCTTTGCTGGAGTAGCCGTGAAGAGATACCCCACGTCCAAGGTAAGAAAAACCGCATTAAGGCAGTAGAGGCTGAGAGAGGGCTTCAGGGGGCACACAGACTGAAACCACAATCATGGACCACAGCCTTGTCTAACTCAATGAAACTAAGAGCCCTAGGGCCACCAAGATGGATGAGCCATGCTGCAGAGTTCTGACAAGAAGTGGTTGACTGCACAAGGGAATGGGAAACCACTTCTGTATTCTTGCCTTGAGAACCCCATGAACAGTATGAAAAGGAAAAAGATAGGCCATTGAAAGATGAACTCCCCAGGTCAGTTGGTGCCCAATATGCTACTGGAGATAGGTGGAAAACTAACTCCAGAAATATGAGGAGTCTGAGCCAAAGCAGGAACAACAATCAACATGGATGCGCCTGCTGATGGAACGAAAGTCCAGTGCCATAAAGAGCAATACTGCATAGGAACCTGGACTGCTAGCACCACGAGTCAAGGCAAACTGCAGCAGCAGGAAGCCGAGAGGAGACAGGCCATGTCCAAGGTCAGGAGTGGCGGCTGAGAGGACATACCCCACGTCCAAAGTCAGGAGCAGCGGTGGCGCTTTACTAAACAGCCATGAAGAGATACCTCACGTCCAACGTAAGTGAAACCCAAGTAAGACGGTAAGAGCTCAGAGAGGGCATCAGAGGACAGACAGACTGAAACCACAGTCCCAGCAAAGTAGCCAATCTGATCTCATGGACCACAGCCTCACCTAACTCAATGACACTAAGCCATGTGATACAGGGCCACCAAAGACAGACGGGTCATGGAGAGAGTTCTGACAAAATGTGGTCCACTGGAGAAGGGAGTGGCTGACCACTCCAGTGTTCTTCCCTTGAGAACCCCATGAACACTATGAAAAGCAAAAAAGACAGGACACTTAAAGATGAATTGCCCAGGTCAGTAGGTGCCCAATATGCTACTGAGATCAGTGGAGAACTAACTCCAGAAAGAATGAAGAGACGGAGCCAAAGCAAAAACAACACCCGACTGTGGATGTGACTGGTGATGGAAGGCAAGTACCAATGTTGTAAAGAGCAATATTGCATGGGAACCTGGAATGTTAGGTCCACGACTCAAGGCAAATTGGAGCAGTGAGTGGCCAAGAGGAGACACCCCATGTCCAAGTTCAGCCCTGGTGGCCCAGAGGAGATACCCAACGTACAAGGTAAGGAGCCGCGGCTGTGCTTTGCTCGAGCAGCTGTGAAGAGATACTGCAGGTCCAACGTAAATGAAACCCAAGTAAGACGGTAAGAACTCAGAGAGGCCATCAGAGGACAGACAGATTGAAACCACAGTCACAGCAAAGAAGCCATTCTGATCACATGGACCACAGCCTTGTCTAACTCAATGAAACTAAGCCATGCCATGTAGGGCCAACCAAAGACGGACGGGTCATGGTGGAGAGGTCTCACAAAACGTGTCCACTGGAGAAGGGATTGGCAAACCACATCAGTATTCTTGCCTTGAGAATCCCATGAACCGTATGAAAAGGGAAAAAAAAAAAAAAAGGACACTGAAAGATGAATTCTTCAGGTCAGTAGGTGCCCAATAGGCTACTGGAGATCAGTTGAGAACTAACCACAGAAAGAATGAAGAGACGGAGCCAAAGCAAGAACACCACCCGGCTGTGGATGTGACTGGTGATGGAAGCAAAGTTCAATGCTGTAAAGAGCAGTATTGCACAAGAACCTGGAATGTTAGGTCCATGAATCAAGGCAAATTGAGCAGCGAGCAGCCGAGACGAGATAACCCACATCCAAGGTACGGAGCGGCGGCCAAGAGGAGAAATCCCACGTTTAAGGTAAGGAGCAACGACAGCGCTTTGCTGGAGCAGCCGTGAAGAGGTACCCCACGTCCAAGGTAAGCGAAACCCAAGACAGACAGTAGGAGCTGAGAGAGCGCATCAGAGGGCAGACAGACTGAAACCACAATCACAGCAAAGTAGCCAATCTGATCACAAGGACGACAGCCTTGTCTAACTCAGTGAAACTAAGCCATGCCAAGTAGGGCCACCCAAAATGGACGGGTCGTGGTGGAGAGGTATCATAAAACGTGTCCACTGGAGAACAGAATGGCAAACTTCTTCAGTATTCCTGCCTTGAGGGCCTATGAACAGTATGAAAAGAAAAAAAGATAGGACACTGAAAGATGAACTCCCCAGGTCGGTAGGTGCCCAAAAGGCTACTGAGATCAGTGGAGAACTAACTCCAGAAAGAATGAACACAGCCACTATGGAGGACAATGTGGAGATTCCTTTCAAAACTGCCTTATGACCCAGCAATCCCACTGCTGGGCACACACACCAAGGAAACCAGAATCGAAAGAGACACGTGTACCCCACTGTTCATCGCAGCACTGTTTATAATAGCCAGGACATGGAAGCAACCTAGATGTCCATCAGCAGATGAATGGATAAGAAAGCTGTGGTACATATACACAATGGAGTATTACTCAGTCATCAGAAAAAATACATTTGAATCAGTTCTAATGAGGTGGATGAAACTGGAGCCTATTATACAGAGTGAAGTAAGCCAGAAAGAAAAACACCAATACAGTACACTAACACATATATCTGGCATTTAGAAAGATGGTAATGATAACCCTGTATGCGAGACAGCAAAAGAGACACAGATGTATCAAACAGTCTTTCGGACTCTGTGGGAGAGTGTCGGAAGCCGAAGGAGTCGAGAAAAGCCCCGCCCAGGACAAGGATCCGGGTCAGGGTGATCCGGTCCAAGGAGGCCGGCACTCAAGGGGAATTCGAAGGTCTGGAGGCCCGAAGAAACCCCCCAAAGAAACCCCTCATTGCTCATCCAGCAGATGCTACTGTGATAGTCTGCAAGTTTGTTTTTTTTTTTTTTTAGGATTACTGATTAATAGCTGTACAGGCATTCCCCTGAAAAGCAAAGAATAAAATTAAGAAGTAAACATTCCCCTGAAAAGCAAAAAATAGAATTAGAGGTAAACACTGTGCAGTTATAAATAGGCTTATTCTTAGAAAGTTCACAACATGGTGATTAATGCAAACATTGTTCTCATGTTTTTCTGGGGACTATGGAAATTGTGTTTCTTAATATATTGTTTAATCTAACAAGAAAAGGTTGTTATTGTAAAAGGGCCTCAATAGGAGACCCAGGTGGCCAGGTGACTTAGTTTTTCAAGAAATCAAAAATAATCTAGTGAAAAACAAATTCTGGGAGGTGACAAAGATTGTATAAGGAATTTAAGAACGTTTGGAAATGTTTTACTCATGATGTATGGGAATGTTGTGGAAAAGGCTTACACGGAAATAACAAGATGAAAAATATGGTTTGTAACCTCTTACACTATGTGATTAACTTGTGCAACCATGTATAAAAATGCCTTTGAAAATCAAACCCTGTTAGAATGCTTTAAGAAAGTACTTGAGAGAAATCTGTCTGATGCTCTTGCTGAATAAAGAATCATTCTTGCACCTGCGGCCTGGAGTCATTAATTACGCCGACGCCGTCTCTCCCAAGAGTTCCCTGGACCCCGCGGAGGCTGGACCCCCGCAGGAGAGGGTGAGGGTGGCATGGTTTGGGAGAATGGCATTGAAACATGCATAATATCATATAAGAAATGAATCGCCAGTCTAGGTTCGATGAAGGATACAGGATGCTTGGGGCTGGTGCACTGGGACAACCCAGAGGGGTGGGTGATATGGGGAGAGAGGTGGGAGGGGGCTTCAGGACTGGGAACACGTGTACACCCATGGCGGATTCATGCTGATGCATGGCAAAACCAATACAATATTGCAAAGTTTAAAAAATAATAATAATAAAATTAAATTAAAAAATAAAAAAGAATGAAGAGACGGAGTCAAAGCAAAAATACCACCCAGTTGTGGATGGGGCTGGTGAAGGAAGGAAAGTCCAACGCTTAAAGAGCAATACTGCATAGGTACCTTGAATGTTAGGCGGCCTCCTAGTGGCTCAGAGGTTAAAACGTCTGCCTGCGTCAGCCCGCAATGCGGGAGGCCTGGGTTCAATTCCTGAGTCAGGAAGATCCCCTGGAGAAGGAAATGGCAACCCACTCCAGTATTTTTGCCTGGAAAATCCCATGTACAGAAGAGCCTGGTGGGCTGCAGTCCACGGGGTCGCAAAGAGTCAGATACGACTGAGCGACTTGACTCACTCACTCAGCCACCTTGAATGTTAGGTCCCTGAATCAAGGCAAACTGGATCAGGGAGCAGCCGAGAGGAGATACCCCACGTCTAAGGTAAGGAGTGGCGGCTGAGAGGAGACACCCTACCTCCAAAGTAAGAGAAACCCAAGTAAGATGGTAGGAGCTGAGAGAGGGCATCAGAGGGCAGACAGACTGAAACCACAGTCATAGTAAAGAAGCCATTCTGATCACATGGACCACAGCCTTGTCTAACTCAATGAAACTAAGCCATGCCATGTATGGCCACCATAGACGGACGGGTCATGGTGGAGACGTCTCACAAAACGTGTCCACTAGAGAAGGGATTGGCAAACCACTTCAGTATTCTTGCCTTGAGAATCCCATGAACCGTATGAAAAGGGAAAAAGACAGGACACTTAAAGATGAACTCCTTAGGTGAGTAGGTACCCAATATACTACTGAGATCAGTGGACAACCAACTCCACAAAGAATGAAGAGACAGAGCGAAAGCAAAAACAATACCCGGTTGTGGATGTGACTGGTGATGGAAGGGAAGTACGAATGTTGTAAAGAGCAATACTGCATAGGAGCCTGGAATGTTAGCACCACGACTCAAGGGAAACTGCAGCAGCAGGAGGCCGAGAAGAGACAGGCCATGTCCAAGGTCAGGAGCAGTGTCTGAGAGGAGATACGCCATGTCCAAGGTCAGGAGTGGCGGCTGAGAGGAGATACGCACATCCACGGAAAGGAGCAGCGGATATGCTTTGCTGGAGCAGCCACGAAGAGATACCCCACGTCCAAGGTAAAAGAAACCCAAGTAAGACAGTCAGAGCCGAGAGAGGGGATCAGAGGACAGACAGACTGAAACCACAGTCCCAGCAAAGTAGCCAATCTGATCTCATGGACCACAGCCTCATCTAACTCAATGACACTAAGCCATGCCATGTAGGGCCACCTAAGTCAGACGGGTCATGGTAAGAGAGTTCTGACAAAATGTGGTCCACTGGAGAAGGGAGTGGCTAACCACTTCAGTATTCTTCCCTTGAGAACCCCATGAACAGTATGAAAAGCAAAAAAGTTAGGACACTTAAAGATGAATTGCCCAGGTCAGTAGGTGCCCAATATGCTACTGAGTTCAGTGGAGAATAACTCCAGAAAGAATGAAGAGACGGAGCCAAAGCAAAAACAACACCCGGCTGTGGATGTGACTGGTGATGGAAGGGAAGCACCAATGTTGTAAAGAGCAATATTGCACAGGAAACTGGAATGTTAGTGTAAGGCCGGACCCCGGGGCCATGATGGGCTGCCCTTTCTCTCTCCCGCCTGTGAGAATGTCCCTAATGGAAGGATCCTCCCAGATCCCGGGGACCAATGACAGCACACTTCGCCAGCTAAAGCCACTCCACCCCAGCCATGTAGAAGGACCTATCAGCCCACGCAACACCTCGACCTAACAACCTATCCGAACCCCTGTCCACTATCCGTACCTTTTTTGGGTGATCCAGCCTGACCATTCCTCGCAACGAACGCATATAAACCACTCCCCAGCACAGTCCGGGCGTGGACTTCCTCGACCTGCCTTGTTCAGGTCTGGGAACCCCGCCCAGGAGCACTTCCCCATTAAAGCCTGTTAGACACTCTTTTCGGTGTCCTGGTCATCTTTACCTAACATTTGGCGCCCAACACAGGGCTCGAGGCGAGGGCTCATCCCACAATGAGTGTGATTTGTGGCCCACTTGGGTCTGGGCTGTGCCTGACCAGGTCACCCCGGCATCCCACCAGGACCATCCAACCTTCTGGCAGGATACAGGGTAAGTTCCCCCAGTCGGGTTCTGGGAGGTGTTGTTCCCATGGCTATTATTTATGCCTAGGGTGTCTCAGTCCTTTTAAATCGCGGCCGCGTCCAGACCCCTCTGCAGGCCAGGCCTGCTATTCCTCGGCGCTGGTCAACTTGGAAACATCCGTCTTGGCTGAGGGGCCCTCTCCGCACCTCGCTGGGTTGACGGCCCGTTCGGGGATGCTTGACCGGACCACTCCCAGCCCCACTGTTCGTATTCGCCACGGGGGCGGCTGCCTCCAAGGCCGACCAACCCTGGTCTACACCCCTGGAGCGTTTACTCGCCAACCTCAGAACTCTACACATCTGTGGAGAAACTCGCTCCAAACGCTAGCCCTCCTCTGTTCTGAGGTGTGGCCCCAACATTCTTTAGATAACGGCTCACAATGGCCGCCAACAGAAACTTTCCATTTTAACATCCTCCGTGACTTAGATAATCACTGCCAGAGGACGGGAAAATGGTCTGAGGTACCCTACGTAGAGGCTTTCTGGCTGTTGCGCTCCTGGCCCACCCTAGGTACCTGCAGTCCCCCTTCTGAAATTCTCCTAACCACGGCTCTCCCTAGCCCTACGCCACCAAGGCGGCCATCAGCGGCCCACCCGGGGACGCCCAAGGCGGAAACTTCTGCCCTCACAGTGCCTCCGGAAGACCTGGTGGCCCCTCACCTTACACTCCAGCCCCTGCTACTTCC
>SJXQ01002343.1:231325-253174 GCA_006408695.1 Aepyceros melampus
ACAGCTCTCGCCCTCACCAACTCCCTCCATCCCCTCCCCTCCCCATCGTCCTCACAGCCCAGCTCTCCTGTGACTACGCCTCTCACCGCTCCCTTGGCTCCGCCTCAATATCCACCCCTTACTCCATGCCCACCCCTTTTTCTGGCTCACCAGTCAGCTCACACACAAGGTCACAGACCGCTCCCAATCTGCCGCCAGCTCCCCTGCTTCCTCTCCGCCAGGTGGCTGGCCTGCAGGGTCTCGCCCATGTCCATGTACCCTTTTCACTCCAAGACCTTGCCCATATTGAACAGCGGCTAGGCTCCTACTCGGCCAACCCCTCCAACTACATCAAAAACTTCACCCAGCTGTCTCGGTCTTACAGCCTCACCTGGCAGGACGTGTTTGTCACTCTGGGGTCCACTACTACCCCAGAGGAAAGAAAGGCCACTTGGGCCACAGCAAGAGTGGTACCAGATCGGAGACATCTAGCCAAACCAGCAGACCCAGCCCGGCCACCCAGAGCGGCTGCTATTCCAGAGTAGACCCAGGCTGGGACTATCAGGAGGGACAGAGAGGCAGAGCCAACATTCAGTACATGGTAGAATGCCTATTGGAGGGAATGGAGACCACCTCCCTCAAGGTGGTAAACCTACTTAAGCTAGATGAAGTAACCCAGGGGCCCGATGAAAACCCAGCAGCCTTTCTTAACAGGCTGACAGAGGCTCTCACCACCTATACCTGGATTGCCCCAGATTCTCTGGTGGGGGTCAACACCCTAGCCAACCGTTTTATATCCCAATCACCTTTAGACATCAAAAAAAAACCTCTCCAAGGCTGAGGGTGGGCCTCAGACCCCCCTCCGAGACCTGGTAAAAATGGCCTTTAAGGTTTACAATGCCCAAGAGAATACCGCCGAAGCCAGCCGCAAGGCAAGGCTTAAACAAAAAGCTGAACTCCAGGCTAACCTCCTTGAGAGACACCCCCAGGCACTGGTAGCAGCCCTGCAGCCAGCCACGGGACAAAGGTGGGTCCCCAGAAGCACCGCCAGGAGCCTGCTTCAAATGTGGTCATGAGGGCCACTGGGCTCACCAATGCCCAAACCCCAGCCCACGACAAAGCCATGCCCTCGTTGCAAACAACCAGGACATTGGGCGAGTGACTGTCCCCGGGCGACTCAGGCCCTGGCCTTACCGGGCCGAGGTCTGGGCTCCCAAAAGGACATTTCCCCCCTGCACCTCGCCTTCGAACTTCTCTCCCTTGATCAAGATTGATGGCGCCCAGACTCGGGGACCCCCATAACCCCAGCCAAGCCCAGGGTAATGCTTCAAGTGGCGGGTGAGTCTATCAGTTTCTTGATGGATACGGGGGCTACTTACTCAGCCCTTCCCTCCTTCACGGGCACCTTGCATCCTTCCCAGGTCTCGGTGGTGGGTATAGATGGCACGTCTTCACGACCCTTGCAGACTGGGCCACAGCCCTGTCAGCTTGACCACTTCCTGTTCACACACTCTTTCCTGATAATCCCTTCATGCCCCACTCCCCTGCTGGGGCGGGACATTTTAGCTAAGCTTAGGGCCACCATTCACCTACCTCTCTCACTTTCCCAATCTGTCACCTTACCTCTACTCCTCCTTTGCTCCCCTGAGGCTCCAGTTGTCGACCCTACCATCTGGGACACTGAAATCCCTCTGGAAGCAACCCATCACACCCCCATCCTGATTAAACTACGTGATCCTTCCTGCTTCCAAAGCCGCCCTCAGTTCCCCATCTCTCAGACTCACCTGCGCGGTATTAAACCAATCATAGATGTCTCTTGGGCCAGAGGCTCCTAGTCCCCATGACCTCGCCCCGCAATACCCCCAATTCCAAACTTCTGGTGGCTACCAATTGGTCCAGGACCTTCGACTGATAAACGAGGCCTTAATCCCTGCTCATCCAATTGTCCCCAACCTTATACCTTGCTTTCTGACATCCCTAGCTGTCACAGACCTCAAAGATCCCTTTTTTTACTATTCCCTTACACCCAGACTGCCAGTTCCTCTTTGCTTTCACATGGACCGACCAGAAACCCAACAGTCCTCCCAGGTAACGTGGACAGTCCTCCCCAAGGGTTTAGAGACAGCCTGCATTTTCTTGGCCAGGCTCTGGCCCGCGACCTGGCTGCGTGCCCTTTGGCCCCTAGTGTCCTCTTACAGTATGTGGATGACGACCTTCTGCTCTGCAGCCCCTCACAAGCTCTCTCTCAGATACATGCCACTACTATTCTTAACTTCCTTAGCTCTAAGGGATACTGAGCATCTCAACAAAAAGCCCAACTCACCCAGACCTCTGTGACTTACCTAGGTCTAAAGATTACCCCGACAACCAAGGCTCTAACTACTGACAGAGTCAGCCTTCTCCGAGACCTCTGCCCCCTTTCCACTGGGGAACAAATCTTGTCCTTTTTGGGGTTGACAGGATTCTTCTGGCACTGGGTCCCCCACTATGCTTCACTGGCTAAACCCCTCTATGAAGCTGCAAAAGACACCCCTACTGGACCGCTCTCTTCAGAAACAGAGGTCCAGAGGGCTTCCTACAACCTCCGCTCAGCTTTGCTGTCCTCTTTCCCGCTCTTCCTGCCCAATCCCAACCTCCTCTATCACCTGTACACTGATGAAAAAGGGGGCATAGCCTTTGGAGCCCTCATACAGCCTGCGGGCCCTGAAATGCTGCCAGTGGCATTTACCTCCAAACAGTTAGACCCCACCGCCCGGGGATGGTTCCCCTGCCTACGTGCCCTGGCAGCAGCAGCTTCTCTATACGCAGATGCAAAGAAGCTAATTCTAGATCAACCCCTAACTATATTTTCACCACACCGCCTGGCTGACCTCCTGGCTTCCAAATTCCTGTCAGACCTTAGTGACTCTCAGCTCCAACAATTCCACCTGGTCTTTCTGGATAACCCCCAGGTTACTTTGGGCCACAGCTCCCAGCTAAACCTATCTTCTCTCCCCTCGCTTCAACCTGTCCTTCAGGCAAAGACATAGGACCTCACTCATGCATAGAGGTACTGGACACTCATACCCAACCGTCCCCGAACCTTTTCTACTCCGCTACAAAACCCAGACCTCACGCTATTTGTAGATGGCAGTTCAAAACGAGACCCTAACGGTCGCCAGGCTGCTGTGTATGCAGTTGTGACCACCAATGACATCCTCGAGGCTTGCCCACGGCCAGAGGGAACCACCTTCCAAAAGGCAGAACTAATAGCACTCCCTAGAGCCTTACACCTGGCTACGGGAAAATAGGTTAACATCTATACTGACTCCAAATATGCCTTTTTGATTGCACATTCACATTCAGCTATTTGGAGAGGGGATTCCTCACCATCAAGGGACCACCCATCTCTAATGCCCCCCTGATAGCCAAGCTCCTGGAGGCCATCTCACAGCCCACCCAGGTAGCCATCCTACACTGCAAAAGACATCAGGCGACTCTCGACATTGTTTCCCTAGGCAACAATAGGGCTGACCAGGTGGCCAGACAGCCTTACAGCAGGGGCCTCTGCCTATACTATTTCTCAAGACCTCCCTTACACCTAACTACTCAGAGGCCGAAATGGAGGCCTTCCTCTCACAGGAGGGCGCTTCCAAACACCCCTCGGGATGGATCACGCTCTACAACAAACTAGTCCCACCCAAAAATCAGGCGGTGTCCATTATCCCCCAGATCCACGACTCTTTACACATTGGGCCCCACGCACTCTTGACCTTCCTTAGCCCTCTCTTTTCCCCGTTACACTTCCGACCTACCATTCAGGCAGTCCATCATCGCTGCCTAATCTGTGCCAAGACCTCTCAAGGAGGACTCAGGCCGCCACAAGAAACTCACCAGCTGAGGGGACACCTGCCGGGACAGGACTGGCAAATAGACTTTACTCACATGCCTAGACATCGGACCTTCCGGTATATGCTGGTCTGTGTCGACACCTTTTCTGGATGGGTAGAAGCATTCCCCACTGCCCGGGAGACAGCCGATACCGTTGCCAACACTCTCTTAACACACCTCATTCCACGGTTCGGGCTCCCCAACTCCATCCAGTCTGATAACGGGACTGCCTTTGTTTCCAAATCACTCAGCAAATAGCTGAGGCTTTAAACATTTCTTGGCACTTACATGTCCCATACAGGCCTCAGTCATCAGGCAAGGTAGAACGGGCTAACGGCATCCTCAAGGCTCACCTGACCAGGTTAACGGCAGAACTTCGTCCCTCCCGGGTCAATCTCCTGCCAGTAGCCCTGACCCGCATACTGGCAACTCCTCATGCCAAGACGGGTTTGACACCTTTTGAACTGCTGTACGGTAGGCCATATCTGCTGACTAACCTTCCGGATCCCCTAACCCCCCTTCTGGAGACTTACTTGCCCTATTTCACCCTCCTGAGGTCCCTACTCAGAGAACACACTGACCGTGTCCTCCCTCAACCTGTCAGAGACCACACCCAGGCGATCCCATCCCCCGCTTTGGCACCAGGAGATCAGGTCCTCCTAAAAACGCTGATGCCTCAACCCCTTCAGCCCCAGTGGACTGGGCCTTTCACGGTGGTCCTGACCACCCCTACAGCAGCCAAACTGTGGGGACGGACATGAGCCATGGTACCACATCACACAGCTCAAGCAGGCTCCACTACACAGCCTGCCTACTCCCAAACCCCTAGAGACTTACACCTCTAAAATCTCGGGACCTACCAAGATCACCATTACTAAGACACCCCTGCCTCCTGCCGGTGAGTGACACGCCTCATCCAATGCTTGTCTGGCCTCATCCGCTGTGGCTGTTGCCAATCGCAACTCTGACTATACTCTTCGCCACTGGACTGGTTGTCATGGCCCCCCAGGACTGGCCACTCACACTTCAACTTTCACTGGCCCTTGCTTATCTTATTACCTGTTCACTACTCCTGGGGCGCTATTCCTTTGGGGCGGCCTGACCTGGCCATATGTCTCTCACCCTAGCCTGCCTTGAAGACTTTATCTTGACCCTACTACAGGACCTTTGGCTGGCTACCCCGATTATCGACTGTGACTCTTTCATTCAGGCATGATCTGCACTTACGGGGAACCTTCCTCCTTCTTACAGAAATCTCAGATGACTTCTTCTCTTTTATCACTCTCCTCCTAATATCATAGCTAAACAGCTCTTGTCACTATTCCTCCTAACCATGATAATACGGGTGGGACAACCTACCCCCTGCCCCCGGGGCTGCACCGAACCGCTGCAGAACTGGGTTCACAGCCTACACTTATGTCCACCGACACTGTTATGTCTCACCCACCCAGCCATGCTCCCATAGGGGTAAATGGTATTGGACGGCCAAGAGCCTTGGGACTGCCAAATCAAGCTCAGTCTCTAACTGCTATAAAGCTGGGGGTAAAGATCTCTGTTTTACCATGCAAACTCACTACAAAATGACAGATGGGAAGGGGGCCCAAGATCAGAGGCAAGAACAAATCCAACATAAGGTCCAACAGGACCTCATAAAGTTGGCGACTGAAGCCTCTGATCCACACCATGAGCCCAACAAACTCCTAGACCAGGTTCATCAGGCACTCAAACCCCTGGATTTTTCATCCCAAATTTTCACCAGCCTCAATAACACCTATCAGACCCTGGCTAAAACCACACCAAACCTCTCATGTTGGCTCTGTCTTCCCTTGAGACCCTGACCGTTCCTTGCCCAGCCGACTCCCAGCAAATGGGTAGAGGCCCAAAATCTCACTCGAAATGCCACAGAAGTAACCTTGCCAACGGGGCCCTTGACCACTGAGATACTGTACCTACCAGCCAATGCCTCTTGTTTCTGGCCAACGACACCTCATTAACCACAGTGGCCTGTGATGGCTCGAGACGAGACCCTCCATCCCCAAACCCTCCACTATGTGGAAAACCCGGGATATTCTTTCTCTGTAATCAAACTACCTTATTACAATGTTTTCCGCCCAACTGGACTCAGCCTTGCACCTCAGTCTTCCTTACGCCCTATCTGACCATTCTGACACCACAGGAGGTGGAAGACCAGATCCAACCAACCCACCACCGCCGGAGGGCATTAGCTGCAGCTCCCCTGCTCCTTGGAGGAGGTTTATTAACAGCCTTAGGACTAGAGGCTGGGGATTGGGATCGGCCACGCACTTCTACTATAAGCTGTCCGCAGACCTCAACCGAGACCTGGACAAGGTGGCAGATTCCCTGATGGCATTACAAACCCAGAGAACCTCTCTGGCAGCAGTGGCTCTCCAAAATCGAAGGGGCCTAGACCTGCTAACAGCTGAAAAAGGGGGAACCTGTCAGTTCCTAAGGGAAGACTTGTTTTTTCGTTAATGCCTCGGGGATAGTCCAAAATAAGGTCCGTGAGCTGAGGGAAAGCATCAGACTTAGGCAGGCTGAGTCAGACGGTTTCAATTTCTCAGGATGGTGGAGGTTGTCTTGGGCAAAATGGCTTCTCACGCTTCTTGGGCCCCTAGCAGCCTTGCTCCTCATCCTGTCAATAGGACCTTGTATTTTTCAGATCATCCTCCAGAGGGTCAGGGAGCTGACCCAGACGGCTACTGGACAGATGTTGATGGTGACCGCATACTCCAAACTCCCGTCCAGAGACCCTGAGGCCCCCTAAAGGTCACCGAGATCCAGCCACAACCCAGCCCCAGCAACGCCACAGTTCAGCAGGAAGCAGTCAGAAGCGATAACGGCACCCCTTATCCTATCAAAGGGTCAGAATGTAAGGCCGGACCCTGGGGCCATGATGAGCTGCCCCTCCTCTCTCCTGCCAGCGAGAAAGTCCCTAACAGAAGGATCCTCCCAGATCCCGGGGACCAATGACAGCACACTTGGCCAGCTAAAGCCACTCCACCCCAGCCACGTAGAAGGACCTACCAGCCCGCGCAACACCTTGACCGAACAACCTATCCAAACCCCTGTCCACTATCCATACCTTTTTTGGGCGATCTAGCCTGACCATCCCTCGCAACGAACGCATATAAACCACTCCTCAGCACAGTCCAGGCGCGGACTTCCTCGACCTGCCTTGTTCGGGTCCGGGAACCTCGCCTCGGAGCACTTCACCATTAAAGCCTGTTAGACACTCTTTTCGGTGTCCTGGTCGTCTTTTACCTAACAGTTAGGTCCACGAATCGGGCAAACTGGAGCAGCGAGCGGCGAAAGGAGAACCCCATGTCCAAGTTCAACCATGGTGACCGAGAGGAGAAACCCAACATTCAAGGTAAGGAGCTTTGCTCGAGCAGCTGTGAAGAAATACCCCATGTCCAATGTAAGTGAAACCCAGTAAGACAGTAAGAGCTCAAGGAGGACATCAGAAGACAGACAGACTGAAACCACAGTCACAGCAAAGTAGCCAATCTGATATCACGGACCACAGCCTTGTCTAACTCAATGAAACTAAGCCATGTGAATGCGATATAGGGCCACCTAAGTTGGATGGGTCATGTGGAGAGTTCTGACAAAATGTGGTCCACTGGAGAAGGGAGTGGCTAACCACTTAAGTACTCTTCCCTTGAGAACCCCATGAACAGTTTGAAAAGAAAAAAAGATAGGACACTTAAAGATGAACTCCCCAGGTGGGTAGGTGCCCAATATGCTACTGAGATCAATGGAGAGCTAATTCCAGAAAGAATGAAGAGACAGAGCCAAAGCAAAAACAACACCTGGCTGTGGATGTGACTGGTGATGGAAGGCAAGTACCAATGCTGTAAAGAGCAATATTGCATAGGAACCTGGAATGTTAGGTCCATGAATCAAGGCAAATTGGAACACTGAGTGGCTGAGAGGAGACACCCCATGTCCAAGTCCAACCCCAGTGGCTGAGATACCCAACATACAAGGTAAGGATCCATGGCTGTGCTTTGCTCGAGCAGCCATGAAGAGATACCCCACGTCCAACATAAGTGAAACTCAAGTAAGACGGTAAGAGCTCAGAGAGGGAATCAGAGGACAGACAGACTGAAACCACAGTCACAGCAAAGTAGCCAATCTGATCACATGGACCACAGCCTTGTCTAACTCAGTGAAACTAAGCCATGCCATGTAGGGCCACCCAAGATGGACAGGTCATGGTGGAGAGGTCTCACAAAATGTGTCCACTGGAGAAGGGATTGGCAAACCACTTCAGTATCTTCTCCTTGAGAACTCCATGAACAGTTGAAAAGGAAAAATGATAGGACCATGAAACAGGAACTCCCCAGGCCAGTAGGTGTCCAATCTGCTACTGGAGATCACTGCAGAACTAACTGCAGGAAGAATGAAGAGACGGAGCCAGGGCAAACACACCACCCAGTTGTTTGTGTAAGTGCTGGTGATGGAACGAAAGTCCAATGCTGCAAAGAGCAATACTGCATAGGAATCTGGAATGTTAGCACCACGAATCAAGGGAAATTGCAGCAGCAGGAGGCCGAGACGAGATAGGCCATGTTCAAGGTCAGGAGCGGCGGCCGAGAGGAGATAGGCCATGTCCAAGGTCAGGAGCGGCGGCCGAGAGGAGATAGGCCATGTCCAAGGTCAGGAGCGGCGGCCGAGAGGAGATAGGCCACGTCCATGGAAAGGAGCAGCGGCTCCGCTTTGCTGGAGCAGCCATGAAGATACCCCACATCTAAGGTAAGAGAAATCCAAGTAAGACGGTAAGAGCTGAGAGAGAGGATCAGAGGACAGACAGACTGAAACCATAGTCACAGCAAAGTAGCCAATCTGATCACATGGACCAGAGCCTTGTCTAACTCAATGAAACTAAGCCATGCCATGTAGGGCCGCACAAGACAGACAGATCAAGGTGGAGAGGTGTAAGGCTCGGAGAACTGCACTCTGAAAAGGACGCCAGGGACAGCCTCTAGTGGACTGACAAAGTTTATTATCTAACTGCACAGTTTTATAATTCTCAGGGAATAGAGCATAAAGCAGACTTGCATGTGGCCATTCCAGATAAACATCAAAGCAATTCAAGCATAAAATACAGTTCCCATTGCCCAAGACATAACATAGCTTTGGCGAAACTCTAAAAGAAGTCTCATCATGAAACAACAGTCCTTGCTCTCAGAAACAGGTGATCAGAAGGAAGCCTTCGAACACCTCAAGGCCAGGCGTATAACCCTTCGTTATCCGTTCCCAGCCTCATGCATTTGGTGAACGCTCATAACCCTTTGTTATGCTCACTCTAGCTTCCAACCTTCGCATGAGTGGAGCAAATACATTTTCAGTATTTGCTTAAAGCCTTCCAGCTCCTCCACATTTCTTCCCTTTTTCCTCAAGAGCAAGGACTGCTGCAGCCACAGTTACTCCTGCTTTTTGGGCGGCGGTGACTCGAGCACATAACATTCTGAATCCTATAAGAACAATAACAAACAATAAACAGATCAGCGCATAAGAAACCATTGTATGGGGTACCCAATTTTTTGGATTTAGAAAGGAAGTACTAGTGGATAGCATATTATAGAAGTCATCAGTGTTATATAACACAGGGGGAATGCTGCTAAAGGTAGATGTGATTTGTATTTGTTGATCTATCTGAGCTTGTTGGGCCCAGAGATCATGGGAATCCTTTTTCCAAGCAGTAATGAAATCATGATTTTGAATAGAATTATATAATGCCATTCCACAGACTGTACCAACAGTTACAACTGAAATAATACCCACTATGGCAGCTATAATCCAGCCAATAAAACGTTTGCATCTTTTTAGGGATTCTCTCAGAACAAAAGACAACATGGAATCTGACCAAGGTTCAGAAATCTTAACTGGAACCCACAAATCAGTCCTTTGATGGACTGAAAAAACACTGTCTTTAGTAACATTAATTGGCACTCTATGATTTAAACAAGTATACAGACGACACTCAGTACAGGACAGAATTGAGCCATTACTCCTAAATTGTCCAACAGCAAAAAGATAGGGCACATTTACACAAGCACAAACATAACCAGTATAATTATACTCAACAGTACAATTCTGTGGAATGGAAACGTGCATAAGCATATGAGACACTAGACCGAGACAAGCAAGCAGGAATTTTCCAAAGAGGCCAGTGTTCGGGCCCCAGGACTGGACTGATTATCCGGGGTCTGGGAGGTGAAAGACCTCCGTTGTACCAGTTCAAAAGTTCATCGCGTTGATGCCAGAGTCCTGTTTGTGTTCTGTTAAATCGTGGTGCTGAAACATTATACCATTGGCAGGTGTTATTATTTTCTTGTGATTCTAGCAATTCACAAAGAGTCTATGTGGCCCCCAATCAGCAAAAGTCATGTTGGCATGAACATACACTTTTCTAAACCTTTCTCTGCAGGTGGACTAGTCCATCCCCGGCAATTTTTTTTCCCCCAAGATACGTTGTCACAAGGAGGCTCAGAGGGCATCTGTTGCAATTTCCGCTTTAGTGCTGTGACTGGTCGGGGGGTGTGGAGAAAGGTCTGTCTGTCTTCTGACTCTTCTGAGTGGGACCCATGGCTCGGTTCCATCATCTAAAATAACAAGATAATATCCCTTGCCTAGGAACTTAAGTGTTCCTGGCCGCTATTGATTTAAGACATTTAACCCTGTGTCTCCTGACTGTGTAGAGCCAAATTAACTGATTGTTAAAAGGGCTATAGGCAAGATGGCTTCAGGTCCATAGGGGTCCCTTAGTTTATTCCCCGTTTTGTTTATTAAGAACGAGTTTGAGTGTACGGTGGGCCCGTTCAGTGATGGTTTGATCTAGAGGGTTGTACGGGATGTCAGTAAGATGGCAAATATCCCATTGATGTATGAAATCACGAAAAGCATTGGCTGTAAAATCAGGACCATTGTTTGTTTTGATGGAGGCAGGGATCCCCATCATTGAAATACATTGTAGAAGAGCTGTGATGGCAGTTTTAGTAGTCTTTGCGGTGCAAGGAATTGCCCAAATGAAGCCAGAAAAAGTATCTATGACTACAAATAACAATTTAAAAGGGGGCAGTTTGTAATGTGTAAAATTAGCTTGCATAATTCATTTGCTTGCAAGCCTCTAGGATTAGTCCCTTGGGGACTAGTGGTCAAATGAAAGGGGGCACTTGTGGCACAGTCTTGAACAATTTTTCTAGCTGTTTGTAACAGTATCTTATATTGAACATGTAGTCCATTAGCGTTAGTATGGAAGAGCTGATGTTCCTGTTTGGGGGAAGAAAATATAGGGGCGATGAGGCGATCAGCCAAATCACTGTCTAAATTGAGGGGTCCTGGTAAATGGGAATGAACATGAATGGAGTAATAAAGAAGGGATGGAGTCTAGCTCTTATTTCTTACTGAATCAATAAGAACAAACGTATAAGATCATTTTCATTGGATATAAAATGAGCCGTTACAAAAGATGGGAAAAGATGTGCCACGTAGCAAGAATCAGTTAAAACATTCAATGGGGTATTTATTAGAGTAAGTAAACAATATAATGTGAATAATTCTGTTTTTTGAACAGATTGATAGGGACTTTTAATTTTCTTTTGCAGGTTGGGACCTATTATGGCTGCCCACCCTGCTTTATTTCCATCTATGAAATAGTTAGGTGCATTCATGAGAGGATGTTTAGAAATAATATTATTGATGATAAAGGAACTATTTTGCAAGAAATTCCATAATTTTCCTTTAGGTGAATTGGCCAACAATTCTCCTGAACAGTTGGCAAGGGCTATCTGAATGGTAGTGGACACTTGGAGAGCATTGTCAATTTCTGTTTTTGTCAAAGGTATGTAAATCTGAGTAGGGTCATATCCAGCTATAGCGCACAAGCAAGTGTGTGCAAGAAAAATGACTTTCCCTATTAAGTCTATATAGGAAACAATGCGTTTAGTCTGTTTGGAATGGAGATACACCATTCAATAGAGTGATTATCTTGTAGTATAATGGCAGTAGGAGACATCTTAGTACCAAAGACATATATCTGAAAAGGGGAATTGTAATTAATATGGTAAACAAATGTTTGTTGAATTCTCTGTTCTACCAATTATAATTTTTCCTCAGCTTCAGGGGTAAGTTGTCAGGGACTATTTAAATCAGAGGAACTTTCTAATAATTTGAGTAAGTTTTATAAAGCATATGTGGGAATTTCTAAGGTAGGTTGTAGCCAATTAATATCCCCAAGAAGTTTTTGGAAATCATTAAGTGTTTATAAATTATCCCTTCTAATAGAAAGTTTCTGTGGCTTTACAGTGGAGAGGTCCATAAGATATCCAAGATATTTAAAAGGGGAATGGTGTTGCAATTTATCTTCTATTAGCAGCCCATGATTAGTAAATTAGTTATGACCTTATTACCTGATAAACTTAATTGAGATTCTGAGGGAGAAGCCAATAAAATGTTATCCATGTAATGAATGAGATATGCCTCAGGAAATTGCTGTCTGATGGGCTGCAAAATTTTATCAACAATGAATTGACAGACTGCAGGGGAGTTCATTGTACCTTTGGGCAGGACCTTCCATTGATACCGCTGAGCAGGGGATTATTAATGGACGGTATTGAGAAGGCAAAGTGTTGTCTGTCATCTGGATGTAAAGGTATAGTGAAAAAGCAATCTTGTAAATCAATAATCATAATAGCCCAGTCCTTAGGGACCATAGCAGGGCTTGGGAGTCCTGATTGTAATGCTCCCATAGGAATCATTATAGTGTTAATATTCCTTAAATCTGTTAGCATTCTCCATTTACCTGATTTCTTTTTAATGACAAGAACTGGTGAATTCCACGGTGATTGGGTAGTTTCTATTCTATTTTGTTGTAGTAGTTCAGCCACCAAAGTATGCAAAGTGGACAGTTTCTCTTTTGATAGGGGCCATTGAGCTGTCCAGATAAGTTTATTAGACTTCCATTCTAACTTCAGTGGCTTTATCTCAGTGACCTCTAAGAAAAAGTTTCATTCAATTGTATAGTCACTTGAGCTTGTTGTAGAAAGTCTCTTCCCCACAAATTTAATGGTAATAGGGCAATGTACGGTTTAATGTAAGCAACTAACTGATCAGGGCCCAGGGCTTGTAAGTAAGATGAACTAACATAAGTTTGAGCTGCATTTGCAGATCTTATTCCCACCAACTGGTGTGAAGTTAAAACTGCAGGCCAATTCGAAGGCCATTCTTCTGTTCTTATGATGGAAACATTTGCCCCAGTGTCTAACATTCTTTCAAAAGTTCTTTCTCTGATTTTCAATTTTAACATGGGCCCATTGATTTCTTTTATAACAGTAGAAAGGGCTGCAGTACTCCCAAAGCCACCTATTCTGGTGTTTGTTTTTCTATTAAGTGGGAGCACATAAAGTAACGCAATAGCTGAGCAAATCTGTCACCCTTTTGTAAATACAAGTTGTGAGTCACATGTAACATTACTGCAATTTTACCCATGTAATCTTTATCAATGATCTCAGTGTGTATAATCATCTCACGCATGGTGTAGTTGTTTTGTTCCAACAGAAGGCCTATAGTATTTTTTGGTATAAGGCCAAAATATCCAGTTAAGATTTTCATAGGATTATTTACCATTAATAATTCCATATCTCGGGGAGCAGGAATGTCTACACATGCGTTATGTCTGGTAGCCACTGTTAATTTAGTAATATTTGGTTGTCCTCCTTGTTTAATGGGGCTAGAGGAGAGTCCCTGTTCTAGTTTCCCAAAGGAGGTGTCTGAATGGGTAAAGCATTACCTTGTTTATCAAATTTAGAGTGGCATTCACTTAGCCAATGATTTCCTTTTTTACCTCTTGGATAGAGCCTGGGGGGCTTAGTTTTAATAGCCCCTCCTTTGTTAGAAAGACCTGTTTGCCGGGGCAAGCGACATTGTTTCCACATGTGTCCTGGTTTGTTGCAGTTAAAACATTTAACTTTAGACTTTTGGGAAACATTTAAGGTTTCTAAAGCAGCTATTTTAGCTTTATGTTGAATCGTCCCCACATTCCTGCAGGCTTTCAAGTATTTCATAACTTCTCCTTGCCCCCTAATGGGTCTGATAATAGCCTGATAATCTTCATTAGCATTATCAAAGGCTAACTGTTTCAAAATGATTTCTCACAAAGATGCATCCTTAAGACTGCGATCAATGGCCTCTTTCAATTTACCAATAAACTGAGCATATTCCTCAGTTGGTCTCTAGTATTTTTACAAAAGATCCATCAGAGGTGGAACTGTCGATTTTAGCCCATGCTCTGATAGCTACTTCCTTAATCCACTATAACATGGGCGGCTGCACAAATTGTAACTGTGCAGCAGTTTCAGCCATAGCTTTGGTGCCGGTGAGAATTTCAAAATTTAGTCTAGTCTAGTAGGGTTTCCCCTGCTTTGCTGTTCTTCAAGGTTAATTTGGTTTCATCCATGACCCACATTTGCCATTGTAGGAGCTGTTGTGGAATCATAACCATTTTAGCAACTGTAAAAAAAAATGTGCATGAAGCCACTGATCCGTCCAGCCCCTAAGAAATTCCATACAGTAGGGTGAGGTAGGTCCATATAACGTACATGCCTTTTTGAATTGTGTGAGCAAACCAAAATCAGGTGACTGCCATTCATTATGTCCAGGTTGAGGATTATTAAACTGGACTGGAAAAGCCCACGCACAAAGAGGCATGTCCCGAGGAGGAATGCTAGGAAATAGGGGAGCAGTAGCAGCAGCGGACAGCATTGCAGTGGGCAAAAGGCCGGTGTTAGAGGCTTGTTAATATGAGCTCGCGAAAAGCAAGGTAAAGGCGGATCAGGGGCCTCTGGCAAAGTTGATTATTCAACTGCTTTCAGCACCTGTGACTCTTGTTTGTCCGTAATCTGCTCTAGCATGACATTTTTCTGATTAAAAACCTGATAGATCTTTCTCTTCTAATTCACATTCATGCAGGGATCTAACAGTTTCAACCTCTAAATTTCCCCCTGAGCCATCTAATTGTTCCATAATAGTCTGTAAAAGAGACCAAGTTACCCACCATTGTGGGGGAATTTTTACTCCTTGTCTCTAAGCTTTTAGAACACTGTTTTTTACTCTGGTCTAAATTTGTAAACCTAAGGTTCCTT
Organism: Aepyceros melampus; assembly: GCA_006408695.1. Classification (NCBI taxonomy): domain Eukaryota; kingdom Metazoa; phylum Chordata; class Mammalia; order Artiodactyla; family Bovidae; genus Aepyceros; species Aepyceros melampus. Next base: position 246,343 of record SJXQ01002343.1, read on the forward strand.
CCTCCAGGAGCCATGGATTATATTCAACCACTGTCTGGTAACAGCTAGTTAACTGCTCTTCAGGAAGATTAACCCCATATTGTTTCAAGAAATGATACATGAGATGAACAAAAGGAATTTTACTTGTCTGATGTCCCATCCTGCTTACCTCACTTCTGCAGAAGTGCAGCCCTTTTTCAGAATCAGTCTGCTGCTTTGAGCCCCACACTGGGCGCCAGTTGTAAGGCTCAGAGAACTGCACTCTGAAAAGGATGCCAGGGACAGCCTCTAGTGGACTGACAAAGTTTATTATCTAACTGCACAGTTTTATAATCTCAGGGAATAGAGCATAAGGCAGACTTGCACATAGCCATTCCAGATAAACATTAAAGCATTCAAGCATAAAACACAGTTCCCATCGCCCAAGACACAACATAGCTTTGGCGAAACAAGGGAGTCTTACCATGAAACAACAGTCCTTGCTCTCAGGAACAGGTGGTCAGAAGGAAGCCTTCAAACGCCTCAAGGCCGGGCGTATAACCCTTCGTTATCCGTTCCCAGCCTCAGACACTCGGTGAACGCTCATAACCCTTTGTCATGCTCACTCTAGCTTCCAACCTTTGTCATGAGTGGAGCAAATACATTTTCAGTATTTGTGTAAAGCCTTCCAGTCCCTCCACAGAGAGGTCTCTCGAAACGTGTCCACTGGGGAAGGGATTGGCAAACCACTTTAGTATTTTTGCCTTGAGAACTCCATGAACAGTATGAAAAGGAAAAACGATAGGACCATGAAATAGGAACTCCCCAGGCCAGTAGGTGTCCAATCTGCTACTGGAGATCACTGGAGAACTAACTGCAGGAAGAATAAAGAGACGGAGCCAGGGCAAAAACAACACCCAGTTGTGTATGTGCTGGTGATGGAACAAAAGTCCAATGCTGTAAAGAGCAATATTACAAAGGTGCCTGGAATGTTAGGGACACAAATCACAGCAAATTGGAGCAGAGAGTGGCCGAGAGTAGGAGCACGTCCAAGGTAAGGAGCAGCGGCTGCACTTTGCTGGAACAGATGTGAAGAGAAACCCCGTGTTGAAAGTAAGGAGCAGCCGCCGTGAAGAGATACTCCACATCCAATGTAAGTGAAACCCAAGAAAGATGGTAAGAGCTCAGAGACAGCATCGGAGGACAGACAGACTGAAATCACAATCACAGCAAAGTAGCCAATCTGATATCATGGACCACACACAGCCTTCTCTAACTCAGTGAAACTGAGCCATGCCATGTAGGGCCACCCAAGATGGACAGGTCATGGTGGAGAGGTCTCACAAAATGTGTCCACTGGAGAAGGGATTGGCAAACACTTCAGTATCTTCTCCTTGAGAACTCCATGAACAGTATGAAAAGGAAAAAAGAGAGGACCATGAAATATGAACTTCCCAGTTCAGTAGGTGCCCAATATACTACTTGAGATCAGTGGAGAAAAAACTCCAAAAAGACTGAAGAGACAAAGCCAAAGCAAAAACAACACCCGGTTGTGGACGTGCTGCTGATGGAAGGGAAGTACCAATGTGGTAAAGAGCAATATTGCATAGGAACCTGGAATGTCTATGAATCAAGGCAAATTGGAGCAGTGAGTGGCTAGAGTAGACACCACACATCCAAGGTAAGGAGCAACGGCTGCGCTTTGCTGGAACAGATGTGAAGAGAAACCCCACGTCGAAAGTAAGGAGTGGTGGCAGCGCTTTGCTGGAACAGATGTGAAGGGAAACACCACGTCGAAAGTAAGGAGCAGCAGCTACGCTTTGCTATAACAGACAGGAAGACATACTCCGTGTTGAAAGTAAGGAGCAGCAGCGGTGCTCTGCTGGAACAGATGTGAAGAGAAACTCCACATTGTAAGTGAGTAGCAGCGACGGTGCTTTGCTGGAGAAGCCGTGAAGAGATACCCCACATACAGCGTAAGGGAATCTCAAGTAAGACAGTAAGAGCTCAGAGAGGGCATCAGAGGACTGAGAGACTGAAGCCACAGTCACAGCAAAGTAGCTAATCTGATCTCATGGATGACAGCTTTGTCTAACTCATCAAAATAAGCCATGCCGTGTAGGGCCACCCAAGTGAGACGGGTCATGGTGGAGCATTCTGACAAAATGTGGTTCACTGGAGAAGGGAATGGCTAACCACTCAAGTTCCCTTGAGAACCCCATGAACAGTATGAAGAGCAAAAAAGACAGGACACTGAAAGATGAACTCCCCAGGTAACAGATACCCAGTATGCTACTGGAGATCAGTGGAGAACTAATGCCAGAAAGAATGAAGAGACGGAGCCAAAGCAAAAGCAACACCCGGCTGTGGATGTGACTGGTGATGGAAGGAAAGTCCAAGTTGTAAAGAGCAATATTGCATAGGAACCTGGAATGTCAGGTCCACGAATGAAGGCAAATTGGAGCAGCAAGCGGCCGAGAAGCAATACCCCATGTCCAAGGTCAACACTGGTGGCTGGGAGGAAATACCCCACGTCTAAGGTAAGGAGCAAGAACTGTGCTTTGCTGGAGCAGCTGTGAAGAGATACCTCACATCTAAAGTAAGAGAAATCCTAGTAAGATGGTAGGAGCTGACAGAGGGCATCAGAGGGCAGACAGACTGAAACTACAGTCACAGCAAAGTAGCCAATCTTATCTCATGGACCACAGCCTTGTCTAACACAGTGAATCTAAGTCATGCCGTGTAGGGCCACACAAGACAACAGGTCATGGTGGAGAGGTCTCACAAAATGTGTCCACTGGAGAAGGGACTGGCAAACCACTTCGGTATTCTTGCCTTGAGAACCCCATGAACACTATGAAAAGCAAAAAAGATAGGACACTGAAAGATGAACTCCCCAGGTCGGTAGGTGCCCAATAGGCTACTGAGAAGAGTGGAGAACTATTCCAGAGAGAATGAAGAGATGCAGACAAAGCAAAAACAACACTCACTTTGGATGTGACTGCTGATGGACTGAAAGTCCAATGCTGTAAAGAGCAATATTGCTAGGAACCTGGAATTTTAGGACCACGAGTCAAGGCAAATTGGAGCAGCCAGTGGCCGAAGGAGATACGCCATGTCCAAGGTCAGGAGCGGCAGCTGAGAGGACATACCCCACGTTCAAAGTAAGGAGCAGCAGTGGCGCTTTACTTGAGCAGGCATGAAAAGATAACCCATATCTAACGTAAGTGAAACTCATATAAGACGGTAAGAGCTCAGAGAGGGAATCAGAGAACAGACAGACTGAAACCACAGTCACAGTAAAGTAGCCATTCTGATGTCATGGACCACAACCTTGTCTAACTCATCAAAATAAGCCATGCGATATAGGGCCACCCAAGTCGGACGGGTCATGGTGGAGAGTTCTGACAAAATGTGGTCCCTGGAGAAGGGAATGGCTAACCACTTAAGTATTCTTCCCTTGAGACCCCTTGAAGAGTATGAAAAGGAAAAATGAAGGGACCATGAAATAGGAAGCTCAAAGGCCAGTAGGTGTCCAATCTGCTACTGGAGATCATTGGAGAACAAACTGCAGGAAGAATGAAGAGACGGAGCCAGGGCAAAAACAACACCCAGTTGTGTATGTGCTGGTGATGGAACCAAAGTCCAGTGCTGTAAAGAGTAATATTACATAGGTACCTGGAATGTTAGGGACACAAATCACGGCAAATTGGAGCAGCAAGTGGCCTAGAGTAGACACCACATGTCCAAGGTAAGTAGCAGCGACTGTACTTTGCTGGAGAAGCTGTGAAGAGATACCCCACGTACAGTATAAGAGAAATCCAAGTAAGACTGTAAGAGCTCAGAGAGGGCATCACAGAACAGATAGACTGAAACCACAGTCACAGCAAAGTAGCCAATCTGATATCATGGACCACAGCCTTGTCTAACTCATCAAAATAAGCCATGCTGTATAGGGCCACGCAAGTTGGACAGGTCATGGTGGAGAGTTCTGTGAAAACGAGGTCTACTGGAGAAGGGAAAGGCAAACCACTTCTGTATTCTTCCCTTGAGAACCTCACGAACAGTATGAAAAGAAAAAAAGATAGGACACTGAAAGATGAACTCCCCAGGTCAGTAGGTGCCCAATATGCTACTGAGATCAGTGGAGAACTAACTCCAGAAAAAATGAAGGGATGTAGCCAAAGCAAAAATAACACCCGGCTGTGGATGTGACTGGTGATGGAAGAAAAGTCCAATGTTGTAAAGAGCAATAATGCATAGGAACTTGGAAGGTCAGGTCCATGAATCAAGGCAAATTGGAGCAGTGAGTGGCCGAGAGGAGACACCCCATGTCCAGGTTCAACAGCAGCGGCTGGCAGGACATAAGCCATGTCTAAGGTAAGCAGCAAGAACTGTGCTTTGCTGGAACAGCTGTGAAGGGATACCTCACATCCAAGGTACAGAAATCCTAATAAGATGGTAGGAGCTGAGAGAGGGGTTCAGAGGGCTGACAGACTGAAACTACAGTCACAGTCAAGTAGCCAATCTGATCACATGGACCACAGCCTTGTCTAATTCAATGAACTAAGACATGCCATGTAGGGCCACAGAAAACGTATGGATCATGGAGGAAAGGTCTCTCAAAATGTGTCCACTGGAGAAGGGAATGGCTAACCACTTCTGTACTCTTGCGTTGAGAACTTCATGCATAGTATGAAAAGCTAAAAGGATAGGACACTGAAAGAATAACTCCTGCCGGGAACCAGCACTGGAGATTCCTCCCATGACAAGGTCATGCAAAGGAGATCTGAAGAGCAAGGCTTCAGGACTCGAGGGACTCCCTGGGCCGATCCCACCCATGAGAAGGTCATGTGGAAGAGACCAGATGAACAAGGCAGATCAGGACTCAAGGGACCCCCTGGACCTGCTCGAGCATCTACCCCAAAACCAAAATCTGTCTTACTATTTTTGCCTTTCACCAACTCTTCTGACATTAACAGGGAGCTATCCCCAACCACCTTTCTCTGGAGAAAATCAACTTAGGGCTCTAGTTGATAAATCTCCTGGGCATGAATGGAGTATTTCAATTCAAACCCCCGTTAGCATTCTAGCTTACTAGGCAGGTTTATCCAGACCCTTGCAACATTGTTGAGCCAACGCTTCCTGCCAAGTTCCCACTTCCCTTATCCACTGTGTTCCTGGGAGTGCAGAGAGTTAGGATGTAGAAGAAACAAGTAGTAGCCTTAGCATTAGCAACGTTAGACTTTGAGTTAATAAGACTTTGCTGTAACCCACTGAACTTTTGCTCCATAAAAATGTAACTCTGTACTTTAAGGGTGACACAGGCTAAGGAATTTTAAGAAAAAAAAATTCAAGGGAAAGTCAGTGTTCTAACTGACCAACCTTTATCAAAAAGGGGTGATAAAATGTCAACAGGCCTCCGGGCCAGAAGATAATGTACAAAAAATAAGACCCTTGTTTATAAACGGTATGCAGGAAGAAACCTGGTATCGATAAAATACTGATTGAATGTTGAGCTGACTCTGATTTTTTCACTTTGCTCAATGTACAACTCAAGTTATAAAAGCTCCCTCTGAAAGTAAAGTGACGAGTCTCACTCACTGAAGCTTGGTCACCCCGTGTCATTGTTACATTCTTTTCTCCAACACCGTCCATCCTGAGGGTATCCCTGGACTCTGCTGAGGCTGGACCCCAGCAAGTGGCACCCGAACAGGGACATCCGAAGGTTAAGCTCCCCCACTGTGCAGTTTTTTGGGACGGCTAGGACCACACTCAGGATGCTGCGGAACCCCCTGCATAATAGGTAGGGTGAGTAGGAGTGGGTAGTGTTGAATCTTTCTTTGCAGACGGAAATCTCTGACACGGGTAACAACGAGTCAAAGGAACGACAATTCCTTATAGGAGTAATTCGGCAACTGTTAAACAAGAGAGGAATTAAAGTTAAGAAGGCTGCTGTTAAGTCGCTTCAGTCGTGTCCAACTCTGTGCAACCCCACAGACGGTAGCCCACCAGGCTCCCCATCCCTGGGATTCTCCAGGCAAGAACACTGGAGTGGGTTGCCATTTCCTTCTCTAATGCATGACAGTGAGAAGTGAAAGTGAAGTCACTCAGTCCTGTCCGACTCTTAGCCACTCCATGGACTGCAGCCCACTAGGTTCCTCCGTCCATGGGATTTTCCAGGCAAGAGTACTGGAGTGGGATGCCACTGCCTTCTCCAAAGAAGGCTAATGTTCAGTCCTTTTTTACATTTGTACAAGAGCAATGTCCTTGGTTTTCAGAAGAGGGCACTATTGGTTTAGATACTTGGGAGAAGGTAGGGAAACAGCTGAAAACTCATTATACTTTGCATGGGCCAAAAAAGGTTCCTGTAGATGCTTTTGCTCTGTGGAATATGATTAAAAATGTCCTGGACCCTCATCATGAGGCTGTTAGACAGCCTATGGGGGAAGCCATAGCAGTGGATGGTGGTGGGTCTCCACCTTCTCACAGATCATATTTTCTGCTATTGAGAAAGCAAAGGAGGGAGACTGTGCTCTACCTCCTGAGAAAGGAGAGGGCTTGCAGGACGCTGCAGCTGGGCACCCTGGCGAGCCCCGTTCCCCTCTACGCAAACCTTTAAAAATTTATCCACCACTTTCTGATTTAAGGCGACCACTGCCACCCCACTTGTGCCTCCCAGGGCCCAGGAGTTCCCCACTTTGCCTCCAAAGCCTCCCAGAGCACTGCCTAAGGCTAAGAAAGATAAAGAGGTGTTTTTTTTTTTGAAACAAAGGAGCTTTTAAAGCAGACACATGCACAATATGCAGAGCCTGCTCCTTGGAGCACTTGAACGCAGGCGGCAGAGGCTCAAGCCGCACTTGAGCGCAGGCGG
>SJXQ01002344.1:0-92258 GCA_006408695.1 Aepyceros melampus
CCATGTCGATGTGTAGCAAAATGAATACAGTATTGTAAAGCAAAACGAACTAAAAAAATAAAAATTAATTTAAAAAAAATACACAGATAGGCAGAACACTACAACCCACAATCAATACGTACTAACTACACAGCTGGCTCATATATGCATGGGCTTTCTATTTAGATCACAAGAAACTTCATTTGTTATGAAACAAGTATATTTTAATTTTGGAAACTGATACTGAAAATATGAAAGGTAGGTGGTAGCCCAGAAATAATGTCACAAGAACCTATTTCAAAACACCATCATCTCTCTCCTGGACTAGAAGACAGTTTCTGAAATTTCCTCCCATATCCATTCTTGGTCCTTCTAACGCATGCTCAAAGAGCATCCTCTAATGCATCCTCAAAGAGAGTCATCTTTTAAAAACCTGGAATCTGATCATCTTATTCTGAATAAAACTTTTCACTTGTTTCCCAGTTTGTTTCTTTATTTTCCAGAAAGACCAGAGTCCATAGCAAGTTTATAAAGTATCACATGGTCTGGTTCCTTATCTCCTTGTCTCTGGCCTCATCAACTCTTCTCCCCCTGCCTCCAATTCACATTAATAACAGCTTTGGACTTCAGCCTTCTTTAAACTCAAAAGAGCACAGTTCTCTTTTTTTCCACAAGACTTCAAAAATCCTATTCATCTCTCTCATCTTAGCCTAAATGTGGCCTTCTCAGTGAGGATCACCATATTTCTTCATATAAGCTTAGGTGTCCCCATCAGATACAGTCACCACACCCTGTACATTGCCTTCCTTTTACTGGCTACCATTGAAATTGAAGAACTTTTAAAATATCCATCTCCCCACCTCTTCCAAATTACATGCATCCTAACGGGCATGCCTGATATGTATTCTAATACCCTGAATCGTAACTGACATATAGATACCAAATAAATATTTCTGAACAAACGGAATAGTCATAAATATATCTTAATCAGTAAATTTTAATTGTATATCTCTTTGCTTTTTTACATGCCTTATGTATGCATTGTTTATGTTTTTCAATCTGTATTATATGCTCATGGAGGAGAACTTTCAGACTGCATTTGCTTTATGATGTTATCTTTGACTCCCCATACTAAGTATGACTGATACGTGATCTCATGGTCTGTAACTTTTCACCTTGTATCCTAAAGAGATTCTCTTTGTGTCCAAGCTTTAGATTTTTGAAAGCAAGAAGTGGGTGCTTTTTTATCTTTGTATCCTTCTGCTATAGCTCACATAATAAGCAAACAAAAAATACTTAGATTAAGAAATGTTATAATGGAAGGAAAGTGTTTGAGGAAAGACTTCAAAAACGTTATGTGGAATCCAGGTATTTCTACGAAACCCCTGATTGTCTAGAAATAAATATGAGCGATTCACCAAATGACTGAGCTACTGCATACAGTGTGCTGCAGATAAAGATTCTCCTCCTCTCAGGTCTGTTTTTGAGAATATCCTGATCAGAGTTCATCATAGGAGGAAAAAAATATCCCTGAAGAGGTATAGTTGGATTCACCTTAGGCAGTCTGAGATATTTGTTTTGGATGTCTCACACAAAAAACATCAAAAATATAAAAGGGCCACTTGGGCCCCGTTTGGGAGTTTTTAAACTTTTTTTTTTTTTTTTTTTTAGTCAGTTTAGAATTACAACAAAATTGGGAGTTGAGTACATAGAGGTCCCATCTGCTCAGTGTTCTAACACATATGTAACCTCCCCATTTTCAATATCACTCACTAGAAAGGTACATTTGTTACCAATAATGAACCAACAATGGCATACCACAGTCACCCAAAGTCAACACTTTATATTAGGGTTCACTCTTAGTATTGTACATGCTATGAGTTTAGACAAATGTATAACGACATATAACCATAATTATAAGATCATATAGAGTGTTTTCACTGCTTTAAATATCATCTGCATTCTGCCTGTTTCAGTTCAGTTCAATTCAGTTGCTCAGTCGTGTCTGACTCCTTGTGGCTCCATGAATCACAGCACACCAGGCCTCCCTGTCCATCACCAACTCCGGAGTTCACTCACATTCACGTCCATCTACTCGGTGATGGCATCCAGCCATCTTATCTTCTGTCATCCCTTTCTCCTACTGCCCCCAATCCTTCCTAGCATCAGAGTCTTTTCCAACGAGTCAACTCTTCGCATGAGGTGGCCAAAGTACTGGAGTTTTAGCTTTAGCATCAGTCCTCCCAATGAACACTCAAAAGTGATCTCCTTTAGGATGGATTGGTTGGATCTCCTTCCAGGCCAAGGGATTCTCAAGAGTTTTCTTCAACACCAGAGTTCAAAAGCATCAATTCTTCGGTGCTCAGCCTTCTTCACAATCCAATTCTCACATCCATACATGACCAATGAAAAAACTATAGCCTTGGCTGACGGACCTTTGTTGGCAAAGTACTCTCTACTTTTGAATATGCTATCTAGGTTGGTCATAACTTTCCTTCCAAGAAGTAAGCATCTTTTAATTTCACGGCTGCAATCACCATCTGCAGTAATTTTGGAGCCCCAAAAAATAAAGTCTGACACTTTTTCCACTGCTTCCTCATCTGTTTCCCATGAAGTGATGGGACCAGATGCCATGATCTTCATTTTCTGAATGTTGAGCTTCAAGCAAATTTTTTCACTCTTCACTTTCACTTTCATCAAGAGGCTTTTTAGTCCTCTTCACTTTCTGCCATGAGGGTGGTGTCATCTGCATATCTGAGGTTATTGATATTTCTCCTGGCAATCTTGATCCCAGCTTGTGCTTCTTCCAACCCCGCGTTTCTCATGATATACTCTGCATATAAGTTAAATATGCAGGGTGACTATATACAGCCTTGACGTACTCCTTTTCCTATTTGGAACCAGTCTGTTGTTCCATGTCCAGTTCTAACTGTTGCTTTCTGACCTTCATATAGCTTTCTCAAGAGGCAGGTCAAGTGGTCTGATATTCCCATCTCTTTCAGAATCTTCCATAGTTTATTTTGATCTGCACAGTCAAAGGCTTTGGCATAGTCAAAAAACAGAAATAGATGTTTTTCTGGAACTCTTCTTTTTCCATGATCCAGCAGATATTGGCAATTTGATCTCTGGTTCCTCTGCCTTTTCTAAAACCAGCTTGAACATCAGAAGTTCACGGTTCACGTATTGCTGAAGCCTGGCTTGGAGAATTTTGAGCATTACTTTACTAGTGTGTAAGATGAGTGCAATTGTGGGGTAGTTTGAGCTTTCTTTGGCATTGCCTTTCTTTGGGTTTGGAATGAAACTGACCTTTTCCAGTCCTGTGGTCACTGCTGAGAGTTCCAAATTTGCTGGCATGTTGAGTGCAGCACTTTCACAACATCATCTTTCAGGATTTGAAATAGCTCAACTGGAATTCCATCACCTCCACTACTTTGTTCATAGTGATGTTTTCTAAGGCCCACTTGATGTCACATTCCAGGACGTCTGGCTCTAGGTGAGTGATCACACCATTATGATTATCTTGGTCATGAAGCTATTTTTTGTACAGTTCTTCTGTGTATTCTTGCCACCTGTTCTTAATATCTTCTGCTTCTGTTAGGTCCAGACCATTTCTGTCCTTTATCAAGCCCATCTTTGCATGAAGTGTTCCCTTGGTATCTCTAATTTTCTTGAAGCGATCTCTAGTCTTTCCTATTCTGTTGTTTTCCTCTATTTCTTTGCATTGATCACTGAAGAAGTCTTTCTTATCTTTCCTTTGAAACTCTGCATTAAGATGTTTATATCTTTCTGTAAGTAACTGAATTACTCTTGGCTGTGCTGGGTCTTTGCTGTTGTAGGAGCTTTCTCTAGTTATGGAGAGTGGGGGCTACACTCTAGTAGAAGTGTGCAGGCTTCTCACTGTGATGGCTTCTCTTGTGGTGGATTATAAGTGCTAGAGCACGGGGGCTTCAGTAGTTGTGGTACATGGGCTTTAGGGCACGGGCTCAGTTGCCCTGAGGAATGTGGAATCTTCCCAAAGTAGGAACTGAACCTGTGTTCTCTGCATTGGCAGGTGGATTCTTTATCACTGGACCACCATGGAAATCACAGATCATTCTTTTTAATGCTAATAACATTCCATTATCTGGATGAAGCGCACTTTACCTAGTCACTTAGTGAAGAATATCTTGGTTGCTTCCTGGTTTTGGCAATTATGAATAAAGCTGCTATAAATACCTGCATGGAGGGTTTTATATGGACATACACTTCCATCTTCTTTGGGTAAATACAAAGGAGCGCAACTGCTGAATCATGGCCTTTGGGTTTTCAACATTTATACCAATAACAGTATGTTCTGAACAGATGTTTAGCACAGCATCAGATATTACTTAGAATTGATAGATTACTCTCAGAAAATGTGTCTTGTATTTTTCAATTTTCTAGATTTAATAAGAAGAGGTGGCAAGAATACACAGAAGAACGGTACAAAAATGATCTTCACAACCAAGATAATCACGATGGTGTGATCACTCATCTAGAGCCAGACATCCTGGAATGTGAAGTCAAGTGGGCCTTAGAAAGCATCACTATGAACAAAGTAGTGGAGGTGATAGAATTCCAGTTGAGCTATTTCAAATCCTGAAAGATGATGCTATGAAAGTGCTGAACTCAATATGCCAGCAAATTTGGAAAACTCAGCAGTGGCCACAGGACTAGAAAAGGTCAATTTTCATTCCAAACCCAAAGAAAGGCAATGCCAAAGAAAGCTCAAAGTATTGCACAATTGCACTCATCTCACATGCTAGTAAAGTAATGCTCAAAATTCTCCAAGCCAGGCTTCAACAATATGTGAACTGTGAACTTCCTGATGTTCAAGCTGGTTTTAGAAAAGGCAGAGGAACCAGAGATCAAATTGCCAACATCTGCTGGATCATGGAAAAAGCAAGAGAATTCCAGAAAAACATAAATTTCTGCTTTATTGAGTATGCCAAAGCCTTTGACTGTGTGGATCACAATAAACTATAGAAAATTGTGAAAGTGATGGGAATACCAGACCACCTGACCTGGCTCTTGAGAAATCTGTACACAGGTCAGGAAGCAACATTTAGAACTGGACATGGAACAACAGACTGGTTCCAAATAGGAAAAGGAGACATCAAGACTGTATATTGTCACCTGCTTATTTGACTTCTATGCAGAGTATATCATGAGAAACGTGGGGTTGGAAGAAGCACAAGCTGGAATCAAGATTACTGGAAGAAATATCAATAACCTCAGGTATGCAGATGACACCACTCTTATGGCAGAAAGTGAAGAGGAACTAAGAAGCCTCTTGATGAAAGTGAAAGAGGAGAGTGAAAAAGTTGGCTTAGAGCTCAACATTCAGAAAACGAAGATCATGGCATCTGGTCCCATCACTTCATGGGAAATAGATGGGGAAACAGTAGAAACAGTGTCAGACTTCATTTTTTTGGGCTCCGAAATCACTGCAGATGGTGACTGCAGCCATGAAATTAAAAGACACTTAATCCTTGGAAGAAAAGTTATGAGCAACCTAGACAGCATATTCTAAAGCAGAGACATTACTTTGCCAACTAAGGTCTATCTAATCAAGGCTATGGTTTTTCCAGTGGTCATGTATGGATGTGAGAGTTGGACTGTGAAGAAGGCTGAGTGTTGAAGAACTGATGCTTTTGAACTGTGGTGTTGGAGAAGACTCTTGAGAGTCCCTTGGAGTGCAAGGAGATCCAACCAGTCCATTCTGAAGGAGATCAGCCCTGGGATTTCTTTGGAAGGAATGATGCTAAAGCTGAAACTTCAGTACTTTGCCACCTCATGCGAAGAGTTGACTCACTGGAAAAGACTCTGATGCTGGGAGGGATTGGGGGCTGGAGGAGAAAGGGACAACACCAACCAGTCCATTCTGAAGGAGATCAGCCCTGGGATTTCTTTGGAAGGAATGATGCTAAAGCTGAAACTTCAGTACTTTGCCACCTCATGCGAAGAGTTGACTCACTGGAAAAGACTCTGATGCTGGGAGGGATTGGGGGCTGGAGGAGAAAGGGACAACAGAGAATGAGATGGCTGGATGGCATCACTGACTCGATGGACTTGAGTTTGAGTGAACTCTGGGAGTTGGTAATGGACAAGGAGGCCTGGCATGCTGCAATTCACGGGGTCGCAAAGAGTCAGACACAACTGAGCGACTGAACTGAACTGAACAAGGTAGTGCATTCATCTTCAGGTAAAGATTAATATGCACCTATCTAAATTATCTGTGTAGATTACAGTATTTCAAAAAGCCATTTTAATATAAGGCAATAAATGCAAAATATGTTCGTGTGTGTGTTGTATGTGTGTGTAAATTTATATATATTTATATGAGGTCCTTAGCAACTTGGCAACCATTTCCTTTCCAGGGAAGTGTTCACAGGTGAACCTTTAATTTCATTCCTAAATACAACCATGGTAAAAAAAAATCTATTTTTTTTTCTTTTCAGCAGCATAAAAATTCTTTGTTTATTCCTCTCTCTTTTTTTAAATATAAATTTAGAGTTTTAGACAGAAAAAAACAGATGACTGCTTTTTTGTTCATTGACAGGCAAATTCTATTATAAATAAACCAGATTATAAACAAAGAAACTGAGAAAGAGTGATATAGACACAAAAGACACAAAAGTTTTACACAATAGTAAAATGTGTTACAAATTTAGCACTTCAACCTTGCCCTACCCTGGCAATTCTTTTTTATTATTCATTACTAAGCTGAGATAGAGCTGTAAGAAATGCATGCTTCTGGTTAGCCTTTAAAGACAAATATGTCTATCTAATAAATATAAGGTCCAGCTTTGGATCAATGAAATAGGAGCCAGGATTCCTACAATTAATGCATGAATCTTTGACTGATTTTTCCATAGATCTGGGAAGAGCCCTTAAGCTCTTTATATCCTGCCTTTGCAATGTGAATAACAACAAGCACATGCATCACTGGACCCTGTAACACTAATTCTTCACAAAAGCACTTAAAAATAGTATGATGAGAAGTACTATATTTAAGCAAATTATTACTGTTATTCATTTAGCTGATTTTAAAACATTGTGAACAAAGGAAAACATGAGCTCACTGCATGCTAGATAAGGGAAGCAGGAAATCATTAACGCAGTCAGATTTCTCAGAGTAAACAATTTCAGTTCTCCAAGCAGTTGTCACTGATAGAGACATGACTGTCCCTACTTGATGTGCTGGTATGCTACTCACTATGTTGAATCTAATAAGCAATTTGGTTTCCAGCATGAAACAGAATAAAAAATTACATTCCTTCTTTTTGGTATTCTGTGTCATAAGCAATCCATATTCAAATATGCTTCATATTGTGACTTCTAACCTCTGGAGAGGCAACAGGTTTATGAATCTTAAAATCTAGCATAATTTTCAACATTAGTCCTCTCATTGGTTCAATAAAAGACATAATGTCATGTGTATTTTTAAAAGTATTCAGTCATTAATTGAAATCAACTTATGTCTAGTAACATAATGTTCATTACTATGTCTTTTCTAATGAATTTTTTAAATGTAACTTTTGAGCTTAGCTTCCTCTCTTCTGGCCATTAACTTCACTGGGGATGCTTTTATGCTCCACAAATGAAGTCCTTGTGCAAAAATCAAGCTTACTTTCCTATGCCTTTCCTATGCATTACTTTCATATACCTTATAAAATTATCCCACTTTCAGAGACTACAAGCCATCAAGGATGTGTTGGCATTTTTTCCCTTAAAAGAAACCAGAAACCTCTTGCTTTTGCCAAGCACAGTCATTGATCAGAGGGTTCTCTTAAATTGACTTGTCATCAGAGAAAACCTCATTTTCTTTCTTCCTTCCTCTCTTTCTTCTCAATGAAGAGGTCACTGATGGGAACAAGAATATATCACAAAAAGGAGTTTAGAATTTCTCCTGGCCTTTTCAGAAAGCTACATCCAGCACAAGTTCACACAACATCACATTTCACAAGACACAGTGCCTTAAAAAACCAAGAACTGCAGAGAATACCTGTTACTGTTGTTCAAAAAACCCTTTATCTTTGAATGTAAGAAAATTATAAGAATTTATAGTTTATGAATAATTGCAAGTTACTATCCATTGGTTTTATTTTCCTTCTAGAATGGCTATTTATTCAACTATAGGGTTCAGGCCAGGTTTTAGGGGTGTATGTGATCTGATCATATTAGGTAGTATAAACAGACTCAAAATAGACCTGTAGCTGTTTGAAAAAATTCTCAAACACACACACACACACACACAAAACAGAATTTTGTTATGAGGAGACAAGAACTGATTTCAGAAGAATAGATCTGCAGCTTATGCAGCTCAACTCCAGAAAAATAAATGACCCAATCAAAAAATGGGCCAAAGAACTAAATAGACATTTCTCCAAAGAAGACATACGAATGGCTAACAAACACATGAAAAGATGCTCAACATCACTCATTATCAGAGAAATGCAAATCAAAACCACAATGAGGTACCATTTCACTCCAGTCAGAATGGCTGCGATCCAAAAGTCAACAAGCAATAAATGCTGGAGAGGGTGTGGAGAAAAGGGAACCCTCTTACACTATTGGTAGGAATGCAAACTAGTGCAGCCACTATGGAGAACAGTGTGGAGATTCCTTTAAAAATTGCAAATAGAACTGCCTTATGATCCAGCGATCCCACTAGTGGGCATCCACACCAAGGAAACCAGAACTGAAAGAGACACGTGTACCCCAATATTCACTGCAGCACTATTTATAATAGACAGGACATGGAAGCAACCTAGATGTCCATCAGCAGATGAATGGATAAGAAAGCTGTGGTACATATACACAATGGAGTATTACTCAGCCATTAAAAAGAATACATTTGAATCAGTTCTAATGAGGTGGATGAAGCTGGAGCCGATTATACAGAGTGAATTAAGCCAGAAAGAAAAACACCAATACAGTATACTTACACATATATATGCAATTTAGAAAGATGGTAATGATAAACCTGTATGCAAGACAGCAAAAGAGACACAGATGTATAGAACGGCCTTTTGGACTCTGTGGGAGAGGGAGAGGGAGGGATGATTTGGGAGAATGGCAGTGCAACATGTATGATATCATAAATGAAATGAATCACCGGTCTAGGTTCGATGCAGGATGTAGGATGCTTGGGACTGAGGCACGGGGATAATCCAGAAAGATGGTGTGGGGTGGGAGGGAAGAGGTGGGGGTCAGGATTGGGAGTTCATGTACACTCGTGGCTGATTCATGTTAATGTATAGCAAAACGAATACAGTTTGTAAAGCAAAACAAACTAAAAAATAAAAATTAAAAAAAAAAGAAGAAGAATAGATCTAAGAATTAAGGACACATTTTATTAAACGGTCCTAGAAAGAACTAAGAAATAATCAACCAATATACACTGACAGCAATTCTATCCCTTTGGGGGCTTGAGACTTAGTGTAGGTCCTCCTCCTCAAGGGCCAAAATCTCCTTCCATTCTGTTATATCCCCAGCACTTGGAGCAACACCTGGCACCAGGGAACACTCAAATATTGCTTAATAAATGAATCAAAGAGCGATCCCTGCTCATCTGATTTTTGAATGAGTAAAAACGTGTCCTTAACCAGGTTGATATTTAGTACTTATGGCAGCAATCAGTCTGCTTAACCCCTCTCACCCCTGTCAACTCTCTTCTCACATACACCAGTCTATAAATTTTATATAGATATATGTTCATCTATTTGTTCAGTATTTCTTATTCAACTAGAGCCTATAAAGTAGAAATAAGAAGACTAGAGAAAGTTAACAGAAAACAATGAAGAACAAGCCATAAAACCACACACTGTTATGCTTTCATAAATTTGAGTCCTACTGTGAGAGACTACTGAAGTTTCAACAGAAACTTCTAACTTTCTCTCATTTGTCTTATCAACTTAACAGTTGAAAATTGATTCCTTGCTTTGTTAAAAAGACAGAAGGGAAAGGAGTATGACAGCTAACACTCTTTTCTCAATCAGAAGTGGGTGGGATAGGATAAATACCGAGTCATAAATATTCAGTGTTGTCATCAAAGAAAATAAAAAAAAGAAAGATTGTTGTTGAAGTCCCAAATTACAGCAGATGGATTATGAGAACTTTCTGGGCCTCCATTTTCTCATTTACATTAGGAATAATGATAATGTAAGTGCTATCATAATACAAAAAGTCAGCATATATGAGTCCCTGAATGCTATCCTGCTATTTACCACTTTCTAAGAGATACCTGCCACAGGAGATACAACATTGGTTTTTTGTTTGCTTGCTTCATATTTTTTTCCCTTTATTTCTAAATTCCTCTTTGGCATGATTAGAATATTGCCTTGCCATTTTAAATTATTTCCTAAATTAGAAAATTTTATTTAAATTAGAGTTACTATAGAAGTCAACATACAGCTTAGGAATCAAACCTAACAGAACTGAAATCCAGGTTCTGACACTGTCTAGTTGATTAATTTCAGAAGCTATTTTTTCTTGTCAGTTAAGGATACAAAAATGCACTGGATTGCTAAAACAGTAAATACAATAACATGTATCAGCTATTTGTTGAAGCATGAAACATACTATGTGCACAACAAAAGGGACACCATTGTTCCAATCACATAATCTCTTCCTTAGCCTTCACCACCCCTAACACCATCGGAGAAGACAGAATGAGGTAACTAAATGAGAACATTTCACATAAAAGTGGTTCACAAGAGAACAGAGGGTTTAGCCAAATTTATGTGTATTTCTTCATTTCTCATTCTGAAATACCCACCTAAAGACTGACTTAGTTGTATATTTCCGAAGTCTTCTTTTCATCTTCAATTTCACCACAAAGATCGAGTAGAATCAACATACATGTATTCCCAGAGTCTACCAGATAAAAACACAGTTTCTATTTTATTTTTTGTTGTTGTTCCAGGAACTATTTTGCTCTTATTGGTGTTATTTACCACGATGTAAATATTCTGTGGATTTCTTACATGTTCTCTCTCATTCTAGTTTTTTTCTACTATATTAGCAAGTCTAATAAAAAGTTTGTATGGGTTCAGCCGTGTCCAACTCTCTGTAATCCCATCGACTGTAGCCCACCAGGCTCCTTTGTCCATGGCAAGAATCCTGGAACAGGTTGCCATTTTCTATTCCAGGGAATCTTCCCGACTCAGGGATCGAAAGTGTGTCTCTTGCGTCTCCTGCATTGGCAAGCAGATTCTTTACCACTGCGCCAGCTGGGAAGCCCTAACAAAGTACAGGCCTCCCTGAGTTAGGAAAACCTCTCTATATATATCTAGGCTAAATTAGTCTATCCCTGTCAAAATGAAATTAAATTAATTTCCAACAGGTTAATCAATTAGCATATGGAAGTGAGTTCTTTGTGATAGCAAGCCTATTTAACACCTAACGTGATAGATATAACATGTGACTTTATTTAGCAAGCCTTTTCTAACACCTAACATTCATGATTTCTTTAGCTATACCCAAGGTAATAACTTCAAGAAAAGTCTCTGCAGTCTTGGCCACTGCTTTGAAAAAGCCATGAAAATGGATTATCATGGTAGAAAGAAGAATATAAGGAGAATAGCATTAGATTTGAAGCCATTTAGACCTGGATTTTTCTAGGTCTGTCTCCTCTTTGATATGTAAGTAATCTCAGGCAAATTATTCACATTTTCAGAGACTTAATTTTCCCTTCTGTGAAATGGCAATATATCTTCACTAGATAGTAATTATGACAATAATGCTGATAAAGTACAGGGCTTGACACATTATTATTACTCGACAATTTTATTTCTTTATTTCCCATATTTATCATAAGCTGTAATAATTACTTATAAAACTCTCTTTTACATGAATGCTTTCAAAGACAATGTTCTAAGCTTGACAATTTAATGGCTTGAAGAATAAAAACACTGCAAATTTGAAGTAGCCAAAATGACATACATTATCCAGAAATCAAACTGCTTTTCATAAATTCAGAGTAGGAATCCAAATTTGCAAAACTGTATTTGTCCAATATACTCAAATAATTTTGAACAGTGTTAAGAGGAGAAACAAGGAATACAATGCAATTTATCTTTTACTTATAGTCTTGCTCTAGCCTTTAATTTAGGTAAGGAAAACAATGTTGACAACAGACATGACTGTCTGGTAACATAAATTCCATCTGCATAAGGCTCATTAATGATGGATTATGTAATCACTATGTATTCATATAGTTTTTCAGTCTTCTGAGGCCCATTAAATGTCATGTCTGAGGTTCCAAGGCTAGACATTGACTCCACTGATATTTGAGCCAACCTGTAACTTTTTATTTCAGTATTCATACTCCAAAAACTTATTCAATAAATATTTGTTGCATGTTAACATATGTAATTACTTTGCCAACAAAGGTCTGTCTAGTCAAAGCTATGGTTTTTCCAGTGGTCATGTATGGATGTGAGAGTTGGACTGTGAAGAAAGCTGAGTGCCAAAGAATTGATGCTTTTGAAGTGTGGTGTTGGAGAAGACTCTTGAGAGTCCCTTGGACTACAAGGAGATCCAACCATTCCATTTTAAAGGAAATCAGTTCTGGGTGGTCATTGGAAGGACTGATGCTAAAGCTGAAACTCCAATAATTTGGCCACCTCATGCAAAGAGTTGACTCGTTGGAAAAGACTCTGATGCTGGGAGGGTTTGAGGGCTGGAGGAAAAGGGGACGACAGAGGATGAGATGGCTGGATGGCATCACCGACTCAATGAACGTGAGTTTGAGTGAACTTCGGGAGTTGGTGATGGACAGGGAGGCCTGGCATGCTGCCATTCATGGGGTCGCAAAGAGTCAGAAAAAGGTCTGTCTAGTCAAAGCTATGGTTTTTCCAGTGGTCATGTATGGATGTGAGAGTTGGACTGTGAAGAAAGCTGAGTGCCAAAGAATTGATGCTTTTGAAGTGTGGTGTTGGAGAAGACTCTTGAGAGTCCCTTGGACTACAAGGAGATCCAACCATTCCATTTTAAAGGAAATCAGTTCTGGGTGGTCATTGGAAGGACTGATGCTAAAGCTGAAACTCCAATAATTTGGCCACCTCATGCAAAGAGTTGACTCGTTGGAAAAGACTCTGATGCTGGGAGGGTTTGAGGGCTGGAGGAAAAGGGGACGACAGAGGATGAGATGGCTGGATGGCATCACCGACTCAATGAACGTGAGTTTGAGTGAACTTCGGAGTTGGTGATGGACAGGGAGGCCTGGCATGCTGCCATTCATGGGGTCGCAAAGAGTCAGACACGACTGAGTGACTGAACTGAACATGTGTAATAAAGTCTACTATTATCTATACCCAAATATCAATTGAATGGATAGAAAGTTATCTTTGCAGTCAATATTTAACAGAAACAAAGCAATCATTTCTTTATATTTGAAATAAATATATCTAACATCATGAGTTTTTCTTGACAAATTGTGAGATCACTATTAGAAATGTGAATAATTCTTTAGAACACATAACAAAATATTTATTTGTAGTATCGAGGACTGGCAAACTTTTCTACATAGGTTTATGAAATCTATCAAACCATATTTAAAATGTTTCCATTTCATAAAACTCAAAGCACTCTTGGCCAAGTATTTCTTGCTTAATTCCATACTTGTATCTACATAAGTTTAATGCACATGTGTTTGATTCACTTACAATTATGTATATGTTGCTTTTAAATTTATTTCTTTTGTTCTTAGGTAATGTCTTTCTTTGTAGGAGCTCAAAGTCTATTCTATAAATGTTAATGGGCATTTTCACAATATCCCTATGAAAGAGATGGCGATGAGTTCTGTGAATTTCATTTAAGTCAAGAAATGTTAACACATAAAACCTCATAGTCTTAGTAGTGCTAGGCCCTAAGAGGAATGTGTAACATAAAAAAATTAGCAGATTTTACTCGGGTTTCTCCTTTGTTATTGCCAAAATGATATTCTAAAAATGGTACACAATTGATTAGAGAAGCTATCATTGTTTAAGTTTATCTGGTGGTAAGAGAACCTGTTTTCTATTTCCTTCTCCGCTTCACTCTCGATATACCTGACTAATCCTTCTCCTCTCCCAACTTTCCACAGGTTAGAAAGTAGATGATAATTGTACAAGCTTATATATACATTCCAGAGTATGCTCTTAGAAATTTGGGGGGGAAATTAAGCTAAATAGATATTTAGTGACAAAGTTCCCAAATGTAACTAAAAATCAAGTACAGGAAAATGACAAAGCTAACAAACCTTTGATACTTTGTGTTCCTCACCCAATAAATACCATGTGCTAGAAATTTAAAATATTTATGAACTGCATTAAACATATAAGGCTACCCAACACTTTACATACTCCAACATGCCCTTAATATATAAGGTAAATGTATAATGTTTCTTGGGCTTACAGAATTCAAATGGTAACTTCACACAGTGTTAGGTGGTTAATTTCTGTTAGTTAGCAAAATCTATAATTTTCACTTTAAAGGAAACTATATCCTGGTTTCTAAACAATACATAGCCTCGTGTGGAAAAAATAGAACTTATATAGTTTTCTATATTTACATTTGAATTAATAAAATGCACTTGAGTATGAAAGAAATCTGAATCACACTGAGTTACAATCATGACTATCAAGCAAAGAAAGGGATGGACAATCAGTGAATCAGTGCCCAGAGACTACTTCACAGTTCAGAGGAGAGAGGAATAATGCAAACAGCTACTCATAAAACTCAAAGCTGTTGCTATATTGTAATAAAATAATCTTTACCAGTGAAAATAATACTCTATAATTAATGGTAGTATTTGACAGAACCTAACATTTCCATGCTTCCATAATCATATTATCAACAAGTTGGGGGATATTGGAGGACATCCAATCATCTCTATACTCCATTGTGATTTTTGTCTCAGTCTCAAATTATCCCTTTTCTTGTTAGAAACAAATGTGAAATTTATAAATGAGTATATTTATAAATAACTTATTTTTTTGTAATTCTGTTCTGCAGCCTATCATTATTAATTGCTACAAAAATATATTTTGACCACATTTATTCTGATCTTCTTTATCTAAAATCTTCTTTTATATGCATGTATGAGCTCCACAATATCTTTTTAAATATAAAAATAAGGTGAAACTAATACACATAGAGAAAAAATACCAACTGAACACTTAGGCCATCTAATTCTCATTAAATTTCCTATGAGATAGTTATTTTTGTTACAATAGTCCCATTTTTAAATAAACCAAGAAACAACTTAGAGTATTTAGCAACTTGACCACGGTCACACACCTTAAAAGTACTAAAACCTGGATTCAGACCTCAAATTACCTAACATTAGAATGAACATTACATGCATATCACTGGAATGCAACTTACTGTTGCTGATGAATGTGTTACAAAGAAAAATTATTTAACTTTTAATTTTATTAGTCAAAATAAGAAAATAATAAACTTCTTATTAACTTAAATATCTCGAGGTGAATTACAACAATAAACTAAGACTGGAAAATTTTCCAGCAGAAATTTTACTTAAAAAAACAAACAAACAAACAAACAAAAAAACTACTCTTGAAAATGTAATTGGGCACACATCAAAATATCATCAAGGATATTAGAACCCATTGTTATGATGAAATAAGATAAAAACTAATTTTGCTAAATGGAATCAACAAGGTCTTTAAACCCAATTATATTTAAACCATAATAGGAGCACTGAGCTGTTTTATGAGGCAATAATCTGGTTCCCGCGTGGATAAACTATAAGGCTGAAGGCTGGTTAGAGTTTTGTAATAAGAGAACTGGATTATTGCCTCATAAAATTGTTCGGCACTTTTCTCATTGTGATTATTCTACAAGGCTTTGAGAATTCACTTTTAAATAAACGTCAGTTAGACTAGTAAGTACTTATACGAAAAAAAGAAAATCTATGACAAAAGAGATGAAGGTAGACAGCAGCCTTTGTAACTAATAAATAATAGTCTTAGGTCTAAACTTTTTAAAAATATATAATGTGATAAGGTAACAATTCTCAATTTTCAAGACTCTTTTGATTTAAAAAATAATAGTCTTATTCTCTAGGGCATCTGGCCACCAATTTCCATAGGAAAGTAATAAAGAGATCTTTTGTGTCTGTAACTGGATCATACTGGGTTCATTTTCACATGGATCAAATGTTCATATAATTCCCATTAGACAAGAATATGTACTTCCAATTCAGTACTTCTTCAGTTTATTGTCTTTATAGAAATGTTAGTGAA
This sequence comes from Aepyceros melampus, assembly GCA_006408695.1. NCBI lineage: Eukaryota > Metazoa > Chordata > Mammalia > Artiodactyla > Bovidae > Aepyceros > Aepyceros melampus. Next base: position 16,254 of record SJXQ01002344.1, read on the forward strand.
ACCTCTCCTGTTCTATCATTTACAAATGTTTATCACTTAATAATCATCTTTGGTTAACATTTTTACAGTACATTTCAGTGCAGTGAAATATGATTTAGGCTTAAGAAGAATTATATAAAATATATTATTAGAGACTGGTCAATGACTTTTACTATATTTCACTTCCAAATGGACCTTTCTAAGTATATAGATAAAAGTACTATAAAACTCTGCATGTTTGATCAGTGACTTCCTTGGTAGCTCAGACGGTAAAGTGTCTGCCTACAATGCAGGAGACCTGGGTTCAATCCCTGGGTTGGAAAGATCTCCTGGAGAACGAAATGGCAACCCACTCCAGTACTCTTGCTTGAAAAATCCTATGGACAGAGGAGCCTGGTAGGCTACAGTCCATGGGGTCACAAAACATCAGACATGACTGAATGACTTCACTTTCCCACTTTGATCAGTAAGGCATTTTTTCCCCCATACTCATTCTCTTAACTCTCACTTCCCAAATATATCTCCTTCATGCTGAAATCGTCTGAAAGTCTATCAAATCATGGCAACTGGCTCAGTACCCAAGGCCTCATAACATAACTTAGGTCCAAATGTGGTCCCTCTTGATTTAGAGGACTATGGGCTAAAACAGATGAATAACCTGTCTTCTATATACTCAACATACAATGATGAAACAGGGAAAAGCTAAAAAACTATTACAGAGAAGGAGAAAATGGGAGGCACACGAAAGTTAAGTAGTTCATAACAATTCAGAAATCTTGCTGAGCAAATATTGCTAGAACTCCCTACTTTAGTGAACAGAATAGACCTTGTTCTCCATGGGTAGAGATATTCATTCTGTCCTCTTTGCAGTATCCTTTATCATCATACTTCCTCACATCTAAAAAGGACATGGCAGTCCTATTCCTGACAATAGAGGACATTTCCTATTCTGCTTTCTGCCTGGCCAATGCTGGGTAGTGTGGGGTCAGATATCTTTTTGATCTTCAAAAGTCACAGTCTCTTTTAGTCCAGAATGGTAAGATATATATATGTGTGTGTGTTGTGTGTGTGTGTGTGTGTGTGTGTGTGTTTACTTATTTATTTTAATTGGAGGCTAATTACTTTACAATATTGTGGTGGTTTTACCATAAATTCACATGAATCAGCCATGGGTATAAATGTGTTCCCCATCCATACCCTCCTTCTGACCTCCCTCCCCATCCTATCCCTCAGGATCATCCCAGTGCATCAGTCCTGCGCACACTGCTTCATGCATCAAACCTGGACTGGCGATCTATTTCACATATGATAATATACACGTTTCAATGCTATTCTCTGAAATCCTCCCACCCTCACCTTCTCCCACAGAGTCCAAAAGTCTGTTCTTTACATCTGGGTTTCTTTTGCTGTCTCGCATATAGGGTCATTGCTACCATCTTTCTAAATTCCACATATATGAATTAATATACTGTATTGGTGTTTTTCTTTTTGGTTTATTTTGCTCTATATAATAGGCTCCAGTTTCATCAACCTCATTAGAACTGATTCAAATGCATTTTTTTAATGGCTGAGTAATATTCCATTGGGTATATGTACCATAGATTTCTTATCCATTAATTTGCTGATGGACATCTAGGTTGCTTCCATGTCCTAGCTATTGTAAACAGTACTGCAGTGAACATTGGGGTACACATGTCGCTTTCAATTCTGGTTTCCTCAGTGTTAATGCACAGCAGTGGGATTGTTGGGTTATATGGCAGTTCTATTTCCACTTTTTTAAGGAATCTTCACAATGTTCTCTATAGTGGCTGTACTAGTTTGCACTCCTACAAACAGTGTAAGGGGGTTCCTTTTTCTCCACACTCTCTCCAGCATTTATTGTTTGTATATTTTTTGATAGCAGCCATTCTAATCAGCATAAGACAGTACCTCATTGTGGTTTTGATTTGCATTTCTCTGATAATGAGTGATATTGAGCATCTTTTCATGTGTTTGTTAACCATCTGTATGTCTTCTTTGGATAAATGTCTGTTTAGTTCTTTGGCCTATTTTTTGATTTGGGTTGTTTATTTTTCTGGAATTCGCTGCAGGAGTTGTTTGTATATTTTTGAGATTAATTCTTTGTCAGTTGCTTTGTTTGCTATTATTTTCTCCCATTCTGAAGGCTGTATTTTCACCTTGCTTATAATTTCCTTCATGGGAGGAAAGGCTTTTAGGTTTAATTAGGTCCCATTTGTTTATTTTTGCTTTTATTTCCATTACTCTGGGAGGTGGGTCATGGAGGATCTTGCTGTGATTTATGTCAGAGTGTTTTGCTTATGTTTTCCTCCAGGTATTTTATAGTTTCTGGTCTTACATTTAGATCTTTAATCCATTTTGAGTTTATTTTTGTGTATGGTGTTAGAAAGTATTCTGGTTTCATTCTTTTACAAGTAGTTGACCACCTTTCAATTCAAAAGTAGAGACATTACTTTGTCAACTAAGATCCATCTAGTCAAGGCTATGGTTTTTCCAGTAGTCATGTATAGATGTGAGAGTTGGACTGTGAAGAAGGTTGAGCACCAAAGAATTGATGCTTTTGAACTGTGGTGTTAGAGAAGACTCTTGAGAGTCCCTTGGACTGCAAGGAGATCCAACCAGTCCATTCTGAAGGAGATCAGCTCTGGGATTTATTTAGAAGGAATGATGCTAAAGCTGAAACTCCAGTACTTTGGCCACCTCATGCGAAGAGTTGATTCATTGGAAAATACTCTGATGCTGGGAGGGATTGGGGGCAGGAGGAGAAGGAGACAACAGAGGATGAGATGGCTGGATGGCATCACTGACTCGATGGACATGAGTCTGAGTGAACTCTGGGAGATGGTGATGGACAGGGAGGCCTGGCGTGCTGCGATTCATGGGGTCACAAAGAGTCGGACATGACTGAGAAACTGAACTGAACTGAACTGACCAGCTTTCCCATTTCCACTTGTTAAAGAGATTGTCTTTTCTCCATTGTATATTCTTGGCTTCTTTGTTAAAGATAAGGTATCCATAGGTGCAAGGATTTATCTCAGGGCTTTCTGTTTTGTTCCATTGATCTATGTTTCTGTCTTTGTGCCAGTACATACTGTCTTGATGAATATAGCTTTATAGTATAGCCTGAAATCAGGCAGGTTGATTACTCCAGTTCTATTCTTCTTTCTCAAGACTGCTTTGGCTATTCAAGGTTTTTTGTAATTCCATACAAATTGTGAAATTGTTTGTTAATTCTCTAAAAAATACCATTGGGAGCTTGACAGGGATTGCATTGAATCTATAGATTGCTTTGGGTAGTATACTCATTTTCAATATATTGATTCTTTTTTTTTTTTTATATTGATTCTTCTGATCCATGAACATGGTATATTTCTCCATCTCTTTGTGTCCTCTTTGATTCTTTCATCAGTATTTTATAGTTTTCTATATATAGGTCTTTTGTTTCTTTAGGTAGATTCATTCCTAAGTATTTTATTCTTTTCGTTGCAATGGTGAATGGAATTGTTTCCTTAATTTATCTTTCTGTTTTCTCATTGCTAGTGTATAAGAATGCAAGGAATTTCTGTGTGTTGATTTTATATCTTGCAAATTTACTGTATTCATTATCTAGCTCTAGTAATTTTCTGGTGGAGGCTTTATGGTTTTCTATGTAGAGGATCATGTCATCTGCAAACAGCAAGAGTTTTACTTTTTCTTTTCCAATCTGGATTCCTTTTATTTCTTTTTCTGTTCTGGTTGCTGTAGCAAAATTTCCAAAACTATGTTGAACAGTAGTGGTAAGTGTGGGCACCCTTATCTTGTTCCTGACTTTAGGGGAAATTCCTTCAGTTCTTCATCATTGAGGATAATACTTGCTGGGGGGTTATCATATATGGCTTTTATTATGTTGAGGCATGTTCCTTCTGTTCCTGCTTTCTGGAGGGATTTTTATCATAAATGGATGTTGAATTTTGTGAAAGGCTTTCTCTGCATCCATTGAGATAATCATGTTTTTTTTTTTATCTTTTAATTTGTTAATGTGGTATATCACATTGACTGATTTGCAAATATTAAACAATCCTTGCATCCCTGGGATAAAGCCCACTTGGTCATGGTGTATGATCTTTTTATGTGTTGTTGGATTCTGTTTGCTAGAAATTTGTTAAGGATTCTTGCATCTATGTTCATCAGTGATACTGGCCTGTAGTTTTCTTTTTTTGTGGCATCTTTGTCAGGTTTTGGTATTAGGGTGATGGTGGTCTCATAGAGTGAGTTTAGAAATTTACCTTCCTCTGCAATTTTCTTGAAGAGTTTGAGTAGGATAGGTATTAGCTCGTCTTTAAATTTTTTGGTACAATTCAGTTGTGAAGCCATCTGGTTCTGGGCTTTTTGTTTGTTGGAAGATTTCTGATCACAGTTTCAATTTCTGTGCTTGTGATGGGTCTGTTAAGATTTTCTATTTCTTCCTGGTTCAGTTTTGGGAAGCTATATTTTTCTAAGAATTTGTCCGTTTCTTCCATGTTGTCCATTTTATTGGCATATAGTTGTTGATAGTAGTCTCTTATGATCCTTTGTATTTCTGTGTTGTCTGTTGTGATTTCTCCATTTTCCTTTCTAATTTTGTTGATTTGATTTTTCTCCCTTTGTTTCTTGATGAGTCTGGCTAATGGTTTGTCTACTTTATTTATCTTCTCAAAGAACCAGCTTTTAGATTTGTTGATTTTTGCTATGGTCTCTTTTGTTTCTTTTGCATTTATTGCTGCCCTAATTTTTGTGATTTCTTTCCTTCTACTAACTCTGGGGTTTTTCATTTCTTCCTTTTCTAGTTGCTTTAGGTGTAGAGTTAGGTTATTTATTTGATTTCTCTCCTGTTTCTTGAGGTAGGCTTGTATTGCTATGAAGCTCCTTTAACACTGCTTTTACTGAATCCCATAGGTTTTGGGTTTTTGTGTTTTTATCTTCATTCATAGCTATGCATATTTTTATTTCTTTTGTGATTTGTTGGTTATTCAGAAGAGTGTTGTTTAGCTTCCATATGTTTGTATTTTTCTTAGCTTTTTTCCTATAGTTAACATCTAATCTTACCACATTGTGATCAGAAAAGATGCTTGAGATGATTTCAATTTTTTTGAATTTACCAAGGCTGGATTTAGGCACAGGGTGTGATCTATCCTGGAGAAGGTTCTGTGTGCACTTGAGAAAGAGGTGAAATTCATTTTTTTAGGGTGAAATGTCTTATAGATATCAATTAGGACTAATTGTTCCATTGTAACATTTAAAGTTTGTGTTTCCTTCCTAAATTTCTGTTTAGTTCATCTATCTATATTTGTGAGTAAGGATTAAAGTCTCCCAATATTATCATGTTATTGTTAATTTCCCCTTTCATACTTGTTAGCATTTGTCTTATATATTGAGGTGCTATGTTGGGTGCATATATATTTATAATTGTTATATCTTCTTTTTGGATTGATCCTTTGATCATTATGTAGTGTCCTTCTTTGTCTCTTTTCATGGACTTTATTTCAAAGTCTATTTTATCTGATATGAGTATTGCTACTCTTGCTTTCTTTTGGTCTTCATTTGCATGAAATATCTTTTTCCATCCCTTCACTTTCAGTCTATATGTGTCCCTAGGTTTGAAGTGGGTCTCTTGTAGATGGCATATATATAGGGGTCTTGTTTCTTTATGCATTCAGCCAGGTTTTGTCTTCTGGTTGGGGCATTTAACCCATTTACATTTAAGGTAATTATTGATTACCTTAAAGAATTATCCCATTGCCATTTATTTTGTTGTTTTGGGTTTGTGTTTATGATCCTTTTCTGTATTTTCTGCCTAGAGAAGATCCTTTAGCATTTGTTGGAGAGCTAGTTTGGTGGTGCTGAATTCTCTGAGGTTTTGCTTGTCTGTAAAACTTTTGATTTCTTCTTCATATTTGAATGAGATCCTTGCTGGGTACAGTAATCTGGGTTGTAGGTTTTTCTTTTTCATCACTTTAAGTATGTCTTTCCATTCCCTTCTGGCTTGTGTGTGTGTTAGTCGCTCAGTCATGTCCGACTCTTTGCGACCCCACAGACTGTAGCCCACCAGACTTCTCTGTCCATGGACTTCTCCAGGCAAGAATACTGGAGTGGATTGCCATTCCCTTCTCCAGAGGAACTTCCCAACCCAGGAATCGAACCCTGGTCTCCTGCATGGCAGGCAGATTCTTTACCGTTTGAGCTACAGGGAAGTCTTCCCTTCTGGCTTGAAGGTATATTTCTATTGAAAGATCAGCTGTTATCCTTATGGAGATTCCCTTGTGGGTTACTTGTTGTCTTTCTCTTGCTGCATATTTGTTCTTTGTGTTTGATCTTCATTAATTTGATTAATATGTGTCTTGGGGTGTTCTGCCTTGGGTTTATCCTGTTGGGACTCTTTGGGTTTCCTGGACTTGGGTGACTATTTCCTTCCCCATTTAAAGGGATTTTTTAAATTAATTTTTATTTTTTTAGTTTGTTTTGCTTTACAATACTGTATTCATTTTGCTACACATCAACATGAATCAGCCACGAGTGTACATGAACTCCCAATCCCGACCTCAACCTCCGCCCTCCCGCCCCACACCCTCTCTCTGGATTATCCCCGTGCATCAGTCCCAAGCATCCTGCATCCTGCATCGAACCTGGATTGGCGATTCGTTTCACTTATGATATCACACATGTTACACTGCCACTCTGCCAACCCAGCCCACCCTCTACCTCTCTTACAGTGTCCAAAAGGCCGTTCTATACATCTGTGTCTATTTTGCTGTCTTGCGTACAGGTTTATCATTACCATCATTCTAAATTCCATATATATGTGTAAGTATACTGTATTGGTGTTTTTCTTTCTGGCTTACTTCACTCTGTATAATTGGCTCCAGCATCATCTACCTCATTAGAACTGATTCAAATGTATTCTTTTTAATAGCTGAGTAATACTCCATTGTGTATATGTACCACTGCCTTCTTATCCATTCATCTGCTGATGGACATCTAGGTTGCTTCCATGTCCTGGCTATTATAAACAGTGCTGCAGTGAACATTGGGGTACACGTGTCTCTTTCAATTCTGGTTTCCTTGGTGTGTATGCCCAGCAGTGGGATCGCTGGATCATAGGCATTTCTATTTGCAATTTTTTAAGGAATCTCCACACTGTTCTCCATAGTGGCTGTACTAATTTGCATTCCCATCAACAGTGTAAGAGGGTTCCCTTTTCTCCATACCCTCTCCAGCATTTATTGCTTGTTGACTTTTGGATCGCAGCCATTCTGACTGGTGTGAAATGGTACCTCATTGTGGTTTTGATTTGCATTTCTCTGATAATGAGTGATGTTGAGCATCTTTTCATGTGTTTGTTAGCCATTCGTATGTCTTCTTTGGAGAAATGTCTATTTAGTTCTTTGGCCCATTTTTTGATTGGGTCATTTATTTTTCTGGAGTTGAGCTGCATAAGCTGCTTGTATATTTTTGAGATTAGTTGTTTGTCAGTTGCTTCATTTGCTATTATTTTCTCCCATTCAGAAGGCTGTCTTTTCACCTTGCTTATAGTTTCCTTTGTTGTGCAGAAGCTTTTAATTTTAATTAGATCCCATTTGTTTATTTTTGCTTTTATTTCCAGTATTCTGGGAGGTGGATCATAGAGGATCCTGCTGTGATTTATGTCAGAGAGTATTTTGCCTATGTTCTCCTCTAAGAGTTTTATAGTTTCTTGTCTTACGTTTAGATCTTTAATCCATTTTGAGTTTATTTTTGTGTATGGTGTTAGAAAGTGATCTAATTTCATTCTTTTACAAGTGGTTGACCAAAGGGAGTTTTCAACTATTATCTTCTTAAGTATTTTCTCATGGCCTTTCATTTTGTCCTCTTCTTCTGGAACTCCTATGATTCGAATGTTAGGGCATTTAACATTGTCCCAGAGGTCCCTGAGGTTGTCCTCATTTCTTTTAATTATTTTCTCTTTTTTTCCTCTCTGCTTCATTTATTTCTACCATTTTATCCTCTACCTCACTTATCTTCTCTTCTGCCTCAGTTATTCTACCGTTGGTTTCTTCCAGAGTGTTTTTGATCTCATTTATTACATTATTCATTATTGATGGACTCTTTTAAATTATTTCTAGGCCATTGTAACATTTCTTGCATCTTCTCAATCCTTGTCTCCAGCCTATTTATCTGTAACTCCATTTTCTTTTCTAGATTTTGGATCATTCTTACTATCATTATTCTTAATTCTTTTTCAGGTAGGCTCCCTATCTCCCTCTTTGGTTTGGTTTGGTGGGCTTTTATCATGTTCCTTAACCTGCTCAATATTTCTCTGTATTTTCATCTTGTTTAGGTTGCTGTGTTTGGAGTGGCCTTTCTGTATGCTGGTAGTTTGTGGTTCTTCTTTATTGTGGAGGTTACTCCCTTGAGTGGGGTTGGATAAGTGGCTTGTCAAGATTTCCTGGTTAGGGAAGCCTGCATCAGTGTTCTGGTGGGTGGAGCTGGATTTCTTCTCTCTGGAGTGCAATGAAGTGTCCAGTAGTGAATTTTGAGGTGTCTATGGGTTTGGTGTGAATTTTGGCCGCCTGTATTTTTCTGCTTAGGGTTATGTTCCTGCTTTGTGAAGAATTAGCTTGGTATGTCTTGCTCTGAAACTTGTTGGCTCTTCCATGGAACTTGGTTTCAGTGTAGGTATGGAGGCTTTTGTATGAGCTTTTGTTGATTAATGGTCCCTGGAGCCAGAAGATTTCTGGTTTTCTCAAGTTTTGGTTTTAGGCCTCCTGAGAGTGCAATGAAGTGTCCAGTAGTGAATTTTGAGGTGTCTATGGGTTTGGTGTGAATTTTGGCCGCCTGTATTTTTCTGCTTAGGGTTATGTTCCTGCTTTGTGAAGAATTAGCTTGGTATGTCTTGCTCTGAAACTTGTTGGCTCTTCCATGGAACTTGGTTTCAGTGTAGGTATGGAGGCTTTTGTATGAGCTTTTGTTGATTAATGGTCCCTGGAGCCAGAAGATTTCTGGTTTTCTCAAGTTTTGGTTTTAGGCCTCCTGCCTCTGGCTTTCAGTCTTATTCTTTTAGTAGCCTCAAGACTTCTCCACCCATACAGCACTGCTGACAAAACATCTAGGTTAAGGGTGAAAAGATTCTCCACAGTGAGGGACACCCAGAGAGGTTCACAGAGTTACATGAAAAAGAGAAGAGGGATTAGAGAAATAGAGGTTACAAGGAGAAGAGGGGGAAACAAAGGGAGAAAGAGCAGTCTAGCCAGTAATCAATTTCCTATTTACTCTCCACAGTCTAGAAGACTCAGAGAGGTTCACAGAGTTCATAGAGAAGAGAAGAGGAAGGAAGGAGATAGAAGTGACCAGGAGAGGAGGAGGAGTCAAAAGGAGAGAGATCAATCTAGCCTGTGATCAGTTCCCTAAGTTTTCTCCATGGCTTGGAACACACAAAGAGATTCACTAAGTAAAGTAGAAAAGAGAAGGGGCAGGGAGGAGATAGAGATGACCTGGGGGAGAAAACTGAGAGTCAAAAGGGGAGACAGCAATCAAGCCAGTAATCACATTCCTAAGTAAAATGGGTATTGAAGATTGGATTCTTAAAGGTACAAAATTGATAGCAAATACCAAAAGCAAAGATTAAAAATATAGAGTAGAGGATCAGTTCAGTTCATTCTTCAGTCATGTCTGACTTTTGGTGACCCCATGAATCACAGCACATCAGGCTTCCTGTCCATCACCAACTCCCGGAGTTCACTCAAACTCACGTCCATCAAGTAGGTGATGCCATCCAGCCATCTCAACCTCTGTCATCCCCTTCTCCTCCTGCCTCCAATCCCTCCCAGCATCACAGTCTTTTACAACGAGTCAGCTCTTTCATGAGGTGGCCAAAGTACCGGAGTTTCAGCTTCAGCATCAGTCCTTCCAATGAACACCCAGGACTGATCTTTAGGATGGACTGGTTGGATCTCCCTGCAGTCCAAGGGACTCTCAAGAGTCGTCTCCAACACCACAGTACAAAAACATCAATCCTTCAGCACTCAGCTTTCTTCACAGTCCAACTCTCACATCCATACATGACTACTGGAGAAACCATAGCCTTGATTAGATGGACCTTTGTTGGCAAAGTAATGTCTCTGCTTTTCAATATGCTATCTAGGTTGGTGATAACTTTCCTTCCAAGGAGTAAGCGTCTTTTAATTTCACGGCTGCAGTCACCATCTGCAGTGATTTTGGAGCCCCCCAAAATAAAGTCTGACACTGTTTCTACTGTTTCCCCATCTATTTGCCATGAAGTGATGGGACCAGATGCCATGATCTTCATTTTCTGAATGTTGAGCTTTAAGCCAACTTTTTCACTCTCCCCTTTCACTTTCATCAAGAGGCTTTTTAGCTCCTCTTCACTTTCTGCCATAAAGGTGGTGTCATCTGCATATCTGAGGTTATTGATATTTCTCCCAGCAATCTTGATTCTAGCTCGTGCTTCTTCCAGCCCAGCGTTTCTCATGATGTACTCTGCATAGAAGTTAAATAAGCAGGATGACAATTTACAGCCTTGACATACTCTTTTTCCTATTTGGAACCAGTCTGTTGTTCCATGCCCAGTTCTAACTGGTGCTTCCTGAGCAGTATATAGGTTTCTCAAGAGGCAGGGCAGGTGGTCTGGTATTCCCATCTCTCTCAGAATTTTCCACAGTTTATTGTGATCCACACAGTCAAAGGCTTTGGCAATAGTCAATAAAGCAGAAATAGCTGTATTTCTGGAACTCTCTTGCTTTTTCCATGATCCAGTGGATGTTTGCAATTTGATCTCTGGTTCCTCTGCCTTTTCTAGAACCAGCTTGAACATCTGGAATTTCATGGTTCATGAACTCTGATATAGACTCTCTAAAATACAATATTTAAAAAAAACTCAAAAGTTATATAAAAATATGAAATTTGAAATATGGGGGTCTTTTTTCAAGTAATAGTAGGTTTTAAAAATGAAAATTAAAGGATTAATAAAGAACTTAAAAATTAAAAAGAAATTTAAAAAGATAGTAATAAAATATATCTAGAAATTTCTCTGGGCTGTTGAGGGCAGTGTGTGGTCAGTTCAGTTTCAGATAGTTCCTTGTTCCAACTTATACTTTGTCTCAAGGTCTATACATCCCTTCCAATGTAGTCAGTGTTAACTACAGGGTTTTAATCTCTTGCACCTGTCACTTCCAGAGCCATTCCTACTTTGTTTATTTTGGCTTCCCCTGTTTGCAAATCTCTTCAATATCTAACTTCTGTCCTGACACAAACAGGCAGAGGTGGTCATTTATTTAGGCTCACTTTTTCAATTGTGCTCCAGGGAGGGAGGAACACTGCATATAAATACCACTGGCATGTGTGGTGAGTGCTTGCAGTGTCTGGGTCACACTGTGTTTGCCCCTGCTCACAGCGTGTGTGCTTTCTTGGTCTACACTGCTTAGGCTTCAGGTTGTTCTGCTCGTAACTGTCTGAGGCAGGCCCTGGGTTGCGTGTACTTCCCAGATCTACCCCGCTCAGGTTCAGGTTTTCAGGTTCTCCACAAAGGCACAGACTCAGTTGGGCCTGCATTTTGTGCCCGTGTTTTGTGCCCTTCCCGGGTCCAAGCAGCTCAGGCGACAAGGTGCTTGGCCAGCACACACTCCCCAGGTGCAGCATGTCTTATCACCTCCCCGGTCCCAGCCACTCGGTTTTCTGCATGAGTAGCTGCATCTGAGGTGAGCCATGTGTCTCTTCTGGGGAGCTGATCTCTGGCTGCGACCCTCCTGATGGATGTTAACCGTCCAGGATCCCAGGAAGACTTGGTTAATGACTGAGAGCCTGCTTGCAGTTTGGTAGGGGATGCCGTCTCTGGGGCCAAGTTTGCCGCTTTCCTTCCAGCTCTGGCTGGCGCCCGCCTGCCTCTGGCAGGGCATGGGCCAGTCCACAGCTGGCTAGCTCTCCTCTGGTATTCGCTCAGTCCTTTGTTCTGTGATCTGCCTGGCAGTGCCTTATGTTAGAGCTTTTTGTGGGAAAGTTCTCTCTCTCTCTTTCTCTCTCTTTACCCAGGCCTATCTGCTCAGCCCCTGCTTGCTGGTGGTGGACACGAGCATCTGGGCTACCTCTCTGATAGGAGTTGTAGTTGGACCTGTAATCTGTGGGTTTTATTTATTTATTTTTCCCTCCTGGTTATGTTGCCCTCTGAGATTCCAAAACTCCCCACAGACCCACCAGTGAGAAGGTCTCCTGGTGTTTGGAAACTTCTCTTTTAAGACTCCCTCCCTGGGACTGTTCTCCATCCCTACCTCTTTCGTCTCTCTTTTTATCTTTTATATTTTGTCCTACCTCCTTTTGAAGACAATGGGCTACCTTTCTGGGTGCCTGGTGTCCTCTGCCAGCATTCAGAAGTTGTTTTGTGGTATTTGCTCAGCGTTCAAATGATCTTGTGATGAATTTGTGGGGGAGAAAGTGGTCTCCCCGTCCTATTCCTCTGCCATTTTAGAGCTGCCCTCAAATTTTTATTTTATATATATAAAAAATTTGGTCCCAAACAATTTCATGTCCCATAATTCAAACCTCATTTTCTGAAGTACCTTTTAAAAAACACTTCAGAGCAACCACCTTAAGTCAGCAACATCCTAACCTCATTGTTCAACAGTACAAATTATTTATGCTTATTTTCTGCATCCAGATTATCCCAGGCTGTAGTTTTAAGCTCCACATATTTCACCATTGTGCAAGAAAGTTGTCCAGGTCTTCATCCTCCTATAACAGTTTCATCAGTGTCAATCTTACCCAAAGCCATTGCCATGTACTTAGTTCTCATTTTATTAGCAAGCCAATCTCATAATGAGATTTTAGTCATATTTCTGCTGCAATTATGCTTCATGAAATAAACTTCAAGATATCAGGGACTTTCAACATACCTTTTATGTTTCTTGATAAAGATTCAGGCAGCCACTAGAAGGTATCTCTATTGTCATGTGGGGCATGATATTCTCAGTTAGAGAGCATATGTACAGGATCCCAAGCCTAATAATACAAATACTTTTACTGGCTTTGTTTTTGTCTATCCCCTAATATAAGCCACTGCAAGTGCAAGTCACATGAATGGGGATATATACCCCACATACTTGACTAGGAGTAAATGCAAGGCCCCAAGGTAAAGAATGTAAATATATAAACCTGTTACAAGAAAGCAGTGAAGAATTTAAAAATATACATTTTAGAAGGAATTAACAAATGCACAATCATAATGGAAGATTCTAACAAACATCTGACCAGAATAAAAAACTAGGTTGATAGGTCTAAGCATACCAAGAATTTAAAAATGTAATTAACTTGGTTTATCTCATATAGATAAAGCCTATCACATATACAGACTTTTTACCCAACACAAATACCTAGAGACAAATGAAAATGAAAGCACTATCATCCAAAACCTACGGGACACTGTAGGAGGACTTCCAAAAGGGAAGCTGATAGCAATACAATCTTACCTCAGGAAACAAGAAAAATCACAAATAAACAATCTAAACTTACACCTAAAGCTACTAGAGAAAGAAGAACAAATGATCCTCAAAGTTAACAGAGGAAAGTAATCAAAGATCAGAGATGAAATAGAAATGAACAATAGCAAAGATCGATGAAGCCAATGTTGGTTCTTTGAAAAGATAAAGAAAATAGACAAACTTTTGGCCAGATTCATCAGGAAAAAAGGGAAAAGACTCAAATGAAATTAGAAAAAGAAGTTACACTGGATACTACAGAAATACAAAGGATCATAAGAGACTACTACCAGCAATTTTATGCCAGTAAAATGAACAACCTGGCAGAAATGACAAATTCTTGAAAAGGTATAATCTCCCAAGATTGGAACAGGAAGAAATATGAACAGACCAATTACAAGTACTGAAACTGCAACTGTGATCAAAATGATTCTCCTAATCTGAAAGTCCAGGACCTGATGGCTTCACAGACAAGTTCTATCAAATATTTAAAGAGTTAATACCTCATTTTAAAATGTTCAAAAAATTGAAGAGGAAGGAATATTCCCAAACTCATTCTATGAGGCCACCATCACCCTGATATAAAAACCAGACAAAGATACTACCAAAAAAAAAAAAATTACAAGTTAAATTATAAAAATAAATTTAGCCATGCTGCAGGAGAAGAAAGGTCTCAGAAAATTCTACCTAGATTCAGAGAGGCTGTATTCTTTGAACAACAGAAATATAATAGATGTTGACAAAATGGAAAAACATGTAAAATAATAGATTTAAAAACCAAAAAGTAACTACCTAAACAACTCTTGGATCAAAGAGAAAATGGAAATAGCAATTATATTCTATTTAGGAATTATGGAAATTGAGAAGACTCACATCAAAACTCATCACTGCAACCAGAATACTTCTCAGAGGCAAATGTATAATCATGAATGCATTGTTTAGGAAATAAGAAAGACTGAAAATATCAAAATAAGCTTTTAATATAAGAAGCTATAGTAAGAATAGCCAAAATAACACAAAGTAGAAAGACGGAATTAATGAAGTCATAAAGTAGAGAACAAAAAAGGGCTTGAATAAAATTAAAGCAACATTATAACTGCTTCATACATATAAATTTGAAAAATTCAAACTAAATGGAAGTTTATAGAAAAATGTAAATTTAAAAATGGACTCAAACGTATTAAACATTGATTAAGAACACAGGAAACAAGCAAAGATTTCCATGCATGGTTCATATAGAATCAACATCAACACTGGAATAAAAAAAAAAAGAAAGAAAATATAAGCATCATATATAATCATACAAATAAAGACTTAAAATAGGAAATTAACTATAGTAGCACTATACTAAAATAACAACAGATCATAACAAAGTGTAAGTTATCTCACAACATATAAGGCTCAAAATTAAAAGTTCTGATTCTAATTTATAGTCTGATCTCTTTGTTTGTTTGTTTGTTTGTTTTAAATACTGAGTTTATTTCACATGTATATTTGTCTCCCCACCATTCCCATCTGTCTGACCACCACTACTACTATTCCTATCATAACATTCCATACATACTTAAAACCAAGCAAAGGGTGGAGTTCCATCTTTAAAAACTAAACAGGCATTTTGGACAACACATTCTTGGCAATGGGACGTGGACAACATTTATCAGACACGGTAGGGAAAGTTCTCACTCTGCATTATAAAAAGGACAGCCAGATATCAACTGTTACAGAAATGAAATAAGACGGAAAATTTTTAACAAACTGTTTAAACTATTTTCTTAAAGAGACTTCCTCCACTGCCAGAGATCTTGAATAGCCTCCTGGTCAGTCATCCGGAAACAATTCTTCACATAATTGATAAACTTGGCTTCCACTTTGGGAAAGGAACCACCTTTTTCTATACTTGCTTGCATTTTTGCTTTAATGTCTTCTACAGAGCTAGGTCCTTTTGGTGTTTAGGTGTTTTTTCCTGTTTTTTGAAGGATTCTTGACCTTTTGATCTCGGTGTTGACGGTTTTGAGTCTTTTCCATTTTGGTTTGATTTTTGTGCATTTTTGGCTGGAGTATCTCGTACAGATTTCTTTACTGGAGCTTTTTCTTCAACTTCCTCATCAAAACCATCATCATCATCATCTTCTTCACCATCATCATCGTCATCGTCGTCATCATCTTCATTTTCATCAGCAGCAAGCTTTACTTTTTTCTGGGGAAGCTTGCTACCACTTCCAGGGGCAGAACGCTTTCCAGATATCTTAGGAGTTTCACCTCCTCCTCCTCTTCTTCTTCTGACTCTGCATCTTCCTCCACAGCTACTAAGTGCTGTCCACTGATATGCACAGGCCCTGAACCACACTTCAACCATAAGACCACAGGTGGGGTAATTTCAAAGCCCCCAAGAGAAACCGCTGGCTGCACAGACATTTTCAAAGTTGCCAGTGTTACTTTAATTGGACTGCCTTCATAATTCATCGCCTCTGCTTCCACAATGTGCAACTCATCCTTTGCTCCAGCCCCTAAACTGACCGTTCTTAAAGATAACTGGTGCTCATTTTCATCATTATCCCCCTTGAAGTGATAATCTCTGTCAGCCTTTAGTTCACAGCCGAAAAGGTAGTTCTGGGGCCTCAAGGGGCTCGTGTCCATGTCCATTGAATCCTCCATGGGTTGGCGGCACGCACTTATGCGGGAGAGAAGCCGGACGGAATTAAACGACTACTATTAGAAGCAGCAGCCGCACAGGACGGAATCACACCAGGGAAAAGCTGATCTCTTTAAATATTAAAGTATCTTTTTTTTTTTTTAAGCTTTGGTCAATCTATCCTCAATAAGGTGGGTTTGTAATGCATTGCTAAGTTAAAATATTCATTTCAAATTGAAAACTACCAACACATTCCTTTTCCATATACACAGGCATATCTGTGTAAAGGCATACATACACATACCTATCCACATCCACAAAGGAACAATGGAAGAATATTTCTTTTTAAAGAAAATTTTATGGAATATGGCATAAAATTAGTAAGAATACAACATTAAAAACATTCTTATAAACTTAGGAACAACATGGGAATGTCTCATGTTATAGCTCCTGTTCCAAGTGCAAAAATGATTTAATCAAAATAGGAACAAAAATATAAAATATTTAAAATTTAATTCAATAAAATCATATAAGACCAAATGAAAAAAATCTATAAAATCTGGATAAAGGGAGGAACATCTTTGGAAGGGAAGATGTTATCTTAGAAAAATAAGTGATTATTGAAATCTATTAATCAGTGCAATCCCAAAGAAAATTCTAAAGTAATACTCTCCATGTTTGACAAAATGATCATAAAATTATCGAGAAAATGAAATAATGGGACTGCCAAGAAATTTATTTTTAAAAAATATGAAGACTGTCTTGTATTTGTTTAAAAAAAAACATACTGTAAAATCATTTTACGGGTGAATATATTTTATGGGCAAACTTCAGATTCTAGTATGATAGGTGGTGGTTTAGTCACTAAATTGTGTCTGACTTTTGTGATCCCATGGACTATGGCTCACCAGGCTCCTCTATGGATGGGATTATCTTAGCAATAATACCAGAATGGGTTGCCATTTCCTTCTCCAGGGGATCTTTCCCACCCAAGAATTGAATCCGACTCTCCTGCATTGCAGGCAGATGCTTTCCTGACTGAGCCACCAAGGAAGCATTAAGTTACACAGTATAAATCATTTCACTGGTGAGTAGAACTGAACAGGATAAAACAGAATAGAATAGGAAAGAATTAGAACAGAAGAAAAAGTATCATTGAATTTAGGAATCACAATGTTACCATTTCAAAAAGTACTGTGACAGTGACTATCCATTTTTGAAGCATACAGAAAATTTTCCTCAGTGGTATTTCAACTAAAATCAAACTAAACACTTAATATAAAATTGAATATATATGTGTGTATATACATATATACACACACACATATATATGAGGCCTTAGAGATAAAAAGATTTATAGATACAGTTGCTTAATATTTTAATTCTGCTGCATGACAACAGATATATCATTAAAAAGTCAAAAAGAGAATTAAAAGAATGGGGGTAAACATTATATATGTGAGTTCCAAATAGGAAAAGGAGTATGTCAAGGCTGTATATTGTCACCCTGCTTATGGAACTTCTATGCAGAGTACATTATGAGAAACGCTGGGCTGGAGGAAGCACAAGTTGGAATCGAGATTGCCAGGAGAAATATCAATAACCTCAGATATGCAGATGACACCACTCTTATGGCAGAAAGTGAAGAGGAACTAAAAAGCCTCTTGATGAAAGTGAAAGAGGAGAGTGAAAAAGTTGGCTTAAAGCTCAACTTTCAAAACACGAAGATCATGGCATCCGGTCCAATCACTCCATGGGAAATAGATAGGGAAATAGTGTCAGACTTAATTTTTCTGGGCTCCAAAATCACTGCAGATGGTGACTGCAGCCGTGAAATTAAAAGACGCTTACTCCTTGGAAGGAAAGTTATGACCAACCTAGATAGCATATTTAAAAGGAGAGACATTACTTTGCCAATAAAGGTCTGTCTAGTCAAGGCTATGGTTTTTCCAGTAGTCATGTATGGATGTGACAGTTGGACTGTGAAGAAAGTTGAGCACCGAAGAATTGATGCTTTTGAATTGTGGTGTTGGAGAAGACTCTTGAGAGTCCCTTGGACTGCAAGGAGATCCAACCAGTCCATTCTGAAGGAGATCAACCCTGGGATTTCTTTGGAAGGAATGAGGCTAAAGCTGAAACTCCAGTACTTTGGCCACCTCATGCGAAGAGTTGACTCATTGGAAAGAAACGATTCTGATGCTGGGAGGGATTGGGGGCAGGAGGAGAAGGGGACGACCGAGGATGTGATGGCTGGATGGCATCACTGACTTGATGGACGCGAGTCTGAGTGAACTCCGGGAGTTGGTGATGGACAGGGAGGCCTGGAGTGCTGCAATTTATGGGGTCGCAAAGAGTCGGACATAACTGCGCAACTGAACTGAAATATATATATATATGTATATATATATACTATATATATACATATCATATATATACATCAGTTCAGTTTCAGTTCAGTTCAGTTGTGCAGTCGTGTCCGACTCTTTGCGACCCCATGAATCGCAGTACGCCAGGCCTCCCTGTCCATCACCAACTCCCGGAGTTCACTCAGACTCACATCCATTGAGTCTGTGATGCCATCCAGCCATCTCATCCTCGGTCGTCCCCTTCTCCTCATGCCCCCAATCCCTCCCAGCATCAGGGTCTTTTCCAATGAGTCAACTCTTCGCATAAGGTGCCCAAAGTACTGGAGTTTCAGTTTTAGAATCATTCCTTCTACTGTATACATATGTAGTGTATATACATACTATATATATATCTAATATTCAGAGAAAGGCAATTTCAAATGAGGTGTTTTTTTTTTCAATCAGACTTGAAGAATTTAAAAAGTTTGATAATATCCAGTGTTAGCAACAATGTGGCAAAATTAATTCTGTGATGTTTTTGTTACAATCGCCTTTTCACTCAGGTGATTCCAGAAATGTCTTCTCTGTGTGTGAGTGCTCAGTTGTATCCAATTGTTTGAGACCCTATGGACTGTAGCCTACCAAGCTCCACTGTCCACGGGGTTCTCCAGGCAAGAATACTGGAATGGCTTGCTATTACCTACTCTAGGGGATCTTCCAGATCCAGGGATCAAATCCATGTCTCCTGCATTTCCTGCATTGGCAGGTGTATTATTTATCACTAAGCCACCTGAGAAGCCCATATCTCCTCTAGTTTCTATTGTAAACCATCACATGTTTCTGCAAAGAGATACATAGAAAATATGTTCATTGAGGTACTGATTGCCATGACAAAGAATGAGAAACAAGGCAAATGCCTATCATTTCGGAAATGTTTAAGTAAGTAAAGGTACATCATTAAATAAATAGTGTGCATCCATTAAAATTAATGAAATAGATCTACAAAACCAACCTTGAAATATGCATTTGATATATTGCTAACTGTAAAAAGCAAGTTGCAGTCAAACATGCAGAGCATGACTCATTTCTTAATGATGAAATATGTAGAGGTATGTATGCTTTACACATGTGTATACTTATGAAGGTGTACATATCCTTACTAGAGTGACATTAGAGTAGTAGAGAGGGGTTTCATTTATTAACTTATTATAATTATTATTTTTTGTTAAAATTAAATTTTATCTCCAGCACTGTTTATTATAAAGATAAGGGATTCTTTTAAAACTGCAGAGATTAGTTTTTGAATGAGTGTTAATTTTCTATGCATAGTAGAAATTCAATTATTGTTAAAATATTTTACCTAAGATGTGATAGATATCAATTTTTATATTGATAATTTTTTCTTTTATCAATTAAAAGAAAGCTCACTTTCTATTGATATCCTTCCCACTATTTTTTTAAAAACCTCAATTTTATTACATTGAAAATACATACTGGGTGTTACTTGAAATCTGATGAACAGTATTAACAACATAAATGATAATCTATGAAGCTGAAACACCAATTAAATAAATATGCCTATTTAGAGCCCTTTGAGGAAATGGTCATTTTGAAATATTTATTAGAGCATTAAATTCCTAGGAAAATATGTCAAATAATTTTAGAAAAGTTTTTCCTATAATTATCCTATCTCA
Source organism: Aepyceros melampus (assembly GCA_006408695.1). Classification (NCBI taxonomy): domain Eukaryota; kingdom Metazoa; phylum Chordata; class Mammalia; order Artiodactyla; family Bovidae; genus Aepyceros; species Aepyceros melampus. Next base: position 36,400 of record SJXQ01002344.1, read on the forward strand.
AAGTCAGGGTCTCAGAATTTGTCCAAAATTACATTTTCTTGAAATATAAAAGTCACTGCTCTATATGACTTGTCTTTTTGGTCTTAAGACAACATTCCTTGCTGCAGAACCATGTTTCTACAAATGAAAAGCCCCTAGGATGTCTCTGTGTAATTGCAAACTTCTATGTCACATTAACAATCTACCTTAGAGCTTGAGAGGAAAAAGACTGTATACAGTATTTTAAACGGCCCACTTTTTCAAAAAGCTAGAGGAAAATGTACAGTAAGCAAAGAAATATGAATAGAATTTGACTCAATAGTTCCACTAATATTTTGCTGTAATCCAATGTACCAAAATCACTGCAGATGGTGATTGAAGCCATGAAATTAAAAGATGCTTACTCCTTGGAAGGAAAGTCATGACCAACCTAGATAGCATATTCAAAAGCAGAGGCATTACTTTATCAAAAAAGGTCTGTCTAGTCAAGACTATGGTTTTTCCAGTGGTCATGTATGGATATGAGAGTTGGACTATAAAGAAAGCTGAGCTCTGAAGGATTGATGCTTTTGAAGTGTGGTGTTGGAGAAGACTCTTGAGAGTCCCTTGGACTGCAAGGAGATCCAACCAGTCCATCCTAAAGGAGATCAGTCCTGGGTGTTCATTGGAAGGACAGATACTGAAGCTGAAACTCCAAAACTTTGGCCACCTGACGCAAAGAACTGACTCATTTGAAAAGACCCTGGTGCTGGGAAAGATTGAGGGCAAGAGGAGAAGGGGATGACAGAGGATGAGATGGTTGGATAGCATCACTGACTCAATGGACGTGGGTTTTAGTGAACTCCAGGAGTTGGTGATGGACAGAGAGGCTTGGCGTGCTGAGGTTCATGGGGTTACAAGGAGTCGGACACAACTGAGTGACTGGACTGAACTGAACTGAATGTAAAACAAACAGAATTGAAGAAACTGAGTTTGAGGTTATTCTGGAACTGCAATCTAACTTTCTCTGTAGACTGAGCCTGTCTGACCTCCTCATGACAAACCAAGCCACAGAAACCTGGTACCATAGCTCTCCACATCACCACCTCCCTCCCTTGGAACTCAGTTCCTGTGCTAATGGGAGATATCCCTTGGAAATCACACTCTTTCCTTCAGAGTCTGAATCTAATCTCACAGCCCTTCTGAACACAGTAATTCAGGTAACAACAGTGTTTTAGAGCTCACATTCAAAATGAAGTATATTGTCCATTTCCTTCCTACATAAACAATTTTAACCATTTTTGCATTTTTCTAACACAATCAGACATACTTTTGCTAATATACCTTTACTCTTTTTCTTTCACCTTTAAAATATCCTCTTACAACATTAAAGAAAAGAAAGAAAAGTTGCATTCTCTGTTCTAACCTCCCTCACATATAGTCCCATATCTCAGAGCCTTCTGGGTATAGTTATTCCATTGTGTGTGTGTTTAGTCCGACTCTTTGTGACCCCATGGACTGTAGCCTGCCAGCCTCCTCTGTACATGGAATTTTCCAGGCAAGAACACTGGAGTTGGTTGCCATTTCCCCAACCCAGGGATCTGCCTTCTCCACTCAGGGATAGAACCTGCATCTTTTTGTCACCTGCACTGGCAGGCAGATTCTCCACCACTAGTGCCACCTGGGAAGCCCTCTTTCAAAATTCAGTTCAGTTCAGTTCAGTTCAGTCGCTCAGTCGTGTCCGACTCTTTGCGACCCCATGAATCGCAGCACGCCAGGCCTCCTTGTCCATCACCAACTCCCGGAGTTCACTCAGACTCACGTCCTCTGAGTCAGTGATGCCATCCAGCCATCTCATCCTCGGTCGTCCCCTTCTCCTCCTGCCCCCAATCCCTCCCAGCATCAGAGTCTTTTCCAATGAGTCAACTCGTCACATGAGGTGGCCAAAGTACTGGAGCATTGCTCCCATTCAAATCCTCACCATCTTTCAAGACCAAGTTCCTATCTTGCATTTTTTTTTTTAAAGCACCTTCTCAGACAATGATCTGGCAGGCCACTGGGAACTCTGACTCCTCTGAAGGCCTCCTTCAGTATTTCTCACACAATATAGGGAGTTGACTTTATCAGTAATCCTGTTAATTCTCTAACTTACAAATGCAACTATCACTGGGAATATGCTCCATCATTCAGTTCAGTTCAGTCACTCAGTCGTGTCCGACTCTTCGTGGCTCCATGGACTGCAGCACAGGGTTTCTCTGTCCACCACCAACTCTCGGAGCTTGCTCAAATGGAGCGGAGAAAGGGTTACTAACAATAATTAGTAACACCTCTAGCTTTTTAGTGATTCTAAGTACAGGCTAAAAGACATTAGTGAAGCTGACTATTTTTTCTAGTTAAGAACAAGTCCCTTCAAATTGGTTTTTTGTTTTTTTTTTCTAGGAGTACTACACTGGAACAGGATTTCAAAACTATTCATGAGATTTAAAAAAGTGCAGATGACATTTCAGAACTTCATTTAAAAAATATCATTTGTAGACAGCAAAATACATGTTATATTCCCATAGGATTTAACATTCAAATCAAATTAGAAAATGTTACTTTATAAACTTTATAATAAAATTGCTTCAGATTCTTATCAGTGAGCAACATCCTCTTAATTCTCCTGGATTGGAGCATGAAAACTATGTACATTTACTTTTACTGGTGATGATCTATTGATTCTGAATTAATTCTACCTACAAGCACATTAACATGCACATTGCAAAGGTATTGTACTGTGTTCTAATCCAGTGGAAAATATAAATGGACTTTATTTCAAAAAGATTGTAAATATTTTGGGGGAGGGGATTTAAATGCTAAAAATGTGCATACTTCGCATATTTGAAATACTCATTAATAGATTCAAATACCATTAAGAAAATGCTAGTAACTCAGTTTTAAAGTTTAGCATTGATACTGTAATATATTATATGTAGGACTTCCCTGGTGGCTCAGACAGTAAAGCATCTGTCTACAATGTGGGAGACCCAGGTTCGATCCCTGGGTCAGGAAGATCTGCTGGAGAAGGAAATGGGAATCCACTCCAGTACTCTTGCCTGGAAAATCCCATGAACAGAGGAGCCTGGTAGGCTGCAGTCCATGGGGTCGCAAAGAGTCGGACACGACTGCGCGGCTTCACTTCATTGTGTTATGTTTAACATCAGTATAAGGGTCATGCAGCAGGGAGAGGTGTTTGATTTTTCCCCACAAAGGACATTCCTACTGTCAAAGCATAACTTTCAAAAAGTTTAAAATGTGACTCTCACTCAAATAGAGAATAGGTATATGTCAAAAATTTATTCAACTCGTTCATGAGGGAACTGTAAGGTGATAAAGCCAATTCAATGAGTATTAGAGACAGAGAGATGTAAATAACTAATAAGGAGGAATGTCATGCTAAAAGAAGTTTGCTAAGTTAAATAGGTTAAAGTCTTGCAGGGCAATACAACAGTGAATATTAGCATCTAGTTCTATCCATGGTAGGGATCATTTGCATTTTTTCTGGATAAAACCCACAAGTTTGCATAGAATATAACAAAATCAGTAGAACATCAAACCAAGGCATGATCTCCTAAGGAATATTCATTTGAAAGCTCTGTTAGATAGTGTTCCAGTATAACATGGAAAGCTATGCAGTCATGCTTATGGCTTACTTAAATTTCTAGATACTTTTTTTAACACTAAGAAATATCACCTTTGTAGTTCACTTCTTACTTACATCACTGCTGCTGCTGCTGCTAAGTTGCTTCAGTAGTGTCCGACTCTGTGCCACCCCATAGACAGCAGCCCACCAGGCTCCCCCATCCCTGGGATTCTCCAGATAAGAACACTGGAGTGGGTTGCTATTGCCTTCTTCAATGCATGAAAGTGAAAATGAAGTCACTCAGTTGTGTCCAACTCTTAGCGACCCCATGGACTGCATCCCACCAGGCTCGTCCGTCCACGGGATTTTTCCAGGCAAGAGTGCTGGAGTGGGGTGCCATGGACTTACACCACTAGCATTTTTAATTAACTTCTTACTAATGCACTCTCAATCTCTACCACCTCCATTACCCCCTCACCACAACATACACCCAGAGAAAGCTCTTATTTGTGTTTTCAACATTTTATGAGAATTATTCACATACAGAAGTGTAATGTATAAACAAACTGTGTGGCGATGTGGATGCTTGACCAGTCTCAACGACCCAGTTCTGAAGTATCTCAGTAAAATTACAATTTGCCTCATGTTTTAGATCTTCAGATCTTTTAAATAGTACAAAGAAAGCCTTATATCATAAATTATGGAGTAAGCCATACTGCTTTATGAGGCATCTGGGTTTTTCCTTCTTTATCTTTAAAATAATCTAATAAAGATATTCTTTACTGAATATGGTATGACTGAATTTGCAGGCAACAGCTCTTTCAGGATATAGACCTGGAGTGGAATACACCATGGCATCCCTTTGCAATTAACATGTCTATGGAAATAAATCAATCTAATTTTCTGTCAATTTGGTACTTCTAATCCCCCATATCCTTACTGAACATGAGTAAATTTTACTATGAAAACATTACCAGTGATTTTCTGTTTTGGCATTTGTTCCAGGCAGGAAGCATATCCATTAGCAAGTAGTATCAAGAAAGGGAATACAGGTTGAGCGCTGTCTAAGACTTTTGCCCAGGAAGATGAGAAATGCTGAAATTCAGCCCCAGCTTCCCTCTTCAAGCCTGGGATCCATGGGGTTTCACATCTCTGAACAGAATACTCCATTAAAAATTCACGCAAAGGTAACTTTTGGATAAACTATGGTTGCTAGTGATCCACCTTATCAAAGCAATAGTGGCCTCATTCTACCTCTGAATCAGAAGACACATTCTAAGTGGAGAGATTTCATATATGCATATATAGCCACACACGTATCAGTTCAGTCCAGTTGCTCAGTCGTGTCCAACTCTTTGCGACCCCATGAATCGCAGCACGCCAGGCCTCCCTGTCCATCACCAACTCCCAGAGTTCACTCAAACTCACGTCCATCGAGTCCATGATGCCATCCAGCCATCTCATCCTCGGCCGTCCTCCTTCTCCTCCTGCCCCCAATCTCTCCAGCATCAGAGTCTTTTCCAATGAGTCAACTCTTCACATGAGGTGGCCAAAGTACTAGAGTTTCAGCTTTAGCATCATTCCTTCCAAAGAACACCCAGGGCTGATCTCCTTTAGGATGGACTGGTTGATCTCCTTGCATTCCAAGGGACTCTCAAGAGTCTTCTCCAATACCACAGTTCAAAAGCATCAATTCTTCAGCACTCAGCTTTCTTCACAGTCCAACTCTCTCACTAATACATGACTACTTGAAAAACCATAGCCTTGACTCAATGGACCTTTGTTGACAAAGTAATGTCTCTGCTTTTCAACATGCTATCTAGACTGGTCATAACTCTCCTTCCAAAGAGTAAGTGTCTTTTAATTTCATGGCTGCAGTCACCATCTGCAGTGATTTTGGAGCCCCAAAAAATAAAGTCTGACACTGTTCCCACTGTATAAATATGCTTAATACAACTATTTTTAGAGAAGCAAAATTAAATAACTAAAGATGGGACAAGTGTGGACAGGAGACTCAGAAATTAGAAATTCACAGCACTTGAGAATGAAACTAATAGGTAACATTTATTAAAAACATACTGTGTCCCCAAACTAAACTACATTCTTGATGTGAATCATTTCAATATTATGTTGCATAACGGATTCTACATATGCAATAACTGCCTTTAGCTGTGTATGACTGACTGAACTGATCAGAAATTCAAAAATTAGACCATATAATCTGGAAGCAAACAGCAGAACATACATTTTAATTCTTCATTCTTCATAGCATATTGTAAAACATATTATTTTTAATTTCAACTAAAGAATTTCCGCATGGAACTTGTTAAGAATATACCCCAGCTGCTGCTCTTTCTTTTCAGTGTGACCCCAAACAAGGACTGTTTCACATGGTTTTAGGTTTCTGTGGGGAAGTTTTGCACAGCTGTGATATCAAATGAAATACCACCTGGCCTAATCACCATAACAATATGTCCTCTGTCCTGCAAGCTAACAGATGGATTGGGTATCAGTCTGATGTCATAATCTGTTAAGTTTGTAATATGGAGCATTACCCACCCATTTAGGATTCATCTCATCTTTTCTGATGGCATGTTGTACCCTAAATGGAGAGATGACACTATCATTATATGCCACTATCACTAGTCATAGGGATCTTCGTTTGCATTACTTAAGGATAATTATATGGTGTTCTAATTCATTTGGTGAACTGTCACTCCACTACTGAAATACTTATGTGGAATTTTAACAAATACTATGACATTCATAAAGCAGTCTTCAACATTTATTTCATTCCTGTTTTTAAATTCAATATCTAAATACCGTCTTTCTTAAATGTATGCTGCTGACTTTCTCTTTGGAACATTAAATTGAAACTCTAATTGTACAACTGAAGTGATTTTATACTTATATCTAGGCTTGCATAGGAAATATGATAATATAAAAGTTATCCATAACATATACATCTATAATATCTATAGTGAACATTTAAAAGAATGATATGATTAGCAATAATTAAGTCAACAAGCATTTATTCTCTTAAGTGCAAACACAGTGACAGGCAATGGGAATTCAGAGACAAACAAAATTATTCCAGCCTCCTAGATGCTTTTAGTCTTTTCTAATCCACCTCTTTTTTCCACTGCTCTTAGAAAAGTTCATCACTGGAGCCATGTAAATAGAAGTTCTACTATGTTAGATCCTGTTTGTTGAGTAGACTAATATTTATAACAAACTCTTCCATTGTTGGTTACCTCCTATATATATAGATACTAGAAAAAGCACTATTGATCTTGTCATTCTCCCTTTTACTTAGATTCAACCAGGGAGATGTAGACAGAAATCTGGCACAAGTAATAATTGAAGTGTGCTGGGGGAGCTGTAAGAGAGACTTCCTTTTTCTCATAAAAGAGAGAGAGAAATATATTACCACTTCCAGTCTCCTTCTTGAATGTGGACATGATGCTGGAAGGTATAGCAGCATAAGACAATAAAATGATTGCTAAGGTTGGCAAGGTATGGGGTAGAAGACAGCTGGGAATGTGATAATATTGTTGAGCTTCTGTACAGACCTGGTGTGACTTCTTATTGAATAGAAATAAACCTTTTTTGCTTGTTAAATCCAATGCCAGGTAATTTGGTATTTGCAGACAAAACAAATGAATATACCAATAAGCCCAAATCAGTAAAATTTATGAAAATATCAAGAATTTTATCATTTATATCTCACTTCCTTATAAAATTGTATTCATTTTCCAAACAAAGAAGGTCAATTGTAGAACATTATTGTCACAGTTTAATTTGGTTTAAGATAGTTACCTTTATAGACATGTGATACAAAAGCTTCACATTAAAATATAAATAATTCCTATGTAATAAGGCATTAATATATCTCTTTAAGCCACATTGATGAAGTATTCATGAAAGTTATTGTAGTACATCATTTTTTAGAAAAATGAGATTTATTTTACATTTGAATATTTAGAAATAGTTATATTTATCCAGCATTATTATTTACTCCTCTCATTCATCTTTAAAATGTTAAAATTTCTTCCACAAAACTACTTTTCTAGTACAATATCTTCATTCAACAAGTGTGTCTTCCTCACATGTGGCTTTGTGTTGGGAGCAAAGAGTGTAATGAAACCTGAGAAATAACCTCTTCCATCAAGGAGCTCACAATTTAGTAAAATCAATAAGTAAACTTTAAGATTGAACATCACATCTGTGCCAGAGAAGCACTATAGTGGGTTCTTTGCTGCTCCATTCCAATGTCCTCAAGTCCAACACACTAAATACCTGCTGCTAGGATACGTGGCACCTAAAGCATCATTTGCAACTGCCTGGATCACAGAGAATTTCCCTCAAAGAACTCCGGTCCCATCACTCCATGGCAAACAGAAGGGGAAAAAGTGGAAGCAAGGATAGATTTTATTTTCTTGGTATCCAAAATCACTACAGACAGTGACTGCAGCACAGAATGAAAAGATGCTTGTTCCTTGGAAGAAAAGCTAGCTATGACAAACCTAGATGGTGTATTAAAAAGCAAAGATATCACTTTGCCAATAAAGATTTTGTATAGTCAAAGCTATGGTTTTTCCAGTTCAGATGTGAGACTTGGGCCATAAAGAAGGCTGAGTGCTGAAGAACTGATGCTTTTGAATAGTGGTGCTGGAGAAGACTCTTGAGAGTCCTTGGACAGCAGAGATACAACCACTCAAATCCTAAACAAAGTCAACCTTGAACCTTCATTGGAAGGACTGACGCCGAAGTTGAAGCTCCAATACTGTGGCCACCTGATGCAAAGAGGTAACTCACTGGAAAAGACCCTGAGGCTAGGAAAGATTGAAGGCAAAAGGAGAAAGGGCAGAAGATACAATGTTTAGATAGCATCACCAACTCAATGGACATGAATTTGAGAAAACACCAAGAGACAGTGGAGGACAGAGGAGCTTGGCATACTACAGTCCATGTCATCGCAAACAGTTGGACACAACTTGGTGATTGAAAACAACTGAAATATACCTGAAATCCATGTAGAAGAAAACCAAACAGGATAGAAAGTTGACAAGGAAAGAAGGAATAATTAGATGCACGACTTTTAAAACTTGGGTGGAAGGAGATCAAGAGTTACAGGAAAATTATTGGAATTTTATTTTAAAGATGAATACATTAAATCTTTGTAAATATCTCTATGAATTATATTTGATTATAGATCTTTACCTATGTTTACACTTTTCCTGTGACATTTGCTTTTTCTCTCTCATCAGGGAGAAACACAAATATCTTATTTATCAATTCAATAAAAATTTGAAAATATGTAAATATTTCACCAACAATTTAGAGGACACATACTAAGGATTCATAAGCATCTCCCTTTCTATGGTCAGACATATTAATCTTGTAGATATGTGCTTTACTCTTAATTTTAGTCATTCTAAAGCATTACAGATCATCTTATTGTATTAGATGTCTTTTCTCTATAAAGTAACTTCTACAGATTTTATTTTATAAAAATATTAAATATTAATAGCAAGATTTATTTGCTAAAGAGATTTGCTATTTACCTAACACTTTAATTTTAACTTTCTCTCATTATGTTACAACTGTAGAGAAAGTAGATCTTTTAAAATGAATTTTGCCACATATAGAGAACAAATACTTTTTAATTAACTTTCTGAGAAGCTTAACAGTTCTCACTACTTTAACAGGCTAATATGTCTTAATTCTCAGGTGTAATTCTGAACATTTTTAAACTTAGAACTGAATTAAACTTTTTGTTACTGATAAACAATGCAGAATATTATTATGTAAAATATTTTATAAAGTCCTCCCAGAAATAATAAAAAAATACAAAATTTAATCAACATATACTTTAATATTATTTATATACAATAAATTACAGGTGCTTTGTAAATGAGGATGTAAGTTTTAATTACAAGTTTGTTTCACTAAAAGACTTTATAATATATACTTTAAATTGGACCTCTTCAGACAATTTTACCAATTTCATGCTTACTGTTTAATACTTCATTCCAAAGAATTAGCTAAAGGACTTGAAAAATAGATGATATTGCATTTTCATGGCACTTATCATTTACAAGATAAATGCAAAATGCTTAGTTTCCACATTTCTCCTTCTCCTAGTGTATTGTATGTTTTACTGATACCTGGCTAATTATTATTTCCTGAACACTACATGCTCCTTAAGGTAACTTTGTACTAAATAAGTGGCTTCTTCTTTTTGATATCTTCTTCTCTCCTTTATTCTTGCCTGGAGAATCCCACGGGCGGAGGAGCCTGGTAGGCTACAGTCCACGGGGTCGCAAAGAGTCGGGCATGACTGAGCGACTTCACTTCACTTCACTTCACTTCTCTCCTCTATACATGGGAAATTTACTTTTAAGTTTCAGTGCAAGCATTATTTCCTTTAAGAAACTTTCTCTTCCTGATTTTCCCTAACAGAAATTAGCTCCTAATCCTGTTCTCTATTTATTTGCTTTTAGCATACTTTATGAGTACTTCCTTGAAATGTAATATACAGGTATCTCTGTATAAGTCTTCCTTTTATGTCTCCAGTCAAATTTTGAAGGTTTCATCATACAATTTTACATTTCTAATTAAAATTAATCCTAGGTTTAAGATAATTGCTATTTCTGTAGAAAATGATCTATTTTTTCTATTATAAGTTCTAGCTAGTAATAATTATCTCTAAATAGGATAGCTAATGATTTTGTATTTTGCTTTTAACTATTTAGCTTACTCAATTATCTTATCCACCATAACAGTTTTGCAATTGATTCAGATATGTCTTCTCAGAGGAATAATTGGACAAGTAATTTAAAATATAACTATCTCTGGTCTAATTTTTTTAACTTTTTGAATATTCCCTTATCTAATTGAATTGGTGAGAACTTTTATGACAATTTTAGGTGGTTGTTCTTATGTCTTGTATGCTATCCAACTTCTGAATGTGATAGTAGTATTTCTATTGTTTTACCAGTAGAGAATAGCTGTTGACTTAAAATATATGTTATGATGAACTGAATATAACTGCATACTCTTTCAACACATATCAAGATAATTTTCTCTTTGAAACTTTAGTAAAGGGAATTTTATTATATCATTTTTATTTATGGTGATTTTGTTAAAGTGAATTCAGAAGAATTTATAATCTTTGGAACAATATAATGGAAATAACATTTTTTACTTTACTAACTATGCTAAAGCCTTTGACTGTATGGATCACAACAAGCTGTGGAAAATTCTTAAAGAGATGGGAATGCCAGACCACCTGACCTTTCTTCTGAGAAATCTGAATACAGGTCAAGAAGCAACAGTTAGAACTGGACAAGGAACAACGGACTGGTTCCAAATAGGGAAAGGAACATGGTATATTTCTCCATCTATTAGTGTCCTCTTTGATTTCTTTCATTAGTGTTTTATAGTTTTCTATATACAAGTCTTTAGTTTCTTTAGGTAGGTATATTCCTAAGTATTTTGTTCTTTTTGTTGCAATAGTGACTGGAATTGATTCCTTAATTTCTTTTTCTACTGAATCAATATAGTGAAAATGAGTATACTACTCAAAGCAATCTACAGATTCAATGCAATTCCTACCAAGCTACCAGCGGTATTTTTCACAGAGCTAGAACAAATAATTTCACAATTTGTATGGAAATAAAAAAAACCTCGAATAGTCAAAGCCATCTTGAGAAAGAAGAATGGAACTGGAGGAATCAACCTGCCTGACTTCAGGCTTTACTACAAAGCCACAGTCATCAAGACAGTAAGGTACTGGCACAAAGACAGAAATATAGACCAATGGAACAAAATAGAAAGCCCAGAGATAAATCCACACACCTATGGATACCTTATCCTCGACAAAGGAGGCAAGAATATACAGGGGATTAAAGACAATCTCTTTAACAAGTGCTGCTGGGAAAACTGGTCAACCACTTGTAAAAGAATGAAACTAGATCACTTTCTAACACCATACAGAAAAATAAACTCAAAGGATTAAAGATCTAAACATAAGACAAGAAACTATAAAACTCTTAGAGGAGAACATAGGCAAAACACTCTCTGACATAAATCACAGCAGGATCCTCTATGATCCACCTCCCAGAATGCTGGAAATATAAGTAAAAATCAACAAATGGGATCGAATTAAAATTAAAAGCTTCTGCACAACAAAGGAAACTATAAGCAAGGTGAAAAGACAGCCTTCTGAATGGGAGAAAATAATAGCAAATGAAGCAACTGACAAACAACTAATCTCAAAAATAGACAAGCAGCTTATGCAGCTCAACTCCAGAAAAATAAATGACCCAATCAAAAAATGGGCCAAAGAACTAAATAGACATTTCTCCAAAGAAGACATACGAATGGCTAACAAACACATGAAAAGATGCTCAACATCACTCATTATCAGAGAAATGCAAATCAAAACCACAATGAGGTACCATTTCACACCAGTCAGAATGGCTGCGATCCAAAAGTCAACAAGCAATAAATGCTGGAGAGGGTGTGGAGAAAAGGGAACCCTCTTACACTGTTGGTGGGAATGCAAATTAGTACAGCCACTATGGAGAACAGTGTGGAGATTCCTTAAAAAATTGCAAATAGAACTGCCTTATGATCCAGCGATCCCACTGCTGGGCATACACACCAAGGAAACCAGAATTGAAAGAGACACGTGTACCCCAATGTTCATTGCGGCACTGTTTATAATAGCCAGGACATGGAAGCAACCTAGATGTCCATCAGCAGATGAATGGATAAGAAAGCTGTGGTACATATACACAATGGAGTATTACTCAGCCATTAAAAAGAATACATTTGAATCAGTTCTAATGAGGTGGATGAAGCTGGAGCCGATTATACAGAGTGAAGTAAGCCAGAAAGAAAAACACCAATACAGTATACTTACACATATATATGGAATTTAGAATGATGGTAATGATAAACCTGTATGCGAGACAGCAAAAGAGACACAGATGTATAGAACAGCCTTTTGGACTCTGTGGGAGAGGGAGAGGGTGGGATGATTTGAGAGAGTGGCAGTGTAACATGTATATCATAAGTGAAATGAATCACTGGTCTAGGTTTGATGCAGAAGGCAGGATGCTTGGGACTGATGCACGGGGATAATCCAGAGAGATGGTGTGGGGCGGGAGCGGGGAGGTTGGGGTTGGGATTGGGAGTTCATGTACACTTGTGGCTGATTCATGTCAATGTATAGCAAAATGAACACAGTATTGTAAAGCAAAACAAACTAAAAAATAAAAATTAATTAAAATTTAAAAAAATAGAAAAATAAAAATGGGCAAAAAAAAAAAAAAAATAGGGAAAGGAGTACATCAAGGCTGTATATTGTCGCCCTGTTTATTTAACTTATACACAGAGTACATTATGTGAAATGTTGGGCTGGATGAAACACAAGCTGGAATCAAGATTGCTGGGAGAAATATCAATCACCTCAGATATGCAGATGACACCACTCTTAAGGCAGAAAGTAAAGAAGAACTAAAGAGCCTCTTGATGAAAGAAAAAGAGGAGAGTAAAAAAATTGGCTTAAAATTCAACATTCAGAAAACTAAGATCAAGCCATCTGGTCCCATCACTTTATGACAAATAGATGGGGAAACAGTGGAAACAGTGACAGACTTTATTTTGGGGGGCTCCAAAATCACTGCAGATGGTGACTGCAGCATGAAATTAAAAGATGTTTGCTCCTTGGAAGGAAACCTATGACCAACTTAGAAGCATATTAAAAAACAGAGACATTATTTTTCCAAAAAAGTTCCATCTAGTGAAAGCTATGGTTTTTCTTTACAGTAGTTATGTATGGATGTGAGAGTTAGACTGAAAAGAAAGCTGAGCACTGAAGAATTGATGCTTTTGACTGTGGTGTTGGAGAAGACTCTTGAGAGTCCCTTGGACTGCAAGGAGATCCAATCAGTCCATCCTAAAGGAAATCAGTCCTGAATATTCATTGGAGGGACTGATGCTGAAGCTGAAACTCCAAAACTTTGGCCACCTGATGCAAAGAACTGACTCATCTGAAAAGACTCTGATGCTGTGAAAGATTGAGATCAGGAGGAGGAGATGACAGAGGATGAGATGGTGGGATGGCATCACCGACTCAAAGGACATGAGTTTGAGTAAGCTCCAGGAGTTGGTGATGTACAGGTAGGCCTGGAATGCTGCACTCCATGGAGTCAGAGTCGACACAACTGAGCAACTGAACTGACTGAACATTTTGAAAATACCAAATTTATATAATTTTCACTTCCTCAAAAACCTTTCCAGTCACCTATTAAAAGTTTATTGAGGCCTATTGTCTAAGAAAAGAAGAAAAGTTTCAAAAGTCAACAGGAAAAAAAGTTTCCACCACCCAATGTATAGGAAAAGAAAGGAGATGGTCCTTACAATAATAAGAAGAGTGAGGGAAGGATGAGACAGAGGGGAAAAAAAAGAAAGTACAGGGCATAGATACATAGGATGTTTTTCTCTGTCTCTTAGCCTCTCTTTGAAAGGCAGAAAAATTCAGGTAGTTCATACTTGGACATGTTTTTGGGAAATTCTCAGTGTTCTTTCTCAAATTACAATCTAGAAAAACTTTTCAATCAAACTTATGTCCTTAAAAGGTAGTTTGAAAACAAATGTGTTAGCTTTAAGTATGTACAATAAGTAGCAGTTTCACACTCTTTGACTCTCCAAGTTGGTTCTGACAATATAGGTAAGATACAAAATTAAGAGGCTGTAAATTGACTGCTTTGGCATTGCCTTTCTTTGGAATTGGGATGAAAACTGACCTTTTCCAGTCCTGTGGCCACTGCTGAGTTTTCCAGATTTGCTGGCAAATTGAGTGCAGCACTTTCACAGCATCATCTTTGAGGATTTGAAACAGCTCAACGGGAATTCCATCACCTCCACTAGCTTTGTTCGTCGTGATGCTTTCTAAGGCCCACTTGACTTCACATTCCAAGATGTCTGGCTCTAGATTAGTCAACACATCATCATGATTATCTGGGTCATGAAGATCTTTTTTGTACAGTTCTTCCNAGATTTGCTGGCAAATTGAGTGCAGCACTTTCACGGCATCATCTTTGAGGATTTGAAACAGCTCAACGGGAATTCCATCACCTCCACTAGCTTTGTTCGTCGTGATGCTTTCTAAGGCCCACTTGACTTCACATTCCAAGATGTCTGGCTCTAGATCAGTCAACACAGCATCATGATTATCTGGGTCATGAAGATCTTTTTTGTACAGTTCTTCCGTGTATTCTTGCCACCTCTTCTTAATATCTTCTGCTTCTGTTAGGTCCAGACCATTTCTGTCCTTTTAGTCAGAAGGTTCTTGTTAAGAAGGAGAAATATGTCCTCGAGCAAGATAAAATTGTTGTTTTATAATCATTAGTGCTCCCCTGGTGGCTCAGAGGTTAAAGTGTCTGCCTCCAATGCGGGAGATCTGGGTTCGATCCCTGGGTCGGGAAGATCCCCTGGAGAAGGAAATGGCAACCCACTCCAGTAGTCTTGCCTGGAGAATCCCATGGACGGTGGAGCCTGGAAGGCTGCAGTCCACGGGGTCGCAAAGAGTCGGACCCGACTGAGCGACTTCACCTATCTTTATAATCATTAGTACAGAATTTAAGGAAAAAACATGCCCTTGCACAAGATGAATTGTTTTGTTGTATAGTCATTAGCTCTGGGCTTAAAGAAAGTTAGTCTTAGAAGAAATAGATAGTTGCAACTAACAACTCAGAGCTTTAAAAAAAAGTCTTCTGTAACCAAGTCAAGGAATGTAGAAAAAAAGTTTATCCCTTTTCTCCTTGAGGGCCCAAGATCTCTTTCTCCTCCTCAAGGGCCCTGGACTACTTATCAACCTGCATAAGAATTGACTCTCTCACTAGGCTTCTTGGATTTGTAACTTGTTCTCTTTTTCCAAATTTAGGCAATTTTTTCAGTTTCTGTTTCTTCCAGATTTTGGCCTCATTTCCTCTCTCCAGTTAAACACATGTTAGCTTGCTTGATATTGTCCCATAGGTTACTGAGACTTTGTGAATCTTTTTAAGTCTCATTTTCTTCCTCTTCGTTAGCTGGTACTGTTTCTATTGACCTGATTTTAGGGTTTACCAATCCTTTCTTCTGAAGTCTTTAACTTGCTGTCCCAGGTGGCGCTGGTGGTAATGAATTTGCTTGCCAATGCAGGAGACACGTGGATGTGGGTTCAATGCTCTGCAGTAGGAAATGACACCCCACTCCAGTACTCTTGCCTGGAAAATTCCATGGACAGAGGCGCCTGGTGGGCTACAGTCAATGGGGCTGCAAAGAGTCAGACACCACTGAGTGACTAAGAGGAGGCGGGAGGGAGCCAGAGGTGGACATTTCTCATGTCTTTTTCAATATCAGATTCTTTCAGAACATTTTTTTTCTGATGTTTTTGATGCTGTTTTCTACTGGGGCCGTAAGCTTAGTTCCAGTCCACTGTTTCGGTAATCCGCAACACTCTGTCTCCTGTTTTTTTTCCCACTCTATCTTCTAATCCTAAAAATGGATTAGGATCAAGAGAATAAGGAGACAAGCCACAGGATGTGAGAAAATACTGGTAAAACATGTACCTGATGAAAGACTATTTTTCAAAATATACAAAGAACTCATAAAACTCAATAAGAAAACAATCCAAATTAAAAAAAATGGACCAAAGCCCTGAACAAGAACTTTATCAAAGAAGATATATACATGGCAAATAAGTATATGAAAAGGTGCTCCATGTGATATGTCACCAAGGAAATGCAAATTAAAGCAACGAGATACTAGTTTACATCAATCAGAAAGGCCAAAATCCAAAATTTTGACAACGCCCTCCACAAACTCTCAGTCATTGCCAATGGGAATACAAAAATGGAACAGCTATTTTAGAAATCAGTTTGACAGTTTCTTACAGAAGTGACATATTCAATACACAATTCAGCAATCATGCTCATTGGTATTTACCCAAAGGAGTTGAAAATCGGTGTCCACACAAAAACCTGTACGCAGATATTCATGGCAACTTTATTCATAATTGCCACAACTTGGAAACAGTCAAGATGTCCTTCAGTAGGTAAATGGATAAATAAACTTTGGTGCATCCAGACTATGGAATATTATTCAGTACTAAAAAGAAATGAGCTGTCAAGCCAAGACATGGAGGAAACTTAAATGTACATTATTAAATGAAAGAAGTCAATCTGAAAAGGTTAAATACTATATGATTCCAACTATATGACATTCTGAAAGTGAAAGTCACTCAGTCATGTCTGACTCTTTGTGACCCTATGGACTACACAGTCCATGGAATTCTCTAGGCCAGAATACTGGAGTTGTTAGCCATTCCCTTCTCCATGGGATCTGTCCAAGCCAGGGACCGAACTCAGGTCTCCCACATTGCAGGCAGATTCTTTACCAGCTGAGCCACCAGAGAAGTCCAAGAATACTGGATTGGGTAGCCTATCCCTTCTTCAACAGATCTTCCTGCCCCAGAATCGAACCAGGGTCTCCTGCATTGCAGGCAAATTCTTTACCAGCTGAGCTACCAGGGACTTTCTGGATATGTCCCTGATATGACATTCTGGATCAGGCAAAATATATGGAGACAGTAAAAAGATCAGTGGTTTCCAGAAGATTTTTAAGGCAGTGAAATGGAAACCATTCACCTCATATTGGGACTTAAACCCATGTGCCGGGACTCAAACCCAGCCAAAACCCAGTTTGGAACTCTTACCCATGTGGGTGGGACATGAACCTGGCCAAAAGCCATAGTTTTCCGGTTGAGATCATACACCTGGTTTGAAGACCTAATGAAACTCAGGTTCTTTTTTTGTTTGGACTGTGCAGGGTATCCATTGCTGCATGCGAGCATTCTCTGGTTGCGTTGAGCAGGCTGCTCTCTGTTGCCTTGTGCAGGCTTCTGCGGCAGTGGATTCTCTGGTTGTTGGAGCACAGGCTCTAGGCACATGGGCTTCAGTAGTGGCAGCTTACAGTAGTGGCGGTCCACGAGCTGGACTTCAGTAGCTGTGGCTCATGAGCATTAGTTGCTCTGTGGCACATAGAACCATCCCAGACCAGGGATTAGACTCATGTCCTCGGTACTGGCAGGCAGATTCCCATCCACTGTACCACACGGGTAGTCCAAAGCTCAGGTTCTTGATGTCTCATCACAGAATTCAGTGAGAGACAAAGTGATAGGTAATAAGTGGATTTACAAGAAATACATTCCAAACAGTGCAGGCCATGTCAGAAGGTAAGAGTGGCCTCGAAATGTGGTGTGGTTAGCTTTTATGGGCTGGGTAATTTCATAGGCTAATGAGTGGAAAACTTATTCCAACTATTTTGGGGAAAGGGCAGAGATTACCTGGAGAAGGCAATGGCACCCCGCTCCAGTACGCTTGCCTGGAAAATCCCATGGACGGAGGAGCCTGGTGGGCTGCAGTCCATGGGGTCGCGAAGAGTTGGACACGACTGAGCAACTTCACTTTGACTTTTCACTTTCATGCATTGGAGAAGAAATGGCAACTCACTCCAGTGTTCTTGCCTGGAGAATCCCAGGAATGGGGGAACCTGGTGAGCTGCTGTCTATGGGGTCGCACAGAGTCGGACACGACTGAAATGACAGACTTAGCAGCAGCAGAGATTACCAGGAACTGGGCCCCAACCCACTTTTTTTATCTTTGATAGTCGGCCTTGGAACTGTCACCGTACCTGTGGGTATGTCACGTCACTCGCTGCTGTGTTACAGTGAGCATATACTGAAGATCAAGGGCTAGTCAAGGGGACTTGTCTGCCATCTTGGACCCATTTGATTCTAATCAGTTTATGTTGTGTCCTAAGGCTATGTCATTCTTTCAAATGTTATGTCCTCCCCTCTTCTCTCCTATTTCAACACTAGTCTGTTATACCATTAATGGTCTATTTTGATAAATTAATTAGGAGTCAAAATGGTGCTGGATTAAGCAAATGCTAGAGGAGTACATCAAGGCTGTATATTGTCACCCTGCTTATTTAACTTATATGCAGAGTACATCATGCGAAATGCTAGGTTGGATGAAGCACAAGCTGGAATCAAGATTGCCGGGAGAAATATCAATAACCTCAGATATGCAGATGATACCACCCTTACGGCAGAAAGTGAAGAACTAAAGAGCCTCCTGATGAAAGTGAAAGAGGAGAGTGAAAAAGCTGGCATAAAACTCAACATTCAGAAAACTAAGATCATGGCATCTGGTCCCATCACTTCATGGCAAATAGATTGGAAGCAGTGACAGACTTTATTTTGGGGGGCTCCAAAATCACTGCAGATGGTGACTACAGCTGTGAAATTAAAAGACACTTGCTTCTTGGAAGAAAAGCGATGACCAGCCTAGACAGCTTATTAGAAAGCAGAGACATTACTTTGCCAACAAAAGTCCATGTAGTCAAAGCTAGAGTTTTTCCAGTAGTCACGTATGGATGTGAGAGTTGGACCATAAAGAAAGCTGAGCACCAAAGAATTGATGCTTTTGAAGTGTGGTGTTGGAGAAGACGCTTGGAGTCCCTTGGACTGCAAAGAGATCAAATCAGTCAATCCTAAAGGAAATCAGTTCTGAATATTCTTTGGAAAGACTGATGCTGAAGCTGAAACTCCAGTACTTTGACCACCTGATGCAAAGAACTGACTCCTTGGAAAAGACCCTGATGCTGGGAAAGATTGAAGGCAGGAGGAGAAGTGGACAACAGAGGATGAGATGGTTGGATGGCATCACGGACTCAATGGACATGAGTTTGAGCAAGCTCTGGGAGTTGGTGATGGACAGGGGAGACTGGCGTGTTGCAGTCTATGAGGTCGCAAAGAGTCAGACATGACTGAGTGACTGAATTGAACTGAATTGAGAGGGAAGGCCAACCAAAGGAATTGTAACAGGCTTAGGGAAACTTTCAGTAGAGTGTGCGGTTTGCATTGATTATCTAAAACTAGCCAGCTTGTATCAGAGAAGGCAATGGCACCTTATTCCAGTACTCTTGCCTGGAAAATCCCATGAACGGAGGAGCCTGGTAGGCTGCAGTCCATGGGGTCATGAAGAATTGGATACGACTGAGCGACTTCACTTTCACTTTTCACTTTCATGCATTGGAGAAGGAAATGGCAACCCACTCCAGTGTTCTTGCCTGGAGAATCCCAGGGACGGGGGAGCCTGGTGGGCTGCCATCTATGGGATCACACAGAGTCGGACACGACTGAAGCGACTTAGCAGACAGCTTGTATATACCTAGCACGTTAGTGCATTCTCTTAATTGGACTCTCAGAGGAAGTAATGGTTCTAAGAATTCAAAACCTCAAATAATTGCTTAACAACAAACATGATGGCCATTTTGGAGGCCAGGGGTTTATTATCCCCAGTAGTCTGCCTGAGACTACTTGTATAAATTAGTTGTATTTCACGAGCTGCAACAAGAGAAGCCACCCTAATGAGAAGCTTGTGCACTGCATTTAGAGCAGCCCCCACCTTCCGCAGCTGGGAAATCCTGCGTATAGCAAGGCAGCCAAAAATAAATTAATTAAAAAAAAGAAAGATGTAATCTAGGGCTGATCTTTTTGGTTTAAGAAAATTGCTTTAGCCAGGACTTATGCCTGAAAGGAGGCCTGTTCACAGCTACAGAAAGGTGAGCTGGAGATCCTGAGCAGAGCTGAGTTTTCCTGAAAAACAGTTTTGGATAAAGGGGAAATTGAGTGCCTAGTGTTCTATGTCCTAGTGCTGTGGGTCTTTAATCCTAGCTGTGCACCAGAATGACCTTGGAGCTTTGAACAACACAGAAGTCCAGTCCCCCAGGGGATTCTAATGTATCCCCAAAGATGGGGATCACTGCCCAGAGCATGAGGAAGTTTCAGGTAGCAAAACCCAAAGCAGTTTCTACTGATCACTGGCCACAGCCACAGTTATTAGTTAGCTGCGCTTACTGGATCTGACTATGACTGATGGAAAATCCTGGTGAACGTGGAGAAAGAATGCACTCTCAGGCAGTGAAACCTGCTGCACCAGACTGTGGGAACTTAGCCAGTGAGTCTTGGAGGACCCCTGCCCACAGGAATCCCTGAGCCCTTGCATCCAGGGCGCCATGGATATTTTCTGTGAATTGGATTTACGGAGGCTGGTTAGCCATCCTGGCTCACCCAGGCTAGCTAGGTCACAGGGCTCTTGTTGCTAACACTAGAGAGGTCCCAGGCAAACGGTCGAGTTGGTCACCCCAGTGGTTTGACCTCTTCTCTGTAGGATCCAAGCGAGAGGGAGTGACTTGGCCAATGGAGTCAGGCCTGAGGCCGAGAGGGGGACGTTGACTGGTGGCTTGCTCTCTAGCTGGGCTGTCAGAGGCAGCGTCCTCTCCCCCTACCTCTGTTCCAGTCTCCCTGAGACATTCCTGTATCTGTTCCGGATTCCAGCCAGGGCTCAGTCAGAGCCTGGGAGCCTCTGGGGCCTTGGAGAAAATGGAACTTCCCTCAAACTCTAAAGATCTGCTCTGTTGACCTCCGTAGGACCGTGACTTTCCTCCAGTCAGGACGTGGGGCTTTGAGACTCACTGCCTTTTGCCTGGAGGGCTCCCTGGTGGCTCAGAGGTTAAAGCGTCTGCCTGCAGTGTGGGAGACCCAGGTTCGATCCCTGGGTTGGGAAGATCCTCTGGAGAAGGAAATAGCAACCCACTCCAGTACTCTTGCCTGGAAAATTCCATGGACTGAGGAGCCTGGTGGACTACAGTCCATGGGGTCACAAAGAGTCGGACACAACTGAGCGACTTCACCTTTGTTCTTGAAAGTCAGGTGGGTCGCCTCTGGGGGAGAAATGAGACAGGCTGGGACCTGGGACCCTTTGCTGCAGTGCTTGCACGTGGAGAAACATCCCCTTCTTGAGCAACAGAATGCAAAGAAACTGTAAGAATAACAGAAAACAAAGAAACTCTATAAGGGTTTCCCTGGTGACTCAGATGGTGAATAATCTGCCTGCAATGCAGGAGACCCGGGTTCGATCCCTGGGTCGGAAAGATCCCCTGGAGAAGGGAACAGTAACCCACTCCAGTGTTCTTTCTGGGAGAATTCCATGAGCTACAGTCCGTGGAGTCACAAAGATTCGGACATGACTGAGTGACTAACACTTTCACTTTCATAAGGGACTAAAAATAACGGTGTGCGTGTACAGTTGGAGGAAATTATGGACAACAAAATACAAAAAGGCCAAAACACAACTCCACTTCTGAAGAGCTGGGAGCAAAAGCACGGTGCCCTGAGTAAAAGCAGGGTACTGCCCTTGCCCTCTGCATACAACCGGTCACCCCTTCAGCTCGGACACATCCCTACCCTCACCCCATACACGGAACCAGCTCACCCCTGCTTGGGGAGTGAGCAAGGGAACCTGTGACTTGTTCTCACTCTCTCCTGCTGCAGCCGGAGCCCCAGTGAAGCCTTGCCTGAAAAAAATTAGTTGTATTTCTATGCATTTTACCTCCAAGGATATTCACTGTGTCCTTGGAAACCATCTTAACATCTAGTTAGCCATCATTGTGGACCTAGAAACAAAACATCTATAGAGGACTGCTTAATTAAGTAAATTAACACATCCATGTGATGGATAGTTTACAGGTCTTCACAAAGATGTAGAATATTTAAGGACATGGGAGAATGAGATTAATACTTTCAAAATAACATTTTTTGTTTGTTTTTGAGATGATTGTGTTTTTATTATAGATTTAATTCCTTTAGGAAAACAGTTTACTAAAATGTTTTATTAAAAATTATAAAACATTTGGTGAAAACATTTTTAACCTTGTTTCCCCATCTTTTTTTTTTTTTTTCTGTTGAGGAACACCAAAGACACACCATTATTTTGTTTCTGTTATATTTTCTTATATTCTTTTTTGTGTTCTATCCATTGTTCTAGAAGTTTTTAGCCATTATATAGCAACATCATTTGGGAATATTGGTTAAACAGCTATTTGTATGTAGTGATTTTATATTTCTAGATACTAATGTTTTTCTTTCTTTTTTGCAGTACTGTTGATTTATAATGTGTTAATTTCTACTGTACAGCAGTGACTCGGTTATACATATATACATAGAGAGAGTCCCTTGGACTGCAAGAAGATCCAACCAGTCCATCCTAAAGGAGATCAGTCCTGGGTGTTCACTGGAAGGACTGATATTGAAGCTGAAACTCCAATACTTTGGCCACCTGATGCGAAGAGCTGAGTCATTTGAAAAGACCCTGATGTTGGGAATTATTGAAGGCAGGAGAAGGGGACGACAGAGGATGAGATGGTTAGATGGCATCACTGACTCAATGGACATGAGTTTGGGTAAACTCTGGGAGTTGGTGATGGACAGGGAGGCCTGGCATGCTGCAGTTCATGGGGTTGCAAAGAGTTAGACACAACTGAGCGACTGAACTGAACTGAATATACACACACATACATACATATACATTCCTTTTTAATATTCTTTTCCATTGTGGTTTATCAGTTATCGAATATAGTTCCCTGTGCTATATATAACAACAGTAGGACCTTGTTGTTCATCCATCCTATACGTAATAGCTTACACCATGATAACATTTTTAAGACAAAGCAGCTTGCAAAAAGTATATACAATTTGATCTAGTTTTATTTAAATGTATTTGTGTGTAGAAAGTTTACACATAAAAATGTTGAGATGTTTGTCAGTAAGTGTATTATGGGCATTTTTTCCTTATCATTTATGTGTTTTCTATATTATTACAAACAATGCATATATTGTTTTTAAGGAGAAAAAGGTATAGTTTTTAAAATGAGTCATATGAACAAAAAGGAGTTAATGTTAAAAATAGGGAAGATTGTTCATGAAATTAAGCAAAATTTTATTGAAGTGGAATCATAATAATCTTCTCATAATGTGCCCCCCACCCTGTAAAAAGTAAGTAGTAAGTGGACACCATTTTCTACATTTGACCCTCCTTCTGTAGGAAATGGCCAGCATGCCTCTTAAATACCAGAAGCTTTATATCCATTTTTTGAAGGAATCCTTATAGCTTTGAGTCTGTGTTCTCCCTATTTCTTCGGATGACAGAGGGAGGCTTGGAGCAGTTAAGTGACGTATCCACTTTCCTCTGACTTTTTTATTTCTTTATTTGGCTGTGCCAGGACTTAGTTGCGGCATGCAGGATCTTCGATCTTCCTCCCAGTGAGCCAGACCTTTTTAGTTGTGGCACACGAACCCTTGGTTGCAGTGGGTAGGATCTGGTTACCAGGCCTGGGCTCGAACCTGGGCCCCGTGCCTTGGGAGTGCAGAGTCTTAGCCACTGGACCAACGGGAAAGTCCCAAGTTCCTATGACTTTTACATGAGAAATCTGCTAAAACAAACAAAACTCCTGCATTATAAGATTCTGAAAAACACACTCAAGTGGCTTAAGATCCTTGTCAGTATAGCATAGACACCAACACTGACTCTGGAGGTCAGCATAGCTTATTTCTTTTTCTTTTTTTATTGCAGAGCTGATTTCAAATCCCAACTCAGCCACTTATTCTGTGATTTCTGGGCAAATTACTTGGCCTTCTGGTTCCTCTGCATGTCAGCTATAAAAGGGAGGCAACACGACTTAGGGTTTCTGTGAGGATTAAATGAACAAAGCACTTAAAACAAAAGAACGCAATATCTGACACACGTCAGCTGGAGTGCAATGTCACGTCCATCCTCTTCCATGCTAGGAGCCAGACCGTTGCTCAGCTGCAGTGCTGTGACTGGAAAGCGGGGCTCCAGCTGTGCTGAGCTACTGTTCTTAGCTCCCGTCTGCAGGGAGCCCTCAGTAGTTTAAATCGCCATGGCCTCTGAGGGTGTGCATGCCTGCGTGCGTGTGTGCGTGTGTGTGTGTGTGTGTGTGTGTGTGTGTGTGTGTTTGTGTTCAGTTGCGTGGTCATGTCTGACTCTTTGTGACCCCATGGACTGCCAGGCTCCTCTGTCCATGGAGTTTTCCAGGCAAGAATACTGGAGTGGGTTACCATTTTCTTCCCCAAGGGATCTTCCCAACCCAGAGATGGAAACAGAGTCTCCTGTAGATCCCTTAGTTAAATGAGCCAAAGGAAATTCTCAAAAGTTGGAGTTTTTCATCTGAGGTCCTTGGATTCCCCACTGTTAACAAGGTGTATAAAACTGTTAGTGGCTGTCCTACATACAGACTCACATAGTAACATTAGCTTATAGTTGTACCTCATTTGAAAACAGAGATGGTATCTCCACTTTATCCACCAAACTTGTCTGTTTCCAGAAATTAAATCTGGAATTTAAAATAGTAGATTAGCTATATTTTTATTACTGTCATTACTGTAATTACTTGAGTGGCATTCTCAAGACTGCTACCCAAAGGAGATTCTAAGAGAGTTGGCAACAGGCAGCTTTAATGCAGTAAATGTTTGAAAATCCAAGGCTTTTGTAAGATAACATTTGTTTTTTAAAAAAAAAAAAGGAGGGGGGATGATGTTACCTATATTTCTTCTATTTTTGTTAAGAAATTTAATATGACCAGGTATGACACAATAAGACATTTGAATTTATACTGAAGGGGAAAAAAAATCTTGCACTGATCATTATCATAAAGAAGTTTTTTAAAAAAAGCACCAAAACCCTTATTCATGTTGCACACAGAGCAGCTCATTCTAATTATCTGCAATAGGCCCAAAACACATTCAATTATGCTTGGCTTTTTTTACTTATTGATTTTACAAGAGCATATTCTTACCGAAAGGGATTCCACTCCAAACCTTTTCAGTTCAGTTGCTCAGTTGTGTCTGACTCTTTGCGACCCCATGAACCACAACACGCCAGGCCTCCCTGTCCATCACCAACTCCTGGAGTCCACCCAAACCCACGTCCATTGAGTCGGTGATGCCATCCAACCATCTCATCCTCTGTCGTCCCCTTCTCCTCTCACCCTCAATCTTTCCTAGCATCAGGGTCTTTTCAAATGACTCAGCTCTTTGCATCAGGTGGCCAGAGTACTAGAATTTCAGCTTCAACATCAGTCCTTCCAGTGAACACCCAGGACTGGCCTCCTTTAGGATGGACTGGTTGGATCTCCTTGCAGCCCAAAGGGACTCTCAAGAGTCTTCTCCAACACCACAGTTGAAAACATCAATTCTTCAGTGCTCAGCTTTTTTTATAGTCCAACTCTCACATCCATACATGACTACTGGAAAAACCATAGCTTTGACTAGACGGACCTTTGTTGGCAAAGTAGTGTCTAATCAAGCATTTACTATGTGCCAGGTCCTGTGCCTAAATGCTTTCCATGTGTTATTATCTCATTCAGTCCTCACCATATTCCTATTGGTGGTTACTGTGATGAGGAAATTGAGGTTCAGAAAAGTTAGAAAACTTGTCTTATGGGAAAATGACAACGAAGAGAACAAGACAGAACTGTACCTGGTTCACCAGACTCTAGTGCCCATGTTCTAACCACAAGCATCTCTGTCATTTCACCACCTCTGAACCTGCTGTTTTAGGGTAAAATGGAGTTTGGGCTTCGTCATTCCAAAGGTGGCTTCTAGCTTTAACATTTTATGACCCTGCAATGATCAAAGATTCGGTGCTTAGATTCCAGTAAAGACTCACAGTTCAGAGCAGAGCTTTCTTTCTCCCTTGAGTCCACTGGGACATGGAAGAGATGATGTTCTCCTGGCTGATCCATTCCAGCATGGTGCCTAGAATGTTTAAAGAGCTGGTGTTAGCTGCAACCCCACTCTCATTTAGGCAGTGAATCTTTAGAATGAACATTTCAAAACAGGATACATAAATATAACTTGAAAAGTGAAATCAGTCAATCAACCATGAAGAATGTTGTTCAGTCAGTCAGTCGTGTCCTACT
Organism: Aepyceros melampus; assembly: GCA_006408695.1. Taxonomy (NCBI): domain Eukaryota; kingdom Metazoa; phylum Chordata; class Mammalia; order Artiodactyla; family Bovidae; genus Aepyceros; species Aepyceros melampus. The sequence continues at coordinate 62,882 of SJXQ01002344.1, forward strand.
CTTTGCAACCTCAGGAACTGCAGCCCGCCATCAGCAACTTCCCTGTCCATCAGCATCTCTCAAAGCTTCCTCAAACTCATGTCCATTGAGTTGGTTTTCCTCGATTTCTTTGCATTGATCACTGAGGAAAACTTTCTTAGCTCTCCTTGCTATTCTTTGAAACTCTGCATTTTCAAATGGGTGTATCTTTCCTTTTCTCCTTTGCCTATAGCTTCTTTTCTTTTCTCAGCAATTTGTAAGGCCTCCTCAGAAAACCATTTTGCCTTTTTGGATTTTTTTTTCCTGGGGATGGTCTTGATCACTGTCTCCTGTACAATGTCATGAACCTCTGTCCATACTTCTTCAGGCACTCTGTCTGTCAGATCTAATCCCTTGAATATATTTGTCACTTCCACTGTATAATTGTAAGGGATTTGATTTAGGTCATACCTGAATGGTCTAGTGGTTTTCCCTACTTTCTTCAATTTAAGGCTAAATTTTGCAATAATGAGTTCATGATCTGAGCCACAGTCAGCTCCCAGTCTTGTTTTTGCTGTCTGTATAGGGCTTCTCCATCTTTGGCTGCAAAGAATATAATCAATCTGATTTTGGTATTGACCATCTGGTGATGTCCATGTGTAGAGTCTTCTCTTGTGTTGTTGGAAGCGGGTGTTTGTTATGGCCAATTGCATTCTCTCAGCAAAACTCTGTTAGCCTTCGCCCTGCTTCATTTTGTACTCCAAGGTCAAATTTGACTGTTACTCCAGGTATCTCTTGACTTCCTGCTTTTGCATTCCAGTCCCCTCCAATGAAAAAGACTTTTTTTTTTGGGTGTTAGTTCTAGAAGGTCTTGTAAGTCTGCATAGAACGTTCAACTTCAGCTTCTTCAGCATTACTGGTTGAGACACAGACTTGGATTAAGTTATATTGAATGGCTTGTCTTTGGAAGCAAACAGAGAGAGACTGCACCCAGGTACTACATTTTGGACTCTTCTGTTGACTAAGAGGGCTACTCCATTTCTTCTAAGGGATTCTTGCCCACAATAGTAGATATAATGGTCCTCTGAATTAAATTTGCCTATTCCAGTCCATTTTAGTTCACTGACTCCTAATGTGTCAATGTTCCCTCTTGCCATCTCCTGTTTGACCACTTCTAATTTGCCTTGATTGATGGACCTAGCAAACAATAGAGTGGGAAAGACTAGAGATCTCTTCAAGAAAATTAGAGATACCAAGGGAATATTCCATGCAAAGATGGGCACAATAAAGGACAGAAATGGTATGGACCTAACAGAAGCATAACATATTAAGAAGAGATGGCAAGAATACACAGAAGAACTATACAAAAAAAAAAAATCTTCATGACCCAGATAACCACGATGGTGTGGTCACTCACCTAGAGCCAGACATCCTGGAAGGTAAAGTCAAGTGGACCCTTGGAAGCATCACTATGAACAAAGCTAGTGGAGGTGATGGAATTCCAGTTGAGCTATTTCAAATCCTAAAAGATGATGCTATTAAAGTGCTGCACTCAATGCGCCAGCAAATTTGGAAAACTCAGCAGTGGCCACAGGACTGGAAAAGGTCCATTTTCATTCCAATCCCAAAGAAAGGCAATGCCAAAGAATGCTCAAACTACTGCACAATTGCACTCATCTCACTTGCTAGCAAAGTAATGCTCAAAATTCTCCAAGCCAGGCTTTAACAGTATATGAACCATAAATTTCCAGATGTTCAAGCTGGATTTAGAAAAGGCAGAGAAATCAGAGATCAAATTGCCAACATCCATTGGATCACAGAAAAAGCAAGAGTTCCAGAAAAACATCTACTTCTACTTTATTGATTACACCAAAGCCTTTGACTATGTGGATCACAAAAATTGTGGAAAATTTTAAAGAGAAGGGAATACCAGACCACCTTATATGCCTCCTGAGAAATCTGTATGCAGGTCAAGAAACAACAATTATAACTGGACACGGAACAAAGAACCAATTCCAAATCGGGAAAGGAGTAAGTCAAATCTGTATATTGTCCCCCTGCTTATTTAACTTATATACAGAGTACATCATGAGGAACGTTGGGCTGGAAGAAACACAAGCTGGAATCAAGATTACCGGGAGAAATATCAATAACCTCAGATATGCAGATGACACCAACCTTATGGCAGAAAGTGAAGAGGAACTAAAGAGCCTCGTGATGAAAATGAAAGAGGAGAGTGAAAAAGCTGGCTTAAAAGTCAACATTCAAAAAACGAAGATCATGGCATCTGGTCCCATCACTTCATGGGAAATAGATGGGGAAACAGTGGAAACAGTGACAGATTTTATTTTGGGGGGCTCCAAAATCACTGCAGATGGTGACTGGAGCTATAAAATTAAAAGACGCTTGCTCCTTGGAAGAAAAGCTATGACCAACCTAGATAGCATATTCAAAAGCAGAGACATTACTTTGCTGACTAAGGTCCGTCTAGTCAAGGCTATGGTTTTTCCAGTAGTCATGTATGGATGTGAGAGTTGGACTGTGACGAAAGCTGAGTGCCAAAGAATTGATGCTTTTGATCTGTGGTGTTGAACTGTGGATGAGATGGTTGGATGGCATCACCGACTCAATGGACGTGAGTTAGAGACAGCTCCGGGAAATGGTGAAGGACAGGGAAGCCTGGGGTGCTGCAGTCCATGGGGTTGCAAAGAGTCGGATACGACTGAGCGACTAAACTGAGTCGGTGGCCCCATCCAAACATCTCATCCTCTGTCATCCCCTTCTCCTCCCACCTTCAGTCTTTCACAGCATCAGGGTCTTTTCTAAGGAGTTAGCTCTTCACATCAGGCGGCCAAAGTATTGGAGCTTCACCTTCAGCATCAGTCCTTCTAATGAAATTTCAGGGCTGATTTCCTCTAGGACTGACTGGTTGGACTCCTTGCAGTCCAAGGGACTCTCAAAAGAGTCTTCTCCAACACCACAGTTGAAGAATATCCAATGCTAATACTCATTAGTGACTTTTCTTTCTGAAGGCTGAGTTGGAGTTTATTTTTATGTGTTTATTTTTAGGGGACCTGCATGGAGATCTTAGTTCCCCAACCAGAGATTGAACCCATGAACCCTGCCATGGAAGCATGGAGTCTTAACCACTGGACCCTCAGAGAGGTTGGAATTTATTATTATTATTATTATTGGCCACTCTACATGCCTTGTGGAATTTAAGTTCTCTGACCAGGGATCAACCTAATCCATGGGTCCTCGACACTGAGTGCGCCGAGCCCTAAACACGAGGCCACCAGGGATTTCCCGAGTTTATTTGATCAATCCGTTTCTGTACAGTCATATTAAAGCCTTAAGGATAGACCAGTACTTTCTGAAGGTCACATTTTACAAACATTACTTTGACCTTTCATTACAAATCTAAAGGTGGATTGGTCTCATTCTACAAACGAAGGCACTCACCCTTTGGCACCTAGCTCAGACTTCAAAGCCCATTTTCTCTCCACTATAACTTTTCTCAGCAGTTCTCCAAGTGCAGCCTGTGAACACCCTGCAGGTAGGTCCTTTAGACACTTTCAGGGGTTCTGTGAGGTCAAAACTCCTAAGACATCACTTGTCCTCTCACATGTTGATGTTTGCAATGATGGTGCAAAAGCAACCAACTGCTACACTTGAACACCAGTCTAGCCAGTGGTGTCCTCGGTTTCTTACTCATAGTGGGGGGCAGGGGGAGGGGAGGAAGACAGTTACACTTAAGAATGTCCTTGATGCAGCAGGGGCAATTGTTATTAAATCGTGACCCTTAAAATCTTCATACCATAGTATAGCGGAGTTGTTCCAAGGAAAACCACGTGTGCAACTGGTTGCATTGTGAACTGGACTGCCCCTTTTTTCATGGAACACCATTATTACTTGAAATAATTACTGATAGAAAACCAGTGGTCATGCAGACATGGTATTGCCAGACATTGTCTTGACAATGAATGAATTGACCTTCTCCTTCAAGAAGAATAATTGTGTGTGTGTGTGTGTTAATTGCCAATGAAAAAAAACTTGAGCTTTCAAGCAAAAATTACAATTTTGGAAAACTTGTTTCTGGTAATAGTGAGCTGATAGCTTCCCAATACTAAAACACCTTTCTGGTGAGATCAGACATTTGGCAGTATTAATAAATGTAACTTTAAAATTCTGCATAATTAAATGTGTCAAGATTTGAAAGATGGTGGATTTCTAGCAACCCTCCCAGCACGGTCTGATCATAAACCCCAGGGGTAGGGTTGTTGGGGGCTCTATCTCAGCCCCAGGGGTTGTGGCCACCCCTCATAACTGCTATTACTGTATTTTTAAGAGTTCTGTTTCCTAATAACCAGTCCCTCATGACTCCAGCCCTTGCTATAGTTAGTAATTCTCTGGTTGAATTACTGTGTGTTCTCTCTCTCCTGATTGGATCGAGACTACTACAGTTGGCCTTGCAAGCAAAAGCTGAGAACAGTCACCAGGGAAGAAAACCAAACCACAACAGTCACTGCTGAGAAGCGAAGGGAGCAAGGAGAGGGGCATGATTCACCATCCTCCTCATCTTTGTCAACAGCAAGAGCCCCCAAGGGGAGGGGGTGCAGTTTGAAAAGAAGGTTTGGAATAGCTGCTTTTAGATATAAATTGTAGAGTTGAAAATTAAACCAAATAGTACCTACATCCGGAGAAGGCAATGGCACCCCACTCCAGTACTCTTGCCTGGAAAATCCCATGGGCGGAGGAGCCTGGTGGGCTGCAGTCCATGGGGTCGCGAAGAGTCAGACACGACTAAGCGACTTCACTTTCACTTCTCACTTTCATGCCTTGAAGAAGGACAGGGAAACCCACTCCAGTGTTCTTGCCTGGAGAATCCAAGGGACGGGGGAGCCTGGTAGGCTACCATCTATGGGGTCTCACAGAGTCGGACACAACTGAAGCGACTTAGCAGCAGCAGCAGCAGCAGAGCAGCAGCAGCAGCAGTACCTACATCTCCAGCAGGCTATTTTTTTCACCTGTGAAGAGTGTGATGTCATCCCTTCAAAACAGTTAAACGACTAGGAAGTGAATGACCTAACCAACTGAGGTTTGAAAGTAACTAAAAAGAAGTCAACAGGTGATGAATTGACCATCACAGTGTCCACAATGAGGACAGCAGAGAGGAGATCAATCATATCAGTGACAGGGGTGGAACTGGAGAGCCTGAAGCTTTCAAAGTAGAGGGGAAAGATCCAGCATGAAACTGGGCCAAGTCGGGGTCTTATTATACAGAGCTGGAACACCTGAGGGCTCAGGCAGTTCAGAACTTAACTGTAGGGACTTCCCTCGTGGTCCAGTGGGTGAGAACCTGCTTCCCAAGACAGGGAACACGGGTTCAATCCGTGGTCAGGGAACTAAGATCCCGCACGCTGCAATTAAAGAGGCTCGTGCACCACACCTAGAGAAGCTCCCACACACAGCACAACCAGAGAAGCTCCCACACACAGCACAACCAGAGAAGCTCCCACACACAGCACAACCAGAGAAGGTCCCACACACAGCACAGCTAGAGAAGCTCCCACACACAGCACAGCTAGAGAAAGGCCGCACACAGCACAGCTAGAGAAGGTCCCTCACACAGCACAGCTAGAGAAGCTCCCACACACAGCACAGCCAGAGAAGCTCCCTCACACAGCACAGCTAGAGAGGCTCCCACACACAGCACAGCTAGAGAAGCTCCCACACACAGCACAGCCAGAGAAGCTCCCACACACAGCACAGCCAGAGAAGGTCCCTCACACAGCACAGCTAGAGAAGGTCCCTCACACAGCACAGCTAGAGAAGCTCCCACACACAGCACAGCCAGAGAAGGTCCCTCACACAGCACAGCTAGAGAAGCTCCCACACACAGCACAGCCAGAGAAGGTCCCTCACACAGCACAGCTAGAGAAGCTCCCACACACAGCACAGCCAGAGAAGGTCCCTCACACAGCACAGCTAGAGAAGCTCCACACACAGCACAGCCAGAGAAGGTCCCTCACACAGCACAGCTAGAGAAGCTCCCACACACAGCACAGCCAGAGAAGGTCCCTCACACAGCACAGCTAGAGAAGCTCCCACACACAGCACAGCCAGAGAAGGTCCCTCACACAGCACAGCTAGAGAAGCTCCCACACACAGCACAGCCAGAGAAGGTCCCTCACACAGCACAGCTAGAGAAGCTCCCACACACAGCACAGCCAGAGAAGGTCCCTCACACAGCACAGCTAGAGAAGCTCCCACACACAGCACAGCCAGAGAAGGTCCCTCACACAGCACAGCTAGAGAAGCTCCCACACACAGCACAGCCAGAGAAGGTCCCTCACACAGCACAGCTAGAGAAGCTCCCACACACAGCACAGCCAGAGAAGGTCCCTCACACAGCACAGCTAGAGAAGCTCCCACACACAGCACAGCCAGAGAAGGTCCCTCACACAGCACAGCTAGAGAAGCTCCCACACACAGCACAGCCAGAGAAGGTCCCTCACACAGCACAGCTAGAGAAGCTCCCACACACAGCACAGCCAGAGAAGGTCCCTCACACAGCACAGCTAGAGAAGCTCCCACACACAGCACAGCCAGAGAAGGTCCCTCACACAGCACAGCTAGAGAAGCTCCCACACACAGCACAGCTAGAGAAGGTCCCTCACACAGCACAGCTAGAGAAGGTCCCTCACACAGCACAGCTAGAGAAGGTCCCTCACAGCACAACCAGAGAAAGCCCGCACACACCACTCCTAGAGAAGGTCCCTCACAGCACAACCAGAGAAAGCCCACACACGCCAGAAGTAGAGAAGGTCCCACATACAACCAGAGAAAGCCCGCGCACACACCTAGAGAAGCTCCCACACAGCACAACCAGAGAAAGCCTGCACGCGCCACGATTATAGAAGCTCCCACACAGCACCACCAGAGAAAGCCCGCACGCGCCATGATTAGAGAAGCTCCCATATAGCACAACCAGAGAAAGCCCACATACACCACACCTAGAGAGCTCCCACACACCACACCTAGAGAGGCTCCCACACACAACCAGAGAAAGCCCACACACAACAAGACCTAGCAGAGCAGCACAGCCAGGAAAAAAAAAAAAAAGTTACCATGTTTTTGTTATTTACAGTAGCCAAGAAGTGGAACAACCTAAGTGTCCATCCATGAATGAATGGATAAAGAAATGTGGTAGTACATAGAATGGAGTATTATTCAGCCTTGAAAAAAAGAAGGCAATCCTGCCTTATGTGACAACATAGATGTACCAAAGGACATTCGTTATACTAAGTGAAGTAAACCAGTCACAGAGGGACAAATAAAGCATGACTGCACTAAAATACGGTATCTAGAATAATCACATAGAAGCAAAGAGTGGTTCCGAGAGACAGGTTGTATGGGAAATGAGGAGCTGTTGCTCAATGGATGTGAAGGTTGTTATGAGAGATGAATGCATTCTAGAGATCTGTTGTACAACAAAGTTAATAATATTATATTGTGCACTTAAAAATTGTGTTAAGAGGATAGGCCTTATGCTGTGTTCTCACTACAAAAAAAGCAAAACCAAAAAAAGAGGTATGTTCTGGCAGTGATATTTTTTAACATTTTTAATTGGAGGATAATTGCTTTACAATGTATGGTTTCTGCCATACAACATGAATCTGTGGTGACAGATACTTATTACCTTGATTGTAGTGATGGTTTCAGAACTATGTGCATGTCTGAACTCATCAAATTGAACACACTCAAGATGTGCAGTTTTGGTATATAAGTTGTATCTCAATAGAGCTGTTTTCTTTAAAAAAATTTTAATCCAAACTGAAAAGATATATATAAAAATTTGACTTTTTAAAAAGAGAACTTAATGAACTTAATGGTAAGTGGACAGCATGAAAATGGACCAAACTGGGTCGTGGGGTCAGAAAGGCACTTAGCCAGAAGATTCGTGAGCTCCCAAGGACAAAGGCAGCAGGGGGGCAAGCACTCAGGCCAAGACGGAGCCGCTTTAGGAGGGGCTGTCATTCTGTCTGAAATGACACTAGGCTCTCCCTCTTCTGTTGGGTGGTCTTTGGCAAGTTATTCAATACTGAATTGAGAAGTTAGCCGAGTCCCTATTTTGAGCCCAGAGAATAATCCTAGAATAATACTGACTGGCATCAAGAACTGTGCTTCTGGGACTTTGCTGGTAGAGCAATGGTAGAGTCAACCTTGCAATGCAGAGGATGTGGGTTCGATCCCTATCGGGGAACTAAGATCCCGCATGCCGCAGAGCAACTGAGCCCCAATGCCACAAGCACTGAGCCTGAGTACTGGAGCCCACGTGCTGCCAAGGAAGGCTCCTCATGATGCAACTAAGCCAAGTAAATAAATATTAAAAAGTCAAAACTGTGTTTCCAGACCACCAGTCAAGGAGCAGTGAGGCAGATTCGGTCCTGAGCAGGGACTTTCTGCGTATGTTTTCACCTCTCCTCTCACTCCTAGAATAATTGCTTAGAGTGTCCACGTGTGACAATTATAGCTGTACATGATGATCCAGGGCACACTTGGGGATATGTAAATTGTTTCTTTCATAAAGCAAACTGAAATTTACTGAATGTGGTACACTATTTTTCTATCCTATTTCATTTCCAAAAATGCAGGTAATGACCCCCTATATTGATACCATGACTCTGGTGGACGGCTACTCACTTTGAAAACCACCACCATAGAGGAAAAGATGACTCGTGAACTGATTATAATCCAAAGAAAAGACATCCTGAGGTCTTTATTATTTTTAAACTGAGGTCTAGTGGACACATAACATTAGTTTCAGGAGTATAACATACTCAATACTTACATATGTTGTAAAATGAACACCACAAAAAGTCTAGTCACCAGACAGCAACATTTTTTTCTTGTGATGAGAACCTATAAAATCTACTCTCTGAACAACTTTCAAATGCAGTATGCAATACAGTATTATTATCTATACCATACTGTATATTGTACCCCCAGGACTTATTCTAGAACTCGAAGTTTATACTTCTGACCTTCTTTACCATTTTGCCCCCTTCAGCCCATGCCACTGACAACCGTCAATCTGTCCTTTGTATCTTTGTTTTGAAATTTGATAGGTGAGATCGTATAGTATTTGTCTGTCTGGTTTAAGTCATTTAGCATAATGCCCCCAAGATCCACCCATATTTTCACAAATGGCAAGATTTCACTCTCTCTTATGGCTGAATATGTACACACACACCACTTCATCCAGTCATCATCCATCCATGGACATCAATGACTCCATATCTTGACTATGGTAAATACCATTGCAATGAATATGGGGATACAGCAATCTTTTAAAGTCAGTGTTTTTGTTTTCTTTGGATAAATAGCCACAAGTGAAATTGATGGGTCATATGTTATTTTTATTCTTAATTAAAAAAAAAAAAATCAGGGGGCGCCTCCATACTATTCTGCATAGTGAGTCTACATTCCCACCAATGGCGCACAGGGGTTTCCTTTTCCCCACAGCCTCTCCAACAGTGACGATTTCTTGTCTTTCTGGAGAGAGCCACCCTAGCAGGTGCAAGGCGATGTCTCGCTGTGGTTTTGGTCTCCCTGATGACTAGTGGCGCTGAGCACTGTCTGCACGCACCCGTTGGCCTTTACTATTTGTCTTGTTTTCCAAACCTGGAAAGAAAGCATGCTTACACCAGGACCCCAGTACCAGGATTCCCTCATTCACGTTAATCTCACTCTTTCTGGAGTCATACTTCTTGTTTAAAAATCAGTAAATACCAATTCTGATGCACATCGATGTCATGCAACTTGAAAGTAGACAACATTTATCTTTGATCCAGTTGCTCCCAGATCTAATGAACTCCACTGAACTAAAGCTTGCGACATCAAAGTCTTTAGTCAAGGCAAACCTTCTTGACAGAAAATTTTAATCTTTTGCATTATTCTAAAACAAGGTAACAATCTGCAAAACTCAAACAAGACGACTCAGCACGGAAGTTTAGTTCAATATGATTTTATTTAAAAATCTGCAAAGCCAAAGGAGGGATCTGATGTTTTGTTAAAACAATTTTACAGTATATATTTCAGCCTTTTTTAGCTTTGTGTTGAATAATAACAGAAAAGGAAGTTTCTGTTCAAGACCCTCACTCCAGCACAGCACACTTAGCCAGGCGCCCGGGATCGAGTGGCTGGGCGGGTCACCCTGGCCTGAGCTCAGTGAATCCTCCCCCTCAAGTAGAGCCCTAGTTCTTCCCCAGGCACACAGACTTATTTTCACTGCTCCTCACAGGCCCTGAGAATCTTGCATCTTAAAGTTGAGGAAAGTGTGAAAGGATTCCTTAACTCATTGCCTGTAACAAACCCAGCTACTGGTTAACTCCTGACAATCACAAGTATAAAACACTTGAAATGTGTAAGATGTTCCATGTTGAATGGAACAACTTAAATTTTAAAAAATTAAGTCAAGTATCATGCTTTCATGTTTTAAAACGTTACTTAATAAAACTTACTGAGACAAGATAAACAGCACTTTCTGTATTTGGTATTAGAAACTCCTACTGACGATAAGCTACTTGATGGTTGAAAAAAATAAAAAAGAGAAGAAACCGTACGTATTGTTTTATAAACGATGCCTGAAGGAATGTCATGTTGTAAATTTTGTTACTAAGATTAAGCCTGGGAAAAAAAAAAGATCTACAAAAGCAACACCCATGTTCTTTTAAATGATGAGGTAGATTTTTTCCTATGCAGCAAATGGAAGATAACCGAAAATGCATACAACTCACAAATCTTCTTTAAAAAAAAAAAAAACAGTTCAGGTTATAGTCACTTTCACAAATAAGACATTTATAAACCACGAGGTGGAGAGGTCATACTTGGGGAAGCTCCACACTTTATGTGTTACTCGGAGATTCGATAATCAATCTTGGATCAATTAGCTCCCTCCAAAAAACGGTTATCTGATGAAAAACAGAAAATATTCAGTTTAGAGATGTCATTTTGAGGTCATATGAATTTTAGTCAGTTAAAAACTTCAATTTCCATTTGTGAAGAATCCTTGAGGACTGGAGATAATTTGAGTCCCAGTAAATTCATTCAACTAGGGTAGAAGGCCTTGTTTACCTAGAACACAGCTAAATTTTATATTAAACATATTTCATCTTTCTTTGATTTAGAGCATGGGCTGGGGCCGGGTGCTACCAGCTGGTTACCAAGGGGTCAGAAGGATTTGCCCAACCAGTCTCTATGGACAAGCAGTCTGCAGACTTCTTGGGAGGCAGATACGGCCCAGAGGGTTGTCACTAGACTGCCGATGCCCTTTCATGCAGCTCTATGGTTCTTTTCCTGTGCTGCCTAAAAACAGAGGAGTTATTTCGCATTTTACCAAGAGAAAGCAAAGCTATGGAAGGCCATCTGGATGAATAATGAGAGCCATCTAGTGTCCTAAAACGTAATTACAGGCCCTACTTCAGGCCTCAGTTTAATAAGGCCTCCAAGAGGAAAGCCTCCAACATTTAATTTTCCAGTGTAGTTTCCAAGAATACATTTCAACAAAAAAGCGGGACTGCATATATTGCAAATAAAGACGTACAGGATACGGGGCCAAATCTGCAGAGCCTACCACAGATCCTAAAAATGTGCTTTTGGAGTAAATCCCTGAGTGTCATCTATCCTAAAGACAAAGCAAAACATACAGTCTGGTTAGGGTTTCCACAAGTTTACATTTCAGATAAAACGTGACTTTGCAATACTAAAACTTCAGAATAATATCATAACATTTCAAATATAAACACCTTAAGAAGCGGTTTCTTAAATATAAATTCTATTCACTTCAATGCTACCATACTCTAATGAGGCAGCCATTCCAGCATCTCTGGAAGTCTGGCTGCCAACAAAGCTCTAAACCGTACACTTCCTAAAATGGCAATTTAAGGACTTAAAATCAGAAGATGGATTCATCACTGTGTGTCCTTCTTCAAAATTATCTGCACTGTTCTAAGTCAGAATCACGGTAACTCTTGGGAGGTAGCAGTGACTGAAAGGAGACACGGTGGAGACTTCTGGAGACTCCCCCCAGGGCCGGGATCCTCTCTGATTTTATGCAGGCAGTGCAGGGGCTGCAGTGTGTCACCTTCCAGACCACCAGCAGCCAGTCAAGCGAATGGACAACCAAGCAATGCCAAGAAGAGAAGCACGCCTACCCTCTTCTCCTGCGTCACAGCGTACTCCACTACCTCAGCTCCATTTTCGTTGTGATAAACCAAATCAAATTTCCCAGGTTCTTTCATGGCTGAAACCAGACGGTAGGAAGGAGAGACAATAAGTCATTTCCCAGTAGTGAAAAAGTTCCTCTACAGGGAATTCATATCATTAGAAAAACCACCACAAACAAACTGTCCACTGACGAGGAGGCTGGCGCACACAGGAAAGCACAGAGAGCTCAGGGACAGGAGACGCTCTGAAGCCGGTGTCAACAGACAGGGGCTTCTCAGGCACTCAGCAGCGACAATCCTCCCTTCACAGAAAAGAAGTGAGCTGACACACTAGCACTAGCAATCCCAGAAGAGAATGTGTAACCACAAGATAATCCCCCCACACCCCCAGAACTGGTTTGTTTCAACAAGAGAAGGTAACGTGAATTCTGCAAAATTCTTCTATCTTGCTGTGTCCGCAGAAATTATACATGCTTCCTTGGTAACACAGCAGTCCTCGTTTCACATGGTAGGGTGGGGCTATAAAAGTGCCACACAAGCTGAAATCAGGCAAGACCATCTTCATCAATGGGGAAACCTATGACTGTCTCACGGTTAAAACTGTCAAAACATTCAAACCTTTACTGTATAGGGACATGAAAACACAGTAAAACTGCTATTTATGTAGGACACTGACCTAACTTAAAACAGAAACAATGAGAATCAGTGACTGTTCTGTGTCCACACATATCCAGGTGGTTTGGACAGCGCTCGCCCCCATCTCACCACAGTGCAGAGCGAGGACCTTTTCCATGCCTGGCACATCGTCATACTCCTTTCTGTTTGAGTCCACTTTCAGCAAGTTATCCTTTGAGTTTTTAACATTATGAAATAGATCTGAGAGCTTCTTTCTCTCAGTTTTGTTCCTTTTTTTTGCTGACGTAATTCTAGGACATCCTTATTCCTTTCATCATGACCACTTTCCTCACTGATGTCAAGAAGTTCACAGAAAGCTCAAAGTCAGCATTTCCACAGTGAGCTATTTCCTCTACAAGTTCACTTAAATGCAATTTGGATGTTACTTTTAGCATTGTCATGTTCTGTTTCTTTGTCACGCTTTCATTGTTGTTGGCCAAGTTCCTATTCAATTACCCACTTTTATAAAGTGACACGTGGGCTTATCACTGAGACAAGGAGGCACCACAGCTACACACCACGCCATGGTGTGGGAACTGAGTAACAGATGCACCGTGACCAGCGCCGAAACACGTGGAAAGAAGCAAGGTGACTAGTCACTGATCATAATGGGCACCTGTTCCTGGGCAGTGACCTGTGTGGGCTGGAGAGCTGGTAGTACTTCACACGATCACTCACAGCTAACAGGGGCTTCCCTGGGGGTCCAGTGGCTAAGACTCCACACTTGCAATGCAGGGAGCCCAGGCTTGACCCCTGGTCAGGGAACTAGAACCCACACGCTACAACGGAAGATCTACAACTAAGACCCAGTGCAGTCAAAGAAAGAAACAAGTGTTTTTAAAAAGAAGAGTTAATATGCCAGTGTCACTGGAGACTGGTTCCATTTAACAAAACCATGGTAACCGAAATTCATGTATATTACAACTATGCAAAGTGAGGACTACCTGTATTTCTGCTACAAAACAGATTCAGGTGTTTCTTGATGCTCCCCAAAAGAAAAGTTCTAATTGGATATCATCACTGTCAATCACCTGACAAGAAGTGATCAGGCTGTGTCCACAGAATTTGACCACAGACAAACCTCTGTCCAACATTCCTAAGGAGGATTTCTTCAAATGAAATCTAATCAGAAGAGAGCTGGAAAACCAGTGTAAGGTTTTTTGTTTGTGTTTTCTCTGGGTGCCCTCACACCGTGCAGGATCTTAGTTCCCCAACCAGGGACTGAACCTGAGCCCCAGCAGAGAAAGCGTCAGATCCTAACCACCAGACTACAGGGAATCCCCTGAAAAATCTTTTTGAATGATTCCTACATAATACAGTCTTGACTCTTTTACTATCTTATTTAAACACGAACAGAAAATAATTAATTCCTTAGTATGCTAAAGAAAAAGGGATCGCCTCTAATCTTCGGCCAGGGACCCCTGCAAACACAACCCAAGTTAGGCCCTACACAATAAAAGCCCTGTTGTTCCAGGGTTTCAGAACCAAAAATGGGTAGGGTGGTTCAGGCATAAAGCAGGGAACCATTTAAAATAACGCATGAGAGTGCGTCTATACTTCTCTATTTCAGACTTTTTATTTTGATTTAACACAGAGAAGTACATTCATTTGCCAACCTTTTCAAACAGAGCTAGTAGGTCTTATGAGTCACTGACTGGAGCTGTCTTTCTTTTATAAACTTTATCCCTAATGCATATATGTAATTTCCAGTTTTTGAGTTTTGAGGGGTTTTGTTTGGTTTTATTTTCTGGTCATGCCACGCAGCATGGAGGATCTTAGTTTTCCCACCAGGGATCAAACCCACACCCTCTGCATTGGGAGCATGGAGTCCTAACCACTGGACCGCCAGGAAAATTCCCGAGGTTTATTGTTTTTAAGTGAATGTAAGAATATAAAACTAGCAACACAATTTAAGTGCAGAATCTTCTCAGATTTTTATCAAATTCCTCCCAAACTCTTATAGTTAACCCATCACATGTAATTCAAAAGCAAAATTTTCAGCAACGATCCTGAGTTATCATTCAATTTAGGTTTCATAGACAGAATTTTTTTTTGCCATCAATTTTCATTAATTGATATAATTTTATGAAACTACATGGTTACAATAATAAGAACAACGTGCCTAACAGTTTGGGGAACAAACCCAACAACTCTCAGCAGACATGCAACCTCAGTAGCGGAAGCGCAGCGCGGCCCACCCCCAGGCCCTCAGCGTGAACGGAGGCAGCAGAGGGCACAGTAACCACAGCGGCCAAGGAAGACAGCGGCTCCTGCGCACAGAAGCTATTCAGAACCAGCGCAGACATGAAGAGCCTACGCTTTCAAATATCTTTCTAGAAGACTCACCAGGTAAGGATGAAAGAATTTCTATGTCTACTTGCTGGGTCTCCGGGTTATGGCTTAATATTCTTCCTTCCTTTCAAAAATAAAAGTACATGTAAGTCAAAAATCAACATGTAAAATATGATGAATGTACTAAAATGACTTAAAAATAGTTAAGATGGTGAGTTTTATGTGAATTTTATTTCAACAAAATTTTTTTAAGTCAGTCAACATGTATTTGAAACATAACTCCCACAGCAGGCCACATTTCTCTGATCTAAATTATCCCCGGTGCAGGTGCTACACGGCTAGGAACAGCCCTAGAGCCCACAGCCTCTAGTTATCCAAACTAGCCTGCCCTCCAACCCCGAGGAGACCCGGATGGAAGCTCCTCATTCCTGCCCCTGCCTCCTGGCCACAGCCAGCTGCTGGCACCTGGAGTCCTGCCTGGCGTGGCATTCTCCTTTCTCTTGGGAACTGTAAATAATAAATTCCTCTCTTCAGTACCAATGACTCTGCTGTGCTATCACTCAGTCACCTCCATAAATTAAAATCCCATAGATACATATTAGACACGGTCGGGGGGTTGGGGAGACTACATTCTTCGAAGATAGCTTTGACTTTTAAAGACAAGCTTAATGAATAAAGCTAATGATCTAGCTGGATAACAGCATTTGACATCAAAGCAAAAAAGTAACACTGATTTTCACTCTTGAAATGGTTTGGAAAGCAACTTCAGAAGAGTCCTAAAAATACTGGAAACAAAGTAGCAAACAGCTTTCCAAAATAATAACTATAATGACCAACATCTATTTAATATACATTTAAAAAATCTATATCATGTTGATGTATGGCAAAACTAATACAGTATTATAAAGTAAAATAAAGTAATATTTTTTAAAAATCTATATCATCTATAATCAATGATTGATACAGGTTGTGGGACATATAAATTCTATGTTTATTTCCACTTCCTCACATATTGCAGAATTAATTAATCATCTGTAGTAAGGTGAAAAAACATCCTGGTCTGCCCAAGACAGGTCCATTTATGTTTCCCTTCAGTATAAATTATCAATACAATAGTAATCCTTTTCATTTGCAAGTGTTCTGATGTAGATGATAAGTTATATGGTCACCTATATTAAGGGACTAAAATGAAAAGATGGAAATACACCAAACACCCAGAACTAACCAACCAAATTTCTTCATGAACTGATTCTTCTTCTAGCCTGCTTTTGAACAAAGATTCTTACCAAGATTTTAAAAGACTTCCAAGGTATCAATTCAGATTAATTCACTGCTGTGCCTTATCTATATTACTATGTTAACATATCAATTATTTCCTTTAAAAATGGACTTACATTCTGAATCTCACATCAAAATAAGAAAGTATGCATTTTAACAAGATTTTAACACAATTTTGAATGGGTAAGAAAGGGAAGACAACATGTAATTTTATAATCCCACTGAGTCACACTTTTGCTGAACTGTGATGGAGTTCATATGCCAGTATGAAGTCCCACACAAATATTAAATGAGGAAATTCCAAGGATAATATTTGTGAATTACCTGTGGTTAACTGGTAAGGCAAAAGAAACCATATTAGATCATAGTAACCAATAGGAATGCCGGGCTGGCTGAAGCACAGCTGGAATCAAGATTGCCAGGAGAAATATCAATAACCTCATATATGCAAAAGACACCACCCTTATGGCAGAAAGTAAAGAGGAACTAAAGAGCCTCCTGATGAAAGTAAAAGAGGAGAGTGAAAAAGTTGGCTTAAACTCAACATTCAGAAAACGAAGATCATGGCATCTGGTCCCATCACTTCATGGGAAATAGGGGGGGAAACAGTGGAAACAGTGACAGACTATTTTTTGGGGCTCCAAAATCACTGCAGATGGTGACTGCAGCCATGAAATTAAAAGACGCTTACTCCTTGGAAGAAAAGCTATGACCAACCTAGACAGCATATTAAAAAGCAGAGACATTACTTTGCCAACAAAAGTCCGCTAGTCAAAGCTGTGGTTTTTCTAGTAGTCACGTATGGATGTGAGAGTTAGACCATGAAGAAAGCTGCGTGCCAAAGAACTGATGCTTTTGAATTGTGCTGTTCAAGAAGACTCTTGAGAGTCCCTTGGACTGCAAGATCAAACCAATCCATCCTAAAGGAAATCAGTCCTGAATATTTATTGGAAGGACTGATGCTGAAGCTGCAACTCCAATACTATGGCCACCTGATGCGAAGAACTGACTCACTGGAAAAGACCCCGATGCTGGGGAAGATTGAAAGCAGAAGAAGGGGACAAGAGAGGATGAGATGGTTGGATGGCATCATCACCTCAAGGGACATGAGTTTGAGCAAGCTCCAGGAGTTGATGATGGACAGAGAAGCCTGGCGTGCTGCAGTCCATGGGATTGCAGAGCTGGACACGACTAAGCGGCGGAACCGACTGAACCAATAGGAATTCATAAGTATACGAAATAGATTCCCATGCCGAAAATAATCAAATTTTCTGGCTGAGTCTGTGCGTGAGTGCTCCCCCGCCGGGCTCCTCCGTCCACGGGGTTCTCCAGGCAAGCATGCTGGAGTGGACTTCCAGGCAAGCATGCTGGAGTGGACTTCCAGGCAAGCATGCTGGAGTGGACTTCCAGGCAAGCATGCTGCAGTGGACTTCCAGGCAAGCATGCTGCAGTGGACTTCCAGGCAAGCATGCTGGAGTGGACTTCCAGGCAAGCATGCTGGAGTGGACTTCCATTCCCTCCTCCAGGGCAGCTTCCCGACCCGGGGACTGAGCCCGCAGCACCTGCACCTCCTACGCGGGCAGACGACTTCGTTACCACTGAGCCATCTGAGAAGCCCCTTCTGACCAAGAGCCATGTTATTTCCTTTCCAAGATGAGGATCATGGGGAGGGATATGCAAATAACTTTGTGTATCTAAGCTGATTAGAAAAAACTGAGTAAAAAAAAAATTGTCATTCTCACTCTATATTCCTCCTAGGTATTATAACACTGGGAGACTTCAAACTGATTTATTAAAAAGTTTACATTTTGATAATATTTTTATTTTCTACTTTACAGCACTGTTTACTCCATAAAAATCTGTTATCTGTAATTAGCAGTATTAAACATGCCTTTAGCTTCTTTAATGTACTGACATTTGATTATTTGTAAATAAAGAGCCTTACCTTGTAGTCAGAGACATCAGGAGAATAATTGGATGTTAGTTCCAAAAGCTAAAAAAGAAGAAAAAAACTCACAAATACAGATACCCCGTGTTTCCTTTTCCTTACTCCTAAGAAAACAAAACATCCCATGTTCGGGTGCTTACTCCACCACTCAGGAAGCCCTACCAAGAGCCTGTAGCAAAACATGGGTTCAAGTAGGAAAGGTTCTTTGGGGGGTTTTGGGAGGTTTGGAGGTGACATGTAGAGCCTTTTTTTGAGCACTTGCTGTGTTCCACACATCAGGCTGAGCCATTTTTATTCACTCAGAAAATAATCACTGGGCACCTACTACATGGCAAGAGAACATGAAAGATATGATTCAGGAAGAGTTTTTATAAATTAGTTTAATAATTCATTAAATTTTAACATAAATTATATCAACTTATAAATACAAATATAACCTAATGTGCTAATGAGTAAGTTTACTGGGAAGAGGAATAAACTCTTTTGTTGCTAACTGCTGTTGTTTTTAAATATATACCTTGAATGCAATCTTCTCTCCAACTTGAGGGGCGGCTGCTAACAGTGGTAGGAGACTGTAGTCCTTCTTGTTTGTCTCTATGGGATTCTGAAAAACAGCATTAGTCATGAGACTTTGTTACTGGTGAGAAAATGTGAACCCCGACATCAACTCCAGACATACAGCACGGGGAAAGGGGAAGACATGCGCTCACTGTAATACTTACCTGGATGATGGTAGATGAGTTTGTCACCATTTCATTCAACTGTTGTTGCTTCTGATAGTCGGCATTTCTATTTAAAATATATGGAACAGCATGCCCTCGACCTCGACCTCTCCCCCGCATACCCCGCCCCCTCGCTCCCTTCAGGAAAGAAGGTCCTCTCCTCTACCCCAACCTCTTCCCAAGCTGGTGGGGAGAGTCACGTTGGGAGGAGGACAGAGGACTGTTTGGGTCCGACTGCCACTGTTTGAGTCCGACTGCTTCCATCCAGAGGCGTTTGGAGCCTGTGATGATGGCCCTGGACAATTTCTTCCTACAAAGAGGCCTACAGTCTTTAAGAACTCTGCAGTACTCTCGGGGGTGCTTTTTGGCATCACGCATTGATCGTCTGACTCTGAACTCGAGTCTGAACTGGAAGATGACGTTCTGGAGGTCTTGCCCTTGACAGGGACAGAGGTAAAACCAGTTTTCGGAGCCACTCTGTTTGCAGCTGTGGCTTTCACGGAGGATCCGTCCTTTGACACGTCAGTCAAGATTTTCTCTGAGGAGTGTCTGACCTCCAAGATGACGTTGCTGAGGCCATCACTGGTTGATTCGTGGTAAGACTCAGGCTCCGAGGAGGAATCACGACTGTCTTTTGTATGGACGCCCATGCCACCTTTCCTGTTGGCTTTCACAAGGCTGTTTCTAGCAGGAAGAGCTTTAGGGCTGCACTTCTGGATGGCCCACTCTTTCACAGACTGTGCTTTAGGAGACTTGGCGGTCTTGGCATGCTTTTTATATTCACGTTTCTTCTTCTTTGGCGACTTTTTCTCAGTCTCTCCATCATCAGCCTCCACTGCCTCACACGCGGCTTTGTTTTTCCTCTTGGTTTTTTTACTCACACTCTGGTCTGTGGCGGCTTTCGGTTCTAAATCCAAGGTCTTCTCACTGTTATTGTTCTCGTGCCTCTTCCAATGCTTCTTTGAATTTCTGTAATCTAGTTCAGTTTCTTCATCTTCGTCCAACTTAAATGCCCGCTTCTTTGCTTTTCTAGGTAATAAACGAGTACTATCCCCATTACTAACTGTTACAGGACTCTCAGCAATTCCTCTCTCTTCTAATTTAACTCTGTTAAAAGAACAAGAGAGAAAAGCTTTAGTAATTCATAAGGATGTCTCCAGGACAAGTTATACGCTAACATGATTACATCAGGCAATGAAAAAAAGGTCAAATCACTTCAAGATAAAAGACTCTTTTATGGTCAACTTTCAAATAACTAGTTTTATTTATTGATCATCTACTGCATCGTAAAATTAGATTTTCTTTCATCTAAACACCATCGTAAAGTAGGTTCTTTTCATTTTAAAACTGATCACAAAATTACAGTTCAGACAATTAATTGCCCAGAATCCACAGCCAGTAAGTCACAGAAATGTAACTCAAGCTTGTTTCTCTAATTCCAAAGTTCACAACCTTTCCACTATGTTATGTGCCTACCCTAAATGGTGACAATGCTGATTACCCATTTTGGTTTTAGTTGTAAGCTATTTTTTAAAATCAGATTTAATTTTTATTTTGTTTGAATTTGGAAAACACTGAACATGTTTTAAACTGTACTGACAGCCATTATAAAATTCTATAACATTTGGTGATTATTAATTTCATGTTGTCAACCTGGCTTCCCTGAGAGCTCAGTTGGTAAAAAAATCTGCCTGCAATGCAGGAGACGCCAGTTCAATTCCTGGGTCAGGAAGATCCCCTAGAGAAGGGATAGGCTACCCACTCCAGTATTCCTGGGGTTCCCTCTTGGCTCAGCTGGTGAAGAGTCCACCTGCAATGTGGGAGAACTGGGTTCGATCCCTGGGTTGGAAAGATCCGCTGGAAAAGGGAACAGCTACCCACTCCAGTATTCTGGCCTAGAGAATTACATGAACTATATATAGTCCATGGGGTTGCAAAGAGTCAGACATGACTGACTTTCACTTTCAATCTGACTAGGGGGGTACCCAGATATTTGGTTAACCATTGTTCTGGGTGTGTCTGTGGGGGTGTTTCAGAATGAGATTAACATCTGAATTTGTACGCTAAATAGACTGACTGCCTCTGTGACCATGCGTGTGTGCTAAGTCGCTTCAGTCTTGTCCAACTCTTCGTGACCCTATGGACTGTAGCCCACCAGGCAGCTAGGTCCATTGGATTCTCCAAGAAGAATACTGGAATAGGTTGCTGTGCCCTCCTCCAGGGGATCTTCCCAACCCAGGGATCGAACTCCCATCTCTTAGTCTCCTGCACTGGGAGGCAGGTTCTTCAGCACTAGTGACACTGGGAAGCCCACCTTTGTGAGCAGACGGTCCTAGTATGAACTGGGACTCAGAATAAAAGGCTGAGCAAGAGGGAATTCCCAACCCCTTGCCTATCTTTGAGCTGGGACATCAGAAGAACTTCTCTTCATTTAGACTAGGAATCAGACTGAAATATACCATCAGCTCTCCTGGTTCTCAGGCCTTTGCACTTGGGCTGGAAGTTTATCATCAGCTTGCCCGGATCTCCAGACTGCCAACTGCAGATCTTGGGACTTCTCAGTCTCCATAATCTCATGAGCCAAATCCTTATTGAAAGCCTCATTTCTACATCTACAGCTACAGCCATGTCTGTGTCAGCTCGTATTGTTTCTCTTTCTCTGGAGAACTCTAATACACAGTTCATCCAACAGCACTTTACTGTAGTAAAGGAATTCTGTTCCTCCATGGACTGGCGACAGTTAATCCTAATATGCACAGCCAGGGTGACAGAAACCTGAGTGAGTGTCACCAATGTCAAGCACACAGTGGGTGTTTAAAAATGCCTGCTAAACACAAACACTATTCTTTCAATATATTTACATCCTATCATCAAGTACTTTTAGTGATCAGGGAACAATGCAGACAATCATATTTGAAAATAAAGTACAACCAGTGAGTAATAAAATAGATTATAGGCATTCTTTAAATTTTTGAAGGTACATTAATCCTATGGATTTATCTCAATGTGGTAGTTGAAAAAAATCCTCAGTTATTCTTCAGAATACACAAATATACAGACACATACACATAAAGAGAAAATAAAAGCTATTGATACCAGAAGGAGGACACAGAGAGAAATAAAACTCTGAAATAGCAGGGACTTACATAATAAAAACTCATTACCTGCTGTTCTCAGCTGTGGACGTCGGCACCTAGAAGCAAGGAATAACCCTTAAGCTGGCAAAAGCTAGTCTGGCACACTGTGACTCTAAGAACCACTGAGGAACTTGCAGGATACGGAACTTTCTATAACATCTTTGATCAACTTGTTTTCACTTGTAGCGATGCAATGATTCAAGTTTCAATTCTGAGATCATGATTAGTACCAAACTTTTCATCACACTTTGAAAACAGATGCAGGAAATCCACGCACCTATGGACACCTTATCTTTGACAAAAGGGGCAAAGAAAATATCATGGAGAAAAGACAATCTCTTCAACAAGTGGTACTGGGAAAAGTGGTCAACTACATATAAAAGACATAAAAGACATATATAACACCATACACAAAAATAAACTCAAAATGGGTTAAGGACCTAAATGTAAAACCAGAAACTATAAAACTCTTACAGGAAAACAGAGGCAGAACACTCTATGACATAAATCACAGCAAGATGCTACATGACCTACCTCCTGGAGTAATGAAAAGAAAAAAATAAACACATGTGACCCAACTGAACTTAAAAGCTTTTGCACAACAAAAGAAACTATAAGCAAGGTGAAAAGACAGACCTCAGAGTGGGAGAAAATAACAGCAAACAAAACAACTGACAAAGAATTAATCTTCAAAATAGACATGCAGCTCAATACCAGAAAAACAAACAACCCAATCAAAAAGTGGGCAAAAGACCTAAACAGACATTTCTCCAAAGAAGACACACAGATGGCTAACAAACAGATGAAAAGATGCTCAACATCACTCATAATTGCTGCTGCTGCTGCTAAGTCGCTTCAGTCGTGTTCGACTCTGTGCGACCCCATAGAGGGCAGCCCATCAGGCTCCCCCATCCCTGGGATTCTCCAGGCAAGAACACTGGAGTGGGTTGCCATTTCCTTCTCCAACACATGAAAGTGAAAAGTGAAAGTGAAGTCGCTCAGTCATGTCTGACTCCTAGCGACCCCATGGACTGCAGCCCACCAGGCTCCTCCATCCGTGGGATTTTCCAGGCAAGAGTACTGGAGTGGGGTCCATTGCCTTCTCCTCACTCATAATTAGAGAAATGCAAATCAAAACTACAATGAGGTATCATCTCAGACCAGTCAGAATGAGCATCATCAAAAAGTCTATAAACAATAAATGCTGGAGAGGGTATAGAGAAAAGGGAACGCTCTTACATCATTGGTGGGAATGCAAACTGGTACAGCCACTATGGAGAACAGTGTAGATTCCTTAAAAAAAAAAAAAAAAACTGGGAATACAACTGCCATACGACCCAGCAATCCCACTGCTCAGGATACAACCCGAGGAAACCAGAATTGAAAGGGACACGTGTACCCCAGTGTTCATCGCAGCACTGTTTACAATAGCCAGGACATGGAAACAGCCTAGAGATGTCCACTGGCAGACGAGTGGACAAGGAAGCTGTCATACATACCACAGTGGAATATTACTCAGCTATAAAAAGGAACACATGTGAGTCAGTTCAAATGAAGTGGATGAACTTGGAGCCTATTATACAGAGTGAAGTCAGTCAGAAAGAGAAAGACAAATACTGTATGTTAACGCATATTATGGAATTTAGGAAGATGGTAGCAATGATCCTACATGCAGGGCAGCAAAGGAGACACAGATGTAAAGAACAGACTTTTGGACTCAGTGGGAGAAGGAGAGGGTGGGATATTTGAGAGAACAGCACTGAAACCTATACATTACCGAATGTAAAAATAGATGCCCAGTGCAAGTTTGATGCATGAAGCAGGGCACGCAAAGCCGCTGCTCTGGGACAACCCAGAGGGATAGGGTGGGGAGGGAGGTGGCAGGGGGGTTCAAGGTGGAGGAGGAACACAAGTATGGGACACATGTATACCTGTGGCCGAGTCAAACTGATGTATAGCCAAAACCGTCATAATACTGTAACTACCCTCCAATTAAAATACATACATAAATGAAAAGGAAACAGATGTAAGACTTTCTGTTCAGTCACTGCTGCTCATTAATTCACTGGAACGCCGCACGTGCTGCACCCACAGCAGGCAGGACCCTGGCTTCCGAGGAGCCTTCCAGAGCAGCCTGCGCGTCACCTCACCCATTCTCAAGACCAAGGATCTGTGGGTACTCGACCTGTGACTGCTGCAGGCTCGCTATCTGCTGCTACTGCAGATAACTTCAGTTTGGAGCATACTAAGACTGAGAAACTCAATGCCAGCCCGGGAACGAGGCACGGCTCACTTGCCCGGGTACCCTTCTTTTCAGGGTGGACACTTCTCTGGCAATGCTCTTCATTTCTCCACTTGGATCACAGACAGCAAATGTAACTGTCTGCTTACAAACAAAAGTGAATGAAGCTGTCCTTTTACAGAGAACAGTGAGCGACCTGTACAATGAGCAGTGAAGGCAGACTGCCTGTATAGTTACCTGTCTGATGCCAAGAAATTTTTAAGACAGACTCCCTGTTCACTCAAACTCTTTGCAGGGCAAACTGGGTAAAACATATTAAAATGTAAGGTATTCCCTTTAAATCTGCAAGTTCACTTTGAGGATTCTATCATATATAAAGAAAGAAGACATGACCATTTGTACTGCCTGACACCTCCCCAGGCACCCTAGTCATTGCCTGCCAAGCCCAAAGTGACTGAATTCAAATCTTCTTCTGCCTTTGGTTAAAAGTTTAAAATATCATTATTTCAACTTATCTCATCTGTGAAAATGAGGGTGATAATATAGTACTCAAATGAGCTACCATATATGTTTAGAGCAGTGCTGGGCTAAGAGCAAGAGCTATCTAAATGTTAGTTCTCATTTTTATTAATACAATGAATGTATTAATAAAATGAATGTCTTCTGAGGACAGGAGTTGGTGGGTTTTTAATGAACCTGTCCCATCAAATGGAGGTGAAATTCAAAAAAGTGGGTGTAAGCAGGAATCTGCAATCTCTTGGGGTCCCAAATGTCCCCTGCATCACCACCTACAGAGAAGTAAGTTATCTGAGCAAGGGCACACAGTGAGTGAGTCACAGAGCCAAAATTCGAACCCAGAGCTCTGAATCCAGACCCTGATCTCTTAATCACCCTCTCTCCATCACTCTCCTACCTTTCACACAATATTGAACAAAGGTAACCCACATATTCTTGGCATAAATACAGACTGTACTTTTCTGGAGGCCAACCTGACAGTACTTATCAGATTTTAACATTTGACCAAGTAGCACCCCTTCTAGGAATGACCTTACTGAGTCATTGCTCACGTACACAAAGATACAGAAGAATATTCACCACAGCAGTATGTACAGGGAAAACCCAAGGGCATTAGACAAGCACGCTCCTCGACATGACAGAGAAGAGCGCCCGGCATTCTACATCCCTCGAACCATCAGCATGCCACAAAATGAGATTTAGCATCAAGACCCAGAGCCGCACAAGGAGCAGCAGCCTTAAGGCAAGGACCTTCTCTGGCATCCAAGATTTCCGGAAACCAGACTGCTCTCAGTCTGGCTCAAACACTGTCTTCTTCATGCTCACTACCAGCCTCACAGACATGTCAGAGGGCCTTGGCTGGCCTTCCAAGGAGCTACTGATCCCAGCAACATGAAATGAGAACTCGTCTCTAATGTTCTGTATTTAATAATAAGCATCAAATGTCACAGGGTCAGGGTGACGGAGGAGAGCAGGCACTTATGACCCTTCAGCAGGGAGATCTCACCTCCCCTGGTCACTCCGAGCCAGGGGCTGCGGGCAGGCCCCTGTGAAGCTCCCTTCAGGGAGTGTAATAGGCTAAATTGTGTCCCCCTAAAATTCTTCTATGAAGCCCTAACCCAGAGTACTCTAATGTGACCGTATTTAGAGATGAGTCTTTGAAGAGGTAATAAAATTAGGATAAGGCCATTAGAGTGGGCCCTAGCCCACTGTGACTGGTGTCCTGATGAGAGAGAAAATTTGGACACATAAGGAGACATCAGGTCATGTGCCTTTTTGTGACAACAGAGAAAAGGCCATGTGAAGACACAGTAAGAGAGATACCCATGAGCCACGGACAGAGGCCTCAGTAAAACCCAAAACTTGCCAACATCTTAATCTTAGATCGTCAGGCTCCAGAATAGTGAGAGAGAACTTCTGGTTGCTTAAGCCTGTGGCATTTCATCAGAGGTGCCCTCGAACATTAGCCTGTGGGCAGAGGAGTCAGCTTCTGGGGGTTCAAAAGAAGGGGCTGTGAGGAAGTGACCGTGCCAGACAAGGGTGGAGATGCTCTTGAGCCTCCAGGGTTATTTCTCAGGATTCCCACAACCAGGCTCCACGTTCCCTCATGCTAATTCTCTAAGCACTCCTGGCAATCCCAACAAAGCCCTTCTGCTGGTCAAACGCATCTATTCACCAAGTTAGTATTGCTTCTGCCTCCACAACTATATAGGGCCATCCGACATTTCCCTACCTGCCCTTCAGTTACTGCTGAATTCCCTGATCATTTGTGTTCCATCACGATCTCTCCTTTCTCAACCATCTTCTGCACTTAGCAGCAAAACGTGGAATAATCACCCAGTCCACATGGCACAAGAAGATAGTATTCAGAAACACAAAACTATTTTGCTCTACTCCCAAAATGTTAGGTACCATTGAGAAAAGAGATTGTTTTCTTCTGTAGCTCTGAAGAAAAGTGAGTCTGTCTGAGGAAGACAAGCAAATGACTGGGGACGTGAAACCACAAAAACATACAGGACTTTTCCAAATTCAACTTTTTCCTAAGGTCTGCCCCATTTACCACTGAAGCCAGCTGCAGAGATATTTTTGACATATGCAACTGTGCATTTGGTGTTTAGGAAGAATTCTGCCTGCCATTGGTGCTGTATTTATTTCCTACAACAGCTTTCATAGTTTGCTTTTGACATTGCTAACTTCATTATAAAGAGTTTAATTTTCAGATTCATTAAATGAAGTACAACCGCAATTAGCTATCAGCAAGTTATTAATTCATGAAGCAGGAGAGAGATCAGAAAGTAAACATAACAGGAGAGGATGCAATATTTATAGTAAACAGTCCCTGAATTGCAGAGAGAATAGAATGAATAAAAAAGAAAAACAACTTTTTCTGAAACCTGGACTATTTCAAATTGTCATTGGAAATAGCTAAACATTATTAGTAAATCATAGTGTTCCTGCTTTTATAAGAAAGATACATACATGCCTCAAAGATACAGCAACTGTTCCAAATTAAATTCCCTGATGCTATAAAAAAAAATCATATGAATCTGACATACTCTGGGAAAAAGAATATTCAACATTCAACAAAGAGCAAGCAGAAGGAAGTAGCCGGGTTCACAACTCTAATTTTTTTTTCACTGTAAATGAAGCTTTTAAAAAGAAGCCTTGATTTTGTACATACAAAATTAATACACAGAAATCACTTGCATTCCTATATACTATACTAACAATGAAAAATCAGAAAGACAAACTAAGGAATCAATTCCATTTACTCCTGCAACAAAAATAATAAAATACCTAGGAATATACCTACCTAAGGAGACAAAAGAACACTGTAAGACACTGATGAAAGGAATCACAGACGACACAGACAGATGGAGAGACGCTCCACGTCCCTAGACTAGAAGAGGCGCTATTGCAAAAGTGACTGCACTACCAAATGCAATCTACAGACTCAATGCTATCCTTATTAAACTACAAATGGCATTTTTCACAGAACTAGAAGCAAAAAACCGCACAATTCATGTGGAAACAGAAACGATCCCAAATAACCAAACAATCTTGAGAAAGAAGAATGGAGCTGGAGGAATCAACCTTCCTGACTTCAGACCATACTACAAATCTACAGTCATCAAGACAGTTTGGAACTGGCACAAAAACAGGAATACAGACCAATGGAACAAGATAGAAAGCCCAGAAACAAACCCATGCACCTATGGGTACCTTGTTTTTGACAAAAGAGGCAAGAATATACAATGGGGCAAAGACAGTCTTTTCAATAAGTGCTGCTGGGAAAACTGGACTACATGGACTACATATGGAAGCTACATGTAAAAGAATGAAATTACAACACTTCCTAAAACACCATACACAAAGATAAACTCAAAATGGATTAAAAACCTAAACATTTAAGACCAGAAACTATAAAACTCTTAGAGGAAAACATAGGGAGAATATTCGATGACATATATCACAGCAAGATCCGATATGACCAATCTCCTGGAGAATGGAAAGAAAAACAAAAACAAACAAATGGGACCTAACTAAACTTAAAAGGTTTTTGCACAGCAAAGGAAACTATAAACAAGGTGAAACCTCAATGCTCAGAGTGGGAGAAAATAATAGCAAATAAAACAACAAAGGATTAACTTCTAAAATATACAAGCAACTCATACAACTCAATACCAGAAAAATAAACAACCCAATCGAAAATGGGGCAAAAGACCTAAGCAGACATCTCTCCAAAGAAGCCACACAGATGGCTAACAAACACATGAAAAGATGCTCAACATGCTCATCATTAGAGAAATGCAAATCAAAACTATGAGATGTCACCTCACACTGGTCACAATGGCCATCATCGAAATATCTTCAGTTCAGTTCAGTTCAGTTCAGTCGCGCAGTCGTGTCCGACTCTTTGCGACCCCATCAATCGCAGTACGCCAGGCCTCCCTGTCCATCACCAACTCCCGGAGTTCACTCAGACTCACGTCCATTGAGTCTGTGATGCCATCCAGCCATTTCATCCTTGGTCGTCCCCTTCTCCTCCTGCCCCCAGTCCCTCCCAGCATCAGGGTCTTTTCCAATGAGTCAACTCTTCGCATAAGGTGCCCAAAGTACTGGAGCTTCAGTTTTAGCATCATTCCTTCCAAAGAAATCCCAGGGTTGATTTCCTTCAGAATGGACTGGTTGGATCTCCTTGCAGTCCAAGGGACTCTCAAGAGTCTTCTCCAACACCACAGTTCAAAAGCATCAATTCTTCTGCGCTCAGCCTTCTTCACAGTCCAACTCTCACATCCATACATGACCACAGGAAAAACCATAGCCTTGACTAGACGGACCTTAGTCGGCAAAGTAATGTCTCTGCTTTTGAATATACT
>SJXQ01002345.1:2286-30444 GCA_006408695.1 Aepyceros melampus
CATTGTACAGGAGATAGGGATCAAGACCATCCCCATGGAAAAGAAATGCAAAAAGGCAAAATGGCTGTCTGGGGAGGCCTTACAAATAGCTGTGAAAAGAAGAGAAGCAAAAAGCAAAGGAGAAAAGGAAAGATATAAGCATCTGAATGCAGAGTTCCAAAGAATAGCAAGAAGAGATAAGAAAGCCTTCTTCAGCAATCAATGTAAAGAAATAGAGGAAAAGAACAGAATGGGAAAGACTAGAGATCTCTTCAAGAAAATTAGAGATACCAAGAGAACATTTCATGCAAGGATGGGCTTGATAAAGGACAGAAATGGTCTGGACCTAACAGAAGCAGAAGATATTAAGAAGAGGTGGCAAGAATACACGGAAGAACTGTACAAAAAAGATCTTCATGACCCAGATAATCATGATGATGTGTTGACTAATCTAGAGCCAGACATCTTGGAATGTGAAGTCAAGTGGGCCTTAGAAAGCATCACTAGAATCAAAATAGGTCAAGAATATGGTAAAATATAGTAATTGTGAAAAGGAGAAAGCTAGGCAACAGCTGAAAAATATATAATAGTTAATCGACCAAGATTGGAAATAAAAGGTGAGTATAAGGAGATTATGTAAAAGGAATGAAAGCAAGGCATTTACAGAAGAAAGCAGGTTGTGTTTAAAGAATATTTGACCAAAAAGAGACAGGTGTATGCATACACTTAGCATCTTTGCTCTTTAAGAGAGGAAAGGTGAAAGTGAAAATCACTCAGTCGTGTCTGACTCTTTGTGACCCGATGGACTATACAATAATTGGAATTCTCCAGGTCAGAATACTGGAGTGGGTAGCCTTTCCCTTTTGCAGGGGATCTTCCTAACCCAGGTCTCCCAAGCTATGGGCAGATTCTCTAACAGCTGAGCCACCAGGGAAGCCCAAGAATACTGGAGTGGGTAGCCTATCCCTTCTCCAGAGGATCCTCCCAATCCAGGAATTGAACCAAGATCTCCTGCATTGCAGGCAGATACTTTACCAACTGAGCTATTAGGAAGTTAAGAGAGGAAAGTAAATGCTATCACCAAATACAAAGACAAAAACAAACAAGAAAGAAAAATAAGACGCTTTGGTTCCCTAGGAATAAACTCCATCTGGTTCTGGTTAAGAAAATTTAAACTTGTAAAAAATTGTTATTCACACTTCAACCATGTTTAGAAAGAAGTAACAAATACACATGGACAATAGCTTTCTTTTCACTGTTTAAATCAATTTGGCAAATTTGTGGTTTTAGGATAAGCCAGATTTGCATTTCACTCATTATTGAAATGAGGTATGTAATAGACATACTGTGTGTTTATTTTAAAAAATTTATTGGAGTTGATTTACAATATTGTATTAGTTTCAGGTAACATAGTAATATAAAAGTTTTATACTTTATACTCCATTTCAATGTAATACACAATAATTGCCATATTTCCCTGTGCTGTACCATATATCCTTGCTGCTTATATACTTCATAGACAGCAGTTTGCACCTCTTAATTACATACCCCTTTCTTGATACACCCTCTTTCCTCTGCTCACTGGTAGCCACTAGATTGTTCTCCGTATCTGTGAGTCTGTTTCTCTTTTGTTACATACACACAGGGAAATATAGCAATTGTTCTGTATTAAGTTTAAATGGAGTACAATGTATAAAAGTTTTGCATCACTATGTTACACTCTTATTGTTGATATCATTTGCAAATATTTCTTTCCATTTGATAGGCTGTCTTTTCATTTTGTCTGTGGTTTCCTTCGATGTGCAAAAAGTCTTAAGTTTGCTTAGGTCCTATTTGTGTGTGTGTGTGTTTTTTTTTCCCCCATAACTCTAGGACTTGGATCAAAAAAGGTCTTTCAGTGTTAGAAAGTGTTCTGCCTATGTTTTCCTCTAAGAATTTTATAGTATCTGGTCTTACATTGAGGTATTAAATTCATTTTCAGTTTATTTTTGCAAAAAGTATTAGAGAATGCTCTAATTTCAATCTTTTATATGGAACTCTCCAGTTTTCCCTGTACCACCTAAGTCTCTTCAATGTCTTTTCTCCATCGTGTTGAAGAGACTTTTCCATCATATATATTCCTGCCTCCTTTGTTAAACATTAATGTATGTAATTTATTTCTGAGCTCTCTGTCTGTTCCATTGATCTATTTATCTGTTTTTGTGTCAGCACCCTGCTATTATGATTACTGTGGCTTTGTAGTATAGTCTGAAGTCAGGGAGCTAGATACAAAGATAGATAGCTTTGTTCTTTTTTCTTAGCATTATTTTGATAATTTGGGGTCTTTTGTGGTTTCATATAAATTTTAGGATTATTTGTTGTGAAAAATGTCATTGGTATTTTGATAGAGATTGCATTAACTATGTAGAGTGCTTTGGTAGTATGACCATTTTTATAGTACTAATTCTTCCAATACAAGAGCATGAGATAGCTTTCTATTTCTTTGTGTCTTTTTCAAATTCTTTCATCTATGTTTAATACTTCTCAGAGTATAGGTCTTACTCCTTGGTTAAGTTTATTCCTAATTATTTTATTCTTTTTGATGCAATTTTAAGCAGGATTGGGTTTTTTTTTTCTTTTTCTTTCTGATAGTTCATTTTCATTTTCAGTGTTAGAGAAGCAACAGATTTCTGTATAAATCATGTATTCTGCAACTTAACTGAATTCATTAGTTCTAGCAAATTCTGATGGAAATTTTAAGGTCATTTGCTGCTGCTCCACCATCTTCATCTCCTCTCCATTCTGTGTGTTTATGATGAATGAGAACAAAGCCACTCCAAGTTATCTGACAGTTGAAGCTAAACAGTTATCAGGGTTTTCCCCCTCTTTTTTCTACTTTACCTTTGACCAGAGAGGCAGAGCAAAAGAGAGCCAGTGAAACTCTGAGACAAATACCTGTCTCAGTCATCTCTCCCCACCTATAAAATGCTTTATCAATTGTTGTGTCTGTTACAAGTTTGGTACTTAGTTTAGAAAAATAAGGAAGGCTGGAGGAAGCGCAAGCTGGAATCAAGACTGCCTGGAGAAATATCAGTAACCTCAGATATGCAGATGATACCACCCTTATGGCAGAAAGTGAAGAACTAAAGAACCTCTTGATGAAAGTGAAAGAGGAGAGTGAAAAAGTTGGCTTAAAGCTCAACATTCAGAAAACAAGATCATGGCACCTGGTCCCATCACTTCATGGCAAATAAATGGGGGAAATAGTGGAAACAGAGGCTGACTTTATTTTTCTGGGCTCCAAAATCACTGCAGATGGTGACTGCAGCCATGAAATTAAAAGACACTCACTCCTTGGAAGGAAAGTTATGACCAACCTAGACAGCATATGAAAAAGCAGAGACATTACTTTGCCAACAAAGGCTGTCTAGTCAAGGTTATGGTTTTTCCAGTGGTCATGTATGGATGTGAGAGTTGGATTATAAAACAAGCTGAGTGCCGAAGAATTGATGCTTTTGAACTGTGGTGTTGGAGAAGACTCTTGAGAATTCCTTGGACTGCAAGGAGATCCAACCAGTCCATCCTAAAGGAGATCAGTCCTGGGTGTTCATTGGAAGGACTGATGTTGAAGCTGAAACTCCAATCGTTTGGCCACCTGATGTGAAGAACTGACTCATTTGAAAAGACCTTGATGCTGGGAAAGATTGAGGGCAGGAGAAGGGGACGACCGAGGATAAGATAGTTGGATGGCATCACTGACTCAATGGTCATGGGTTTGGGTTAAATCCAGGAGTTGGTGATAGACAGGGAGGCCTGGCATGCTGCGGTTCATGGGGTCACAAAGATTCAGACACGACTGAGCAACTGAGCTGAACTGAACTGAGCTTAGAAAAACATTAGGCATTTCTTACCTGAATGTCTCTTTCATAAGATGGAAACTACTTAAGGGCAAGGGCTTTGTGTCAGTTATTTTGTAACCCTCCCACAGTCATCACACAGCCAGAAATCCTACCAGCTCCTTCTTTGTTTACTCTCAGTGAAATCCATACTTGGTGATTCAGAAGTAATCATATCTCCCTTTTATTTGTACATCGCAAGCTGGAAAGTTTCCTCTTGTGTTATCAAGCACCAGGTACATTAGTAACAATCCAGAAATATTTTGAGATTTTTAAAAAACATCAGTAATTTGATGCTCACAGCCCAAATATAGAAGCAGAAAAGTTAATCTTGAGTTGTTGCATTGGTACCCACAGAAAACTTTGCTAAATTTCCTCCAAAAACCAAATAATCTTTAGGTCACATGAAGTCACTTAAAAAGTGGTAACTGACAGGCTGTTGAAAGAGGCTTTCTGGCAATGCATGGCTTACTTATTTGTGGCAAAATGTGGAGACAAGCCTCCTGTTCCATTCTTGACCACAGGCATTGAAGTAAACATTTATGTATGTCAGAAAAATGATGTGCTGTATTTTAAGGTATAGTTTCACACACTGTCTTACTGTCTATGAATAGCTGGCTACTTATAAGGGTTTTTTTTTAAAAGGCAGGGAAATATGTACCCTGGGAACCAAAGTCAAAATGCAAACTCAGCTTCCAATTTCCTCAGTGAGACTGGGGTTTAGCATGAGTGACAGTGGAATCCCCAGCCAGCCAATTAGAACGTGGTTGAACTGGAGGAAGGCTGAAAGATGGAAGAAGAAAAAGTCACACTAGAATCTACGGGAGGGTGAAAAGTTCTGGGAAGTGCACTACAGCTGGCAGAAGTGATTAGGTTTGATTTAAAATGAGTTTTCTGACACTGGTAGTGGAGCAGGGAGCAGCCAGATTTACATGGAATGGATGAACTTTTTTTCTGAATAGTAGCTGCCATAAAGGCAGAGTCAGAAATGAGTATGATGCAAAAAAGCTCTTCCAGAAGAGCTCTGAAAGAACAATTTCCCCCTCATAGCTGTTTCTGCCAAGAATAGGAGTTCCTACCTTCCTGGCTAGAAAGACGACTAACTTTTCTTACTCAGGAAGGAAGTCAGGTCTGCAGTGATGGACAGGAGGTGCCCTGTCAAAATGAACCAACCAATACCCACTTTTTATATCAGTAGTTGAGGTTCTTGGAAGGAAATGAAATCATAAATTTTATCTCATAAAAGGTGACTTAAAATATGCTTTAACTTAAAAAGAGTGAAAAGTTGCCATTTGCAACAACATGGATAGACTTGGAGGGCATTCTGCTAGGTGAAATAAGTCAGTCAAAGAAAAGAAAAGAGTCTCTCAGTCATGTCTGACTCTTTGCAACCCCATGGACTATAGCTCACCAGGCAAGAGTACTGGGGTGGGTTGCCATTTCCTTCTACAGGGGATCTTCCCAACCCGGGGATCGAACCTGGGTTTGCTGTGTTGTAGACAGATTCTTTACCACCTGAGCCACCAGGGAAGCCCACTGTATTGGATATTTGTAATAGGGTACATCAATTTCACTTCAAGTTAAAAAAAAAAAAAAACGTTTTTTTCTTGATTTTTGAAGTTGTTATTGTTTTAAGTCTAAAACAACAAAACATATTTTCAATTGAAACATTTTTAAACTCACTTAAAAACAATAAAAATCTTAGTTTATGCTAAAAAATATAGTTAGGCCCCTTTGTATCAGCCAGAACAAATTTCTTCCATTGATGTTTTTCAAACCCACCCACCTACCCCACCCACTGCCATAAAGTAAATGTTATTTTGAGAAGACCTCTGATTAAGAAGTACAGAACATGGGCTTTAACTGTTAACTCAGCCACTGATAGCTGGGAATTTCTAGACAAGTGATTCAGTCTCCCAGCTGACAGGTAGTAAGTTGCTGGTAGGACCAGCTCTTTCAACTTCACAGGACTGCTTTGATGTAAATGCTGAACATGTATAGTATAAGGTATTTAGAACTTCATCTCCCTCCAATTCTTAAGTCATTTGTCACTCTCCTATACTAAGGCTGTTCAAGTTTTTTAAATCCTATACTAAAATGTTAAGTCTTAAATATTTTGATTCTACAGGAGTAAATCCTATGGCTTTCTTGTTTAACTATTATGAATAATGTAGATCTAGAGTCATTTACGGAAAAGGCAATGGCACCCCACTCCAGTACTCTTGCCTGGAAAATCCCATGGATGGAGGAGCCTGGTAGGCTGCAGGCCATGGGGTCGCTAAGAGTCGGATACGACTGAATGACTTCACTTTCACTTTTCCCTTTCATGCATTGGAGAAGGAAATGGCAACCCACTCCAGTGTTCTTGCCTGGAGAATCCCAGGACAAGGGAGCCTGGTGGGCTGCCGTCTATGGGGTCGCACAGAGTCAGACACGACTGAAGCGACTTAGCAGAAGCAGCAGCAGAGTCATTTAACCATTGTTCAGTTGGTCAGTTGTGTCTGACTCTTTGCAACCCCATGAACTGTAGCACGCCAGGCTTCCCTGTCCTTCAGAATCTCCTGGAGTTTGCTCAAACTTATGTCCATTGAGTTGGTGATGCCATCCAGCCATCTCATCCTCTGTCATCCTCTTCTCATCCTGCCTTTAATTTTTTCTCCTCTTTCACCTTCACCAAGAGGCTCTTTAATTCCTCTTTGCTTTCTGCCATAAGGGTGGTGTCATCTGCATATCTGAGGTTATCATTATTTCTCCCCATAATCTTGATTCCAGCTTGTGCTTCATCCAGCCTTGCATTTTGCCTAATGTAGTCTGCATATAAGTTAAATAATCAAGGTGACAATATACAGCCTTGACATACTCCTTTCCCAATTTGGAACCAGTCCGTTGTTCCATGTCCAGTTTGAACTGTTGGTTCTTGACCAGCATACAGGTTTCGCAGGAGGCAGGTAAGATGGTCCAGTAGTCCCATCTCTTGAAGAATTTTCCAGTTTGTTGTGATCCACACAGTCAAAGGCTTTAGCATAGTCAATGAAGCAGAAGTAGATGTTTTTTTGGAACTCTCTAGCTTTTTCTATGTTCCAAAGGATGTTGGCTTGTACTTCTGGAAGTTCTTGGTTCACATACTGTTGAAGCCTAGCTTGAAGGATATTGAGCATTACTTTTCTAGCATGTGGAATGAGTGCAATTGTGTGGTAGTTTGAACATTCTTTGGCATTGCCTTTCTTTGGAATTGGAATGAAAACTGACGTTTTCCTCCTGTGGCCACTGTGTTTTCCAAATTTGCTGGCATATTGACTGCAGCACTTTACAGCATCATCTTTCAGGATTTGAAATAGTTCAGCTGGAATTCTATCACCTCCACTACCTTTGTTCACAGTGACGTTTCCTAAGGCCCACTTGACTTTGCACTCCAGGATGTCTGGCTCTAGGTGAGTGATCACACCATCATGTTTATTGTTTTCATTAATATCTTTTTCATGCAGTTCTTCTGTATATTTGGCACCTCTTTCTTAATTTCTTTTGCTTCTGTTAGGTCCATAATGTTTCTGTCCTTTATTGTGCCCATCTTTGCATGAAATCCCTTGGTATCTCTAATTTTCTTAAAGAGTTCTCTAGCCTTTCCCATTCTATTGTTTTCCTCTATTTCTTTGCATTGATCACTAAGGAAGGCTTTCTTATCTCTCCTTTCTATTTTTTTAGAACTCTGCATTCTAATGGGTATATCTTTCCTTTTCTCCTTTGCCTGTTGCCTCTCTTCTTTTCTCAGCCATTTGTAAGGCCCCTTGAGACAGCCATTTTGCCTTTTTTGCATTTCTTTTTCTTGGGGATGGTTTTGATCACTGCCTCCTATACAATGTTACAAACCTCTGTCCATAGTTCTTCGGGCACTCTGTCTATCAAATCTGATCCCTTGAATCTATTTGTCACTTCTAGTATATAATCATTTAACCATTAATAAGTGGATTAACTTTCCTTCTAAGTATTCAACAGTTCTTAGATTTCAAAAGTAGATTCAGATTAGTTTGGATGAATGAGCTTGAATTTCCACTATTTTTATTTTACAATTGCATTCAGTTACATAGAAACAATATCTCCTTGCTTATTAGACTAAAATGTATAGACATACACTTTTATAGAAAGGCATATCCTGTTATGTGATGTCAGAAATTACAATTAAATTTCCATTAACCATTTTGTTTGGATTGAGGAGACATTCCTATTCTATAATTTAAAAATAAAATACTCATTTTGTTAGGTCAAATGTTGGGGTTTAAATTATTTTAATTTTTTAAGTTCTTTTTTAATATAAATTTATTTANAGTTCAGATAGTGAGAGTGAAGTCGCTCAATCATGTCCGACTCTTTGCGACCCCATGGACTGTAGCCTATCCGGTTCCTCCATCCATGGGATTTTCCAGGCAAGAGTGCTGGAGTGGATTGCCATTTCCTTCTCCAGGGGATCTTCCCGACCCAGGAATCGAACCCGGGTCTCCTGCATTGCAGGCAGACGCTTTGCTGTCTGAGCCACCAGGGAAGCCCCATTGAATAGCAACTCCCAATTTCCCACTGCTGCACTCCCTGGCAACCAGCATTCCACTCTGTTTCTATGAGTTTGATCATGTTAGATATCTTATATAAGTGGAACTATTCACTATTTGTCCTTCTATGACTATCTTATTTCACCATAATGTCTTTTAGCTTCCTCCATGTTGTCACATATGGCAGGACTGCATTTTTCAGGAGTGTCTAATACTTAATTGTATGACTAAAACTAGCTTTTCTTTATGCCTTAATCCATCAATGAACAGTTAAGGTGTTCCAACCTCTATGTTATTGTTAATAGTGCAATGAACATGGAAGTGCAGATATTTTTTTGAGATATGGAGTACAAGGCTTTTGGATACATACCCAGAAGTGGAACTGCTGAGTCTCTATTAGTTGTATTTTTAATTTTGAGAAATTTCCATTCTGTTTTTCAGAGTGGCTTCAACATTTTACATTCCCACAGTGAAAGGATTGTAGTTTTTCCACATCATCACTAACACTCATTATCATCATTTTAAATAATAGCCATACTAACAGGTGTGAGATAATATCTCATTCTGATTTGATTTGCATTTCCGGAATAGTGATGCTGAGCATTTTTCCATGGACCCAATGGCCATCTTGTATGTCTTCTTTGGAAAATGTCTATTCAAGTTCTTTAACCTTTTTCTAATCAGGTTGTTTTTTTGCTATTGAGTTTTAGGAGGTACTTGAATATTTTGGATATTGTTTTTGCTCAGAAAAGTGATTCAGCTATACACATATAGGTATCCATTCTTTTCAAAATTCTTTACCCATTTACCCGTGCTTTACACCCAACCCTTCCCCTCTCGTAACCCCAAGTTCATTCTCAAAGTCTGTGAGTCTGTGTTGTAAATAAGTTTATTTTTATCATTTCTTTAAATTTTGCATATAAACAATATCATGATATTTCTCTTTCTCTTGTTTCATTCAGTATGGCAATCTCTTGGTCTATCCATGTTGTTGCAAATGGCATTGCATTCTTTTTAATGGCTGAGTAATATTCTGTTGCATGTATACACACCACATCCTCTTTATCCATTGCTCTCCTGATGGACATTTAGGCTAGTTCCATGTCTTGGCTATTGTAAACAGTGGAGCAGTGAACACTGGGGTGCATGTAGCTTTTAGGTAAGGTTTTTAAGGAGCCTCCATACTGTTCTCTATAGTGGCTGTACCCAATTGCATTTCTACCCACAATGTAGAAGGGTTCCTTTTTCTCCACACCGCTCCAGAAATTTGTGGATTTGTTTTTCATAATGGCCATTTGGACTGGTGTGAGGTGATAGTTTTGGGTTGTTTGTTGTGATGACATGAAGCCACATGAGCTGCTTGGAAGTTCTGGAGACTAATCCCTTGTCAGTCACATTACTGACAAACAGTTTCTCACAATTCTGTGGTCTTGTCTTTTCGTGTTGTGTACGGTTTCCTTTGCTATGCAGAAGCTTTTGAATCTAATGAGGATCCCTTTGTTTATTTGTTTTTATTTCCATTCTTTTTTCATTACTCTGGGAAACAGATGCACAAAGGTATTGCTGCAGCGTATGTCAGGCTGCTCTGCCTGCTTTCCTCTAGCAGTCTTGTGTTTTTCTTAATGTAGCTAAGGGTTTATCCATTTTGTGTGTCTCTCAAGAAACCAGCTCTGAGTTCTGTTGTTTCTGTTTTCTGTTATATACTGTTTTAATGAAGTACAGAACAACAGAATGATTCAATATTTTTACAGATTACAGAGCATGACAGGTTAGGACAAGACGGTGGCTTTAATTCCTGTACTGTACAATACACACTTGTTGCTCTTTTAGACACAGTTTCTCTCTTAATACCCAAGCTTTTGTGGTTCTCTTTCTTTGTGGTTTGATTTTCTTCAGTAATATGCTGATGTTCCTTGGCTTTCCATTTCTGAATTGGAGGTGTTTGATTTGTGCTTACCAGGGGGTTCATACATGTTGATGTGTAACCGTCTACTTCTCCTAAACTGGTGGTCATTTAAGCTGACACTCACTGTAGAAGATCTACACTTGTACCCCCTCCATTTTGTGTTTCTGATGTCCTATTGTATGGTTGATTTTTTTATCTTTTAAGGTAGATATTAACTAATGAAGTGGTTGATCCTCAGTCCTTACTACATTTACATTTCCTTGTGGGAGTTTCCCTTTTCCATGGATTCTTACTTTTCCACTTAAAGACCCTTCACCCTTTACTTTAGGGTAATTTTAGCAGTGATAGACTTTAGTTGTTTGCTTCCTTGTTAAGTTCTCTCTCCTTCCATTCTAAATGGTAATCTCGCTCTGCAGATCATCTTGGTGTCTCCATTTCAGCACTTAGAATATCCATCCTGCCACTCCATTCTGCCCTGTAAAGTTTCCACAGCAAATCGAGTTGATAATCTTAAGGAAATTCTCTTGTGTGTGACTTTTTCCCTTGCTGCCTGTAGAATTCTAACTTTGGCCAATTCAATTATGACACGTACTGGTGTGGGTCAGTTTGGGACCCTCTGTGCTTGCTGGGCATTTTAGGTAAGTTTTGGAGGATGGTTCAAGGTAAGCAAGAAAGCTCTGAAACACCAATTTTCCCCTCTGCAGTTGTTTCTGCCAAGCACAGGAGTTTGTACCATCCTGGCCAGAAGGAGCTCACTGCACGGTAAATGGCTGAACAGGTTTCCATAGCTGGGTTTGATTGTGATGAGTTTCAATTTAGAATATGAAAGTAATTGAGCTGTGGGCAATACACTTTGCTCTCACAAATTGTCCTCTAAAGCTGTCTGTGTATATGTCTGTCTTGTTTATGACTCAGCATGATTTCTACTTTTCATGGAACCATTCCTATGCTCTGTAAAGTCAGGGTATTTGTCAGAGTAAGGAGGGAAGCAAAAGCTAAGCATTTGAGAGTTCCTAGTAGTGATTAGGCCATGGCTTGGCAATACAGGGATCATAAGTTTGATTCTAGAGCTAAGAAGAGCTACGGAGACTTACTTTACTATCCTTAGAGCGCGATAGGTCAGAGTAGTAAGTCTCCTTACCTCTGCTTAGCTCTCCATACCTCTCCTTAGAACACTTTACTTCAGAGTAAGTCAGTCTCCTTAGCTCTCATTAGAACACTATGGGTCAGAGTAAGTGATTCTGAGAGGAGAGCTAAGGAGGGCTAGGGAGACTTACTCAGAGCTATACTGTTCTAAGAGAGCTAAGGAGAGCTAAGGAGATTTACTTTCTTGGGGTAAGTAAGTCTCCTTCAGTTCAGTTCAGTCGCTCAGTCCT
Source organism: Aepyceros melampus (assembly GCA_006408695.1). Taxonomy (NCBI): domain Eukaryota; kingdom Metazoa; phylum Chordata; class Mammalia; order Artiodactyla; family Bovidae; genus Aepyceros; species Aepyceros melampus. Next base: position 13,964 of record SJXQ01002345.1, read on the forward strand.
GTCCAACTCTGCGATACCATGAATAGCAGCACGCCAGGCCTCCCTGTCCATCACCAACTCCCAGAGTTCACTCGAACTCACGTCCATCGAGTCGGTGATGTCATTCAGCCATCTCAGCCTCTGTCGTCCCCTTCTCCTCCTGCCTCCAATCCCTCACAGCATCAGAGTCTTTTCCAATGAGTCAGCTCTTCGCATGAGGTGGCCAAAGTACTAGAGTTTCAGCTTTAGCATCATTCCTTCCAAAGAACACCCAGGGCTGATCTCCTTCAGAATGGACTGGTTGGAGCTTTCTTCACAGTCCAACTCTCACATCCATATGTGACCACTGGAAAAACCAGAGCCTTGACTAGACGGACCTTTGTTGGCAAAGTAATGTCTCTGCTTTTGAATATGCTATCTAGGTTGGTCATAACTTTCCTTCCAAGGAGTAAGCATCTTTTAATTTCATGACTGCAATCACCATCTGCAGTGATTTTGGAGTCCCCAAAAATAAAGTCTGATACTGTTTCCACTGTTTCCCCATCTATTTCCCATGAAGTGATGGGACCGGATGCCATGATCTTCGTTTTCTGAATGTTGAGCTTTAAATCAACTTTTTCACTCTCCTCTCTCACTTTCATCAAGAGGCTTTTTAGTTCTTCTTCACTTTCTGCCATAAGGGTGGTGTCACCTCCATATCTGAGGTTATTGATATTTCTCCCAGCAATCTTGATTCCAGCTTGTGCTTCTTCCAGCCTAGCATTTCTCATTATATACTCTGCATATAAGTTAAATAAGCAGGTGACAACATACAGCCTTGACGTACTCCTTTTCCTATTTGGGACCAGTCTGATCACTTTCTGCCATAAGGGTGGTGCCACCTCCATATCTGAGGTTATTGATATTTCTCCCAGCAATCTTGATTCCAGCTTGTGCTTCTTCCAGCCTAGCATTTCTCATTATATACTCTGCATATAAGTTAAATAAGCAGGTGACAACATACAGCCTTGACGTACTCCTTTTCCTATTTGGGACCAGTCTGTTGTTCCATGTCCAGTTCTCACTGTTGCTTCCTGACCTGCATATAGGTTTCTCAAGAGGCAGGTCAGGTGGTCTGGTATTCCCATCTCTTTCAGAATTTTCCACAGTTTATTGTGATCCACACAGTCAAAGGCTTTGGCATAGTCAATAAAGCAGAAATAGATGTTTTTCTGGAACTCTCTTGCTGTTTCCATGATCCAGCAGAGGTTGGCAATTTGATCTCTGGTTCCTCTGCCTTTTCTAAAACCAGCTTGAACATCTGGAAGTTCATGGTTCACGTATTGCTGAAGCCTGGCTTGGAGAATTTTGAACATTACTTTACTAGCGTGTGAGATGAGTGCAATTGTATGGTAGTTTGAGCATTCTTTGGCATTGCCCTTCTTTGGGATTGGAATGAAAATTGACCTTTTCCAGTCCTGTGGCCACTGCTGAGTTTTCCAAATTTGCTGGCATATTGTCTCCTTAACTCTCCTTAGAACACTATAGTTCAGAGTAAATAAATCTCCCTTACTCTGAACTGTAGTGCTCTATAGTGTTCTACAAGAGGTAAGGAGAGCTATGGAGGGCTAAGGAGACTTACTTACCCTGACCTGTAGTTTCCTAAGGAGAGCTAGGAGACTTACTCTGACTTGCAGTGTGCTAAGGAGAGCTAATGAGACATACTTATTCTGAACTATAGAGTTCTAAAGAGAGCTAAGGAGATATACTTACTCTGAACTATAATGTTCTAAGGAGAGGTAAGGAGACTTTGTTACTCTGAACTATAGTGTTCTAAGGAGATCTAAAGTGAGCTAAGTCTCTTTTCTCCAAAGTGTAATACTTACTCAAGGGTGAGTGCTTCAGGGAAGATTTACTGTAGCAGTGACTGTCACTGCTGTGTTCAGCGCAAGGTTGGAGTTGCTAGAGTTGAAGTCCTGAGGGTAAGTGGGAGCTGCTTCTGTTCCCGCTTACTACACAGCTTCATCTGCAACACTGTTTGGTCCCTCACAGCCTCTGCTACCCCTGTTTCCTGCCCCCTGCCCCTTGCTGTGGATTGACACAGCTAGGCAGCCCTTAGCCCCATGCACATTTGGCTCCTCTAGGGGGGTGGGGGGTGAGCCGGGATACCAGCTGCTGTCTGTGTTCTTAGCTGTTTCTGACAGATCACACTTGAGTCAGCACCAACAATGGTCACCACTCCACCCAGACTCTGCCCCAGGAGAAAGGCACCGCTGAATCCCACCATTGAACTCCTTCTCTGCTCCTGGAGGTTCTAGATCCAGTGCTAGAAGCAGGGTTGGGACAGCCACTCACCTCAGGAAATCTGGCCACTGCTGGACCAGTCCTCAGGGTGCCCTCTCTCCTGGTACTCGTGCCCTTCACGACTCAATTTCAGGCTCCCCACGGCCCTCCTGTGAATCCCAGGGGCACTCTATATTTTAAGATGTCATGGAGACTAACCTTTCTTCTATGACATATTTTTCTCATTATCCTGAATACACATTTCAGTTTTCAAATTCTGATAGAGACAATACTTTGTAGTCACACCTTGAAATGTAGAACAAAAAGTTTATAAATGAGTTTTCCCTCTCCCATATCAATTCGGTGAAACATGGAATTTGCCACTTATTCCATCTCATTTCCCTAATACAAAAACTTTACAATTCTATCCCTAGGAATATATAAGCATGCTTTACTACAATGAAATCACTTAGTAATTGTTACAATTCATTTTTAAAAAGCATTAATGTTCCTTTGAAATATTTGACTTCTTTCAATATTATAACTACCCATGGAGAATTAATCCAAAAACAAAGTAATAACTTTATTAAATGTTTGCTGAATGGTTGGTTTTGGATCATCTCCTCTACTCCATTTTAAACATTGAAAAAGGGTTAAAATTTTATATTAAATCTTAATAGAAGTAAGAAACAAATTTTCAATTATGATTATTGTTATCTTTTTAGTAACATCCAATTGGGGCTCATGCTCACTCGACTCTCACTCTATTGTGACCCCATGGACTGTAGCCCACCAGGCTCCTCTGACTATGGGATTTCCCAAGAATACTGGAGTGGGCTGCCATTTCATCCTCCAGGGGATCTTTCCAACTCAGAGACTGAATCTGGGTCTCCTGCATTGGCAGACTGATTCTTTACACTGGGCCACCTGGGAAGCCCAATGTGTAACTGGACATAAGCACGTAAATGCCTACACTGCCCAGTGCTTATGATTGTGTTCAGAATTGAAGAGAAATTCACATCTATTAAAGTTATTGTCACATACCAGGTCAGAGAGGAGTGGAAATCTTAAACAAAAGACATGCAAGAATAAGTTTAGTATTATTTCATGAATGTAGCAGATTCCTCCAGATTATGTTTGTACCACCACCTTGACTCAAAATGATAGACTAATAGTAAACACCACTGTAAACTATTACAAGGAAATCTTTCATAAGACATTTTTGAGTTAAATGTTTCGCATACTGCCACAGATGCTATGCCCAATAATTTAGTGTTTTTTAAAAACAATAATTTATTTAAAAAACTAACACTATTCTCTTTGATACTCTAAGAACTGAATAGTAATTTACATTGTATTGGAGCAGTGAGAAAAAGAATAGATTGTAGAAATCTAGATTCATACTGGAATTATCATGTAAAGCAAATGTGTCTCTATATTGATGGCATCCCACAAGTGTAACCGGAGAAGGAATGGCAACCCACTCCAGTACTCTTGCCTGGCAAATCCCAGGGACAGAGGAGCCTGGTGGGCTGTCGTCTCTGGGGTCACATGGAGTTGGACACAACTGAAGCGACTTAGCAGCAGCAGCAGCACAAGTGTAACACAAGTAATGAATAGGATTAAACTATGATGAACCATTCAAATATATTGAAAATTTAGATCTGCTTTTTAAAAGCAACAGGAAAAATATACCATTTTAAAAAGTCACTTTCTAGATCATTTTTAGATTATTTTTCTGAAGTATAATTTTATTATAATTACTTACTGATTAGTGATGATAGGAACAAGCCAACAATGTGTTAGTTCTGCTTCAACACTTAGTTCAAGTCAAAAAAGCCCAGTTTAAGAGTTCCCTTCAACTCTCAACCTGATAAAACTAGAAACAGTATTACCATATATCCAATAATCCCACTCCTGGGCATGTATCTGGACAAAACTATCATTCAAAAACATACATGAACTCCTATGTTCATAGTCACAATTGCCAAAACATGGAGAAAATCTAAATGTCCATCAAGAGAGGAATGGATAAAGCAGATGTGGTGTATATATATATATATACAATGAAATATTACTCAGCCATAAAAAAAATGGAATAATACCATTTTGTAGGCAAATGGATTCAACTAGAGATTATCATGCTAAGTGAAGTCAGTCATAGAAAGAAAAATACCATATGATAGCACTTACATGTGGAACTTACAATTTTGCACAAATGAACTTACTTACAAAAACAGAGGCAAAACATAGAAAACACTATTTTAGTTGTCAAGGGGAAGTGGGGGAAAGGGAAGGAGAGGCACTTGGAGTTTGGGATTAGCAGATGTGAACTATTACATATAGAATGGATAAACAGCAAGATCTTACTGAATGAATCTTCTGGACTTCATGAAAAGTTTGGGGGAAAAAAAAGACCACTTTCAGCAATATTCAGGCTGGACACCTGAGTCATTCTCTTAACTACCAAAACGATCCTTTGCTTAATTCTGGCTTTTTAGAAAGCTTAGGTGAGGATTTGTCTGCTCTAGTCAAAAGACACTCTAGGTTGGTCCAAGTTAGACAGAAACACCCTTGTTACAATGGTTGAGCAACTTCCCAATACCATTAAAAGAAGAAAAAGGGGATATCCACAAAAATTATGAACCTTCACTTGCAACAGTTAAGTACATGATGCTATTGAAGCTTAACTGATTCCCAACCAGTAGAGAAAGCTAGCTTGAAAAAAAAGTCCCAAGGAAGTAAGTCCTACTTAGGAGAACTTGATTTTCACTATCTGTGCCTTGAGACCAGAGCTCTCAGGAATACTTACATTATCAAGACCATCTTTAATTCCTGAAACTGAGATTAAAAAATAGGGAATGAAGCTAGGTCTCTTGTAGAGTCTGTTTGGATATATGTATGACTCTATATGTATCTCTGTCTTTGGATGAGATTGCTGAGGTTAACTTGTATATGATCTCTATTTAACCGGCCTAAGGAAAAAGAAGCACTTACTATCAAACAATTCTAAATATAAGAAAAAATAAGCTAAATGAATTTTAGGTACATGTGAACTGTGAAATATTTAGTATTATATTAACACATGGTATTAATGTTTGTTAATCTTATATATATATATATGTCTTAAAGTCATCAATATTAAGTATAATATATTCATTATGCCTAGGTTTAATATAAGCTAAATAAAATCTTGCTGTGTCAAATTTGTCAGCAAGGAAAGCAATTGAATGTGAAGAAACTTTTAAGGAAAGATTATGTTTTAGTCTCTCCAGATTTTGCTAAATTGAATTTCTAGGGTTGTGCTAAATTAAGTGATGGAAGAGGATGACATCAGAAGTAGACAGCTTACCCAAGATGCTGGACGTGATTCATATGAACATTCACAATGTTTTCTTAACTACTTGGGCTTTTGCATATAGAGCAAATGTTTCCTATCATGGACACAATCCTATGCTAGTTTTAAAAACAAACCCAGTTGTTACATTGTAGACAATTACCTGTGTCTGGTACTTGTAGATTAGTTTGGTGGATTTCTTCACTCTAAGACTCTAAATGGATGACCCTTAAAATTTTATTATAGAATAAAAAAAGTTCATTCCTGCTCAGGCCACGCTTGATATTACTAGTTGGGATCCTCTCACTTGACCAATTAATAATACCTGTTCTGCGTGCATGCTCAGTTGCTCAGTTGTGTCTGATCTGTGATCCCATGGACTATAGCTCGCCAGGCTCCTTTGTCCATAGGATTCTCCAAGCAAAAATATTGGAGTGGGTTACCATCTCCTCCTCCAGGTGAATCTTCCTGACCCAGGGATTGAACCCAGGTCTCCTGCATTGCAGGCAGATTCTTTACCACTGAGCTACCAGGGAAGCCCACTCCAATTAAAATATTAAATATAAAATAAATTACAAATAAATGTTTACAAACAATAAATGCTGGAAAGGTTGTGGAGAAAAGGGAGCCCTCCTACACTTTCGGTGGTAATGTAAATTGGTACAGCCACTATGGAGAACAGTATAGAGGTTCTTTAAAAAACTAAATACAGAGCTACCATATGATCTAGCAATCCCACTCCTGGGCATATATCCAGAGAAAGACATGGGTAGAAAGGATACAACACTCCCAAGTTCATTACAGTGCTGTTTACAATATCTAAGACATAGAAGCAACTGAAATGTCCATCATTAGAAGAATGCATAAGAAGATGTGGTGCATACACACAATGGAATATTACTCAGTCATGAAAAAAAACACAATAATGTTATTTTTGGCAATGTGGATACACCTGGAGATTATCATACTGAGTAAAGTCAGACAGAGAAGGACAAGTGTCATGATGCTGCTTATATACAGAATCTGAAAACATTATACAGATACATTTATTTATAAAGCAGTAACACACTCACAAAGAGAAGGAACTTATGGTTATGAGGTGGGGTAGAATGTTGAGGAGAATAGATAGATTGGGAGGTTGGTATTGACATATATACTTTGCTAATATTTAAAACAGACAATGATCTAGTTATAGCACAGGGAACTCTACTCAATATTCCCTAAATGGGAAAAGAATTTAAAAAAGAATAGATACATATATATGTATAACTGAATCATTTTGCTGTACACCTATAACACAACACTGTTAATCAACTATACTCCAATATAAAATAAAAAGTTAAAAAATATATCAGTCCTTACACTTGTTGAAAGAATAAAAAGCCTTATTTATTTGTATTATATCTATTGATATGTTCAGTATTAAAACTGAAACTGAGATACTGTTTAATAAATTGTTTAGAACTGTGATACATCTGAGATTTTACAAGTTAGCCTGCCACAGTTTTGTAAATGCTGGCAAAAGAAATGAGAAAGGAAATAACTTACATTAATAGTGGTCAGAGTATTGTAATTGTCTTTCACCAATTCTGAATGCCACTTCCCACAAGGAAAAATGAAGAGTACCAGGTTACATGGGCACATGTAGTCAGTCATATTCTAGGAGAGGAACCTTAAGTTTAGGATCCTGACATTTTTTTATAATCATTTTTATGATTATAAAAATGTATAACTTCTCTTTGCAATTGAGAAAGACACTATTTCTGTCTCCCAGGCTGTTCAGTAAATATACTGAAAAAGTAGCCCAGAACAAAGGGAGTGAGTGCCTCCTCTTACCAGAAAGTGTACAAAATGTCTTCCAACCCGTTCACATTAACATAAATAACACATTTTATGAAAAATAATTTTTCTGAAACAAAATAAAAATTAGTGAGAAGAGTGTTTTACAACTTGATTTATAATTTTTCACACTTATTTAACACCTGGTTTAATAAAAGGAGCAACCTTGATGTCAAATAAGAGATGGGAAGTTAAATAAAGATACATGCTAGAAGGAAATAAATTCTAAGACTGATGTAGATATATGTTGTTATGCCCAAGTCGCAAAATCTCCCAATGACCACCAGGGAGCCGGTATCCGATGCAAAAGCAAGAGAGTTTTTATTACCAAGCTCGAGCTGGGGCTCCCACCGGCACCAACACAGCAGCTATAGGGAGGGAGCCCCGAGTTTTGGGCTACACTGCTTTTATAGGAAATTATTTAGGTAAAAGGGTACAAAAGGGGTGTTCAGACAGGAGGACAACTGATTGGTCACTTAAGGGGGTGTTCAAGTTGACAGATGACTGGTTGGTTACTTCCCTCCATAGGATTTGTGTGTAGATTCTTGATTGGTTTTTACTTCCAAGGTAATCACAAGCTCCTGGACGTAAAGTCAGAAGGTTTAGCCTAGGGGCCGATTGGCTCGTGTACAGTGGGGCTAGGTTAGGTAATGTGAGGGCTGATTGGCTATGGGCAGTGGGCTCAGGTTGGGTAACATCCAAAGTTCTTTTGCCCGGAACTTTGCAGGATGGAATTTTTTTTACAAGATGGAGTAGCTTAGGCCCTTCAATATGTGCCTGTATGAAAAAATGCTCAAACTATATCAAGTATATATATGTGTGTATACATGTATAATGCATGTTTTTACATGTGCATAAAGGAAACTAATACACATATGTGTCTGTCTATGTGCCTATTTGTAAGGAAATAAAATACCAACAGTAGTAGTTTTGTGGTTGAAGACCAGAACAGGAGGGGATCTTTTTTTACTTTAGCCTTCTTTGATTTGATTTCTTTTATAATGATCATGTAGAGTTTTTATAACTGAAAAATGCAAATCCTTTCCCTCATTGTTCAAATCCCTTCAGTGCATGTTTTTTGTCCATAAGATAAAGTTCTTATTCCTTATCCAAGGTCCACCATGATGCTGCTATCCCAGTCTGCATCCTTGGCTGTACCATTTTCTGCCCCTATTTTTTATCCTTCTATCAGAACTGCTTTTCAAACCCATGTCTTTTGCATCTTTTGCAATGGCAGGCAGATTCTTTATCACTGCACCACTTGGGAAGCCAAAGCAATCTTGAGAAAGAAAAATGGAGTTGGAGGAATCAGGTTCCCTGACTCCAGACTATACTACAAAGCTATAGTCATCAACAATATGATACTTGAGCACAAAACCAGAAATACAGATCAATGTAATGGCATAGAAAGCCTGGAAATAAACCCATGGGGACTTCCCTGGCAGTTCAGTGGTTAAGACTCCATACTTTCACTGCAAGGGGTGCATGTACAAACCCTGGTTGGGGAACTAAGATCCCCCATGTCATACCATGTAGCTAAATAAAAAAATACCTATGGTTAATTAATCTACAACAAAGGAGGCAAGACTACGAGGAAAGACAGTTGCTTCAATAAAAGGTGCTGAAAAAGCTACATGTAGAAAAATGAAATTAGAACACTCTTTAGTACCATACACAAAAAATAAACTCATAATGAATTACAGACCTAAATGTAAGATCAGATACTATAAAATTCTTAGAGGAAAACATTGGCTGAACAGTCTCTGACATAAATCGCAGAAATATCTTTTTTTAATCTATCTCCCAGAGTAATGGAAAACAAAAATAAACAAATGGGACCTAATTAAATTCAAAAGATTTTGCACAGCAAAGGAAACCATAAACGAAACGAAAAGACAACCCACAGAATGGGAGAAAATATTTGCAAACAATGCTACCAGCAAGGGATTAGTCCCCAAAATTTATAAACAGCTCATGTGGCTTAATACCATAAAAACAAATAACCCAATCAAAAAAAAAAAAAAAAAGGGGCGGGGGCAGAAGACCTAAACAGATACTTGTCCAAAGAAGACATACAGATGGCCAAGAGGCATATAAAAAGATGATCAACACTGCTAATTATTAGAGAAATGCAAATCAAAACTACAATGAATATCACCTCACACTAGTCAGAATAACAATCATTAAAGTCTACAAATGACATATGTTGATGAAGCTGCAGAGAAAAAGGAACCCTTCTACAGTGTTCATGGGAATGTAAATTGGTATAGGCACTGTGGAGAATAGCATAGAGGTTCCTTAAAAAACTAAAAATAGAGCTCCATATGACCCTGCAATCCCACTCTTGAGCCTATATCCAGAGGAAAAACAAGGCCTGTAAAGATACATGTATCCCAATGTTCATTGCAGCACTGTTTACAATAGTTAAGACACAGAAGCAACCAAAATGTCCATCAACAAAGGAATGGATAAAGAAGATGTACATATACACAATGGAATATTACTCAGCTATTCAAAGAATAAAATAATGCCATTTGCAGCAACATGGATGGACCTAGGGATTGTCATACTGAGTGAAGTTAAGACAAAGACAAACATCATTTAATATGCAGATCTGAAAAAAAAAAAAACAAACTTATTTACCAAACAGAAACAGACTCACTGATTTAGAGAAGGAATTTAGGATTACCAGAGGGGAAGGATTGGGGGTGGTGGTATAGAGATAGTTTGGTAGTTTGAGATTGACACATATACACTGATATAATTAAAACATAAAACCATCAAGGACCTACTGTATAGCACAGGAAACTCTAGTCAATATTCTATAACAACATAAATGGAGAAGAACTTGAAAAAGAACAGATTTTATATCTATCTATCTATCTATCTCTGAATCTCATTGCTGTACATCTGAAACTAACACAACATTGTAAATCAACCATATTCCAATATAAAATAAAAATTTAAACAAAAGAATTGAGACCTTATATAGCCTGTGACTTAGCCACATGAAATTACTTGGAGTTCCCAGAACATCTCAAACTCTTTTCCACTCTGGTGCTTTCACACATGGGCCTCTTGTCTAGTATGACTTTTTCCGCCTTCTTTATTTTCTTTATTCTTTGTTTTATATTGCTGATACTACTGCTACTTTGTTTTTTACTTTTTTTCCTATTAGCATGGATTGTACTTATTCAGGTACTTGTTTTCATTCTGGAAAATTTGGAACTTTTAAAAATTATAAAGAATAAAACAAAAATCTCACCACCCTATTATATCTAGAACTTTTTGTTTTGTTCTATATAACTCTAATCATTTATTTAAACTTCATAATTTAAACTATTATAGATTACTGTGGATGTTATTTTATGTTTAACCACTTGTAATATTATAAGATTTTCCTCATTATTCTTTGATAATCTAATCACTGCTCAATATTCATTGTAATTATAATTAATAATGCAATTGATCTATTCCTTACCATTATTGTATATTCTACCAACTTCATGATGTACACCTTTCTGTAGTGTTCAACCTTATGATTACACCTTTCTGAGTATTTCTGATTTCTAAAAAATAACTTCCCAAAGTTAAATAGCTGAGTTAGGCTCTGAGCATTTTTCATATATTCTGGAAGCAGTTTGATGGAGTGGTTGTGTGCCAACACACTCATTGTCATTATAGTACAAATAAATGAACAAAAAATTTTGGTCAGTGGAGTTTCATTGTTGCTTTAATTTACTTTCTTGGATACTTTATGAATCTGTAGGTTTATTAATGTTTCTTGTTTACTTTTCATTTTAAAGTTCCTAGTTCATGTTCTTTTATTAGTTTTAAGAGTGTTTTATGTAACAATATTAAGACTTACTTTGCTATATAATTTCAGAGTATTTTTCCCAATGTATCTATTTGTCTCATGTTTATTTTTATGATAAAACTTCAAGTCTTTACATAGTCACAAATGCCATTTAAAAATATATATTTATAAGGACCTTCATTGACCAGGGATCAAATTAATATTACCCTCATGTTATGATTATCGTGTGTGTGTGTGTGTGTGTGTGTGTGTTGTTTTTAACTGCATTTCTGTATTTAATCTACTTGGAATTGATACTGTTGTATGAGTTAATCTATATACCAAGTCCCTAAAGCCTTGATTCTTAGCTCAATCCACCTCAGAAGAAAGTCTGTGAAGGGTCCCAACTTTACTATCTTGAGCCAGAGAAGATTTAAGACAATAATTCCCCAACACAGTTATATTCTGTCAACTCTGATTACCTGGCACTACGTTTTGATGCTTCCTTATCTCAGTAATATCTTTCAACCAGGGAGATCAAAATGACCAGAGAGAAATAAAATCTTCACTTAAGATTCTTCCTTCAAAACTAAACTGTTTACTGCACATGAACAAATTAAGCCTTGCGTTTACTCTCACTTTTAGAGAAACGATGGCTGCCTTCCTGTGGTTGTTTGTAATGGGTTTTCTGAACAGCTATGAAAGAATTGCTGCCACTGAAATTCCTTTATCTAAAATAATATACCTGAGAGGTGAGAATCGAATCAGTTAACAATTTTTGAATGATAGAAAAGTGCCAAAATTACTTTCTTTAGATGTTTCAGAGATTTCTTATAGTAGGAAATTCTTTTGAATACTAGACTAAATGCCTAATGGTCCACAGGTTATTAAAAAAATGTTCTGTGTGTCAAGGTACCCTGTATTTGGTGGAGAAGGAAAAAGGCAAAGGTGCAGATAAAGCTCCCCATTCAAGGGATAGTAGTAGTTTCCATAATGCAGAACTCTTTTAATTTATACTGTACTCAAAAAGAGGAAGCACTCTTAAGCTTTCTAAGGGTTCACTTTCCTCACAGCACTTTGCCAGAAGCCTGTTTTGATTGGACCAGTAGTTCCATCCACTTGCCACTTTCACCCCCCAACTACTTGCTGCCCCACCCCTTTCAAGTTCAGCCCAATTCTGATTCCTATTAAATTAAAAGAAAGGTAGTATTAAAAGAAAAATACTACCTTTACTCCAACAGGGTGAAATGTTGCCCTTAAACCAAAGACTAATATCTGGTGCACTGTTATTTACTTACAAGATTTCATGATACCCAAATTTGTCAATCCTGACTTCCCAGTATGGACTGTTGTTTCCTCCACTGACATTGCCATTCATAAGGAAATCAGCACAGTTTGATTTTGGATCTCCCAATAAAGAATTCTCTTAGGGAGTAACATCCCTGCATTTCCATTGTGGTTCCCCTTTTCCCTGGTCTTAGATTTTCTATCTAGGCTACTACTTTTGATCAGAGTATTGTCTAGAACATCCCTGTCCAAATATGTATGTCTACTTTGTGAAGTTTCTTAATCTTCTCTCATTACTGTCAGACCATAAGGCTGAGATTTTAAGAACACACACACACACACACACATACAAAAGGCTAGAAATATTTCATCACTTTCCTACCTCAGACTGCAAAGGATGAATTTATAAGATGAAGTCGCTCAATCGTGTCCGACTCTTTGCGACCCCATGGACTGTAACCTACTAGGCTTCTCAGTCCATGGGATTCTCCAGGCAAGAATACTGGAGTGGATTGCTATTTCCTTCTCCAGAGGATCTTCCCAACCCAGGGATCGAACCCGGGTCTCCCACATTGGAAGCTGATGCTTTAACCTCTAGCCACCAGGGAAGCCATAGAAGTTCATAATAAGCTAGTGGAGGCCCATAGGAATCACTGAGATTTAGGATCAGAATTGAGCAGAAGGATTACTGACGGTCAAAGCACATGGGTGTCTGAAATGGTGACCCTGATTCTGGGAAGGGACCAAAAGTGGTCAGCAGGACCAAGGGGGATTTCTGTCTAGTGAGGATGGGATACCTGGTGCCATGCAGGTACACCTGAGGATGCTGGTATCCAATTTGCTTAGCATCCAACTTCTTGATTTTAGGAAACACTGGGTTTAAAAGTAACCTGAAGAGTAGTCTTCAAACTTCACTGTTTGGATGGCCTATACAAACTCAGATTCATAGGTTCTGCACACCACATATTCTGTTTCTATAAGTCTCTGGTAGGATTGAGGAATAACATTTTGGGGGAAAGAAGCCTACAAGATTTTAATACATCTGGTGAAGGATCATACCCTGAGGAACTATGGCCACATAAACTATGTCCTACAATTTGAAGCATAAGACAGGAGGCAAAATGTCCTATATGTTGGGAGAGGGGGATATAATACTGGGGTACTGGCCAGGGCCTGACAGCAACTACCAAGTTGGTTACAAGTGTTAAAAAATAAATAAACTAAGGTGCATTAAATGTTCAAGTGTTTATTTGAGCAAACATCATTTTTGAATCAGGCAGCACCAAACCGGAAATGGTTAAGAGCACTCCACAGACAGGAGCCAGGGCACAGATTTTAGAGAGAAGAGGAGGAAGCGAAGCAAAGCAATTATTTTATTCGGTATAGCCTAAGTGGTTGTCTTATTTGAGAAAGCCCAGTGGGTCATTTGTGATTGCTTGTTCTAAAGTTTCCATTCAATGCATGTCAAGAGTGCTGTGTCTCTTGCTTAGGTTTAGGTTTGCTTACATTCAGCTACCAAGGTGTTAGGGCCACCGCAATCTGATGGTCTCCTACAGTAATGAATTTTAGTTTGTTATATTTAGAGTAGAAATACCTAAACTGAATGACCTTAACTGTCATCCTGTACCTTCATGGTTCCTAAATAGAACCTACCGTCAACTGCACATCCTCAGCCATGGTAACAAGCACCATCATATCCAGTTGCCTGGCATGGTTGGCAGTCTATACGCCAACCACTGCCCCAACAACAGAGGGCGAATTAAACTGAGGAAGTATGTTACTGAAGTGGTGCTGCAACAATGTCCTATTATATTGACTGGATCCTCGAGTGCATCCATAAAAGACTAAATAAAATAGTTTTAAAAGCAGCGAGTTCATGGTTGTAAACTCTTCTCACGTGATCACTCACATGAACCACTGCCCCAACAACAGAGGGCGAATTAAACTGAGGAAGTATGTTACTGAAGTGGTGCTGCAACAATGTCCTATTATATTGACTGGATCCTCGAGTGCATCCATAAAAGACTAAATAAAATAGTTTTAAAAGCAGCGAGTTCATGGTTGTAAACTCTTCTCACGTGATCACTCACATGTACCCTCTGTGAGGCTTGCTTGTAGGTTAAGTGTTAAACTGAACCAAGACAACCTGAGCTCTAAATCTTCATTCTTACCAACCCTTAACTGGAGACTAACAATGGTGATCTGACCTAGCTCTACAGATAATGCAAACCCAGAGTAGCAAATAGTAGCTAACTAATGATCCCACATGCAGTTTCTTTAATGTCAGTGTAATGACTTTATCTTCGTAGCTAAAAATGCCTGTCAGGGAGAAACAGAAATAAAGCTCCCTGGAGTTGATTCTTTCCAAGATATACCAGATTAACTACCTCACTTTGCTATTATTCATGTTTTCTTTCAGTCATGGTTTTTATCATGCCACTGCTATCTGCAGATACCTATGGTGGCTCTCAACTGGCTCTCAAGTGGAATGCAATTTCCTGATCCCAGGTCTAAAGTTCTCCACTTCTTCATTCTCCTTTACCTAAAAGTTCCTATTTTCCACTCTGCCATGTTCACAGCCCTCTGAATTCCAAACCTAATTATTTTTGAGCATTCATGTCTTGGGGTTGCCTCTGAGTTTTCATATGTATTGTCACTTCCCCTAGAAAAGCATTCCCAATTTCTTTTTACTATATTGATGAACACTTCCTTCACAGTTCTTCTAAGAGGAATGCTTTGAACACACTTTTGTAGGCATTTTCACTAAACACTATGCTAGTTCCCTTGTCTATGTGGGGTTCAACCTCGGCTGTGCACTAGAATCACTTGGGGAGTAGTACCTAGACTGCACCCCAGACCAATTATGTCAGAATCTCCAGGACTACGATCCAGGCAACATTGCTTATTAATCCTCCCCAAGGGATCCTGATATACTCAGAGGTTGGTAACAATGGCCTCAAATCGTTTCTCAAATCTCACTGTGCATAAATATTAAGGATGCCAATCCTTCAGCAAGCAGTCCTTTGTGGATGCATAACTGTTCCTCATCTTGCCCTTGCCAGCTTTCCCATACTAAAAAGCATAGCCATTTTAATATATCATTTAAGGCCTTAAATTTCTTAAGAATAGAAACAATCCCTTCTTTTTCTTTTGGCTTTTAACTTTATAGTCAATCACACTGGTAGCTGAGGAGCCTCCTAAGTATAGTGACTTTAAGAGGTGGCCATGGCAAAGCTAAGGACATACTGCTTCTGTGTTGTATTCATTCTGAGGTGAAACTACTGCTGTGTTTGGTTCAGCACAGAAAAACATAAGCACCACTGACATTTCTTTCTGGAAATACCCTGGCTAGAAGGTTGGGTCAAATATAGGGAATCTGAGCCATAGAATTGGCAGCACCTCAGAACGTAGCACTCCACTGATGACTCACTAAGTCACTGATAAGACATAGCTGTCTATTCCTTTTGTGCAAGTTGGTGGGAACAAAAATGCACATATCTGGTTGAATGGAAACTTTCATTATAGCAGGGAAGCCAGTGTTTTATCAGATGGTTCACCCTTCTGGACTATACCAATGACAATGCACCAGTACAAGCCAAAGCAGGCATGGGAGAAACTCCGAAGATCCTGCTGTAAGAGTTCAGAAGTGAACCCCAAATGTGCTTTTCTGACTTCTTCAAAGTTGTATTTTCTCTTGATGTGCCTGAATAATTATAGCTAGGAATGCTGTTTTGAAATGTGAA
This sequence comes from Aepyceros melampus, assembly GCA_006408695.1. Lineage (NCBI taxonomy): Eukaryota > Metazoa > Chordata > Mammalia > Artiodactyla > Bovidae > Aepyceros > Aepyceros melampus. The sequence goes on from SJXQ01002345.1 coordinate 30,207, forward strand.
AACACATTATAATTAGGAAAGCAGAGTATGGTCAAAGGAACATAGGAATTGGGGCAGTGAGACCCAATTTTCAACCCTCTTTGTGATGAGCTAAGGGAAGAATTTAAACCGTCATTCCTACTTCTGAGGTTCTGATTTATCTGGACATACTCTGTGACACAAAGTTCCATTGAATAGCAAGGAGACACAAGAAGGCCCTTTTTCAATGAACAGTCATAAAAGTAGGGGATAGCAGAAG